>JAKFHU010002429.1:600000-1033982 GCA_023783475.1 Daubentonia madagascariensis
TGTTAATCTGACAGGTAAAAAAATTCAGGATCACCTCGCTGATGTTTGAGTGTACGTCTCTTTTTCTGCCTGTGTTACTCTATACATTCAACTTTTAACATTTATGGTGGGGAGTTGATGCGCAAATATTTATTAAGCACTTTCTTGTCTGCTGTGCTAAATGCTGGATCTACAGTAGTAAACCTGTCATATTTAATCCCAGAAGTTACAATCACAACAAGTGCTTACTAATATAACAGCTAACACTTAGGTAGCACTTACATGTGCTTTACATACTCATTTAATCTTCACAATGTCTGTATGGGATAGGTTCCATATTATTCCCATTTAATAGATGAGGACACTGAGGCACAGAAAGATTAGGTCATTTGCCAAAACTCACACAGCTAATAAGTGACAGAGCTGGGATTTGAACCAGGGAGTCTGTCTCCATAGTTTGGCCTTTTAACCTCTATGGTTTTGCTATATTGTTTAAGGAACGGGGAAAGGAGTGGAAACGGGTGAAAGGGTGCTGGGTCAGCCAGGGCCTGACTCTCATCACACCTCGTGACTGTGATTATCGCCGCTGCCCTTGGAAGAAGCCAGGAATGGTACCCAGGATAGATATTTCCGAATGTAAATGCCATTTCATTGGTTTGCTTTCCTGTATTTCTAACTGACTTGGGCAGCTCAGCTCCTTTTCCCTCCCCCCTCGTCTATTCAAAACAAATTTTGGGTTCAGAAAATGTGTTAGATGCATAGGAGATGTATATATTAAGTAGGATACATAGGGTATATGGGAAGATAGATTTTATGTTCCACTGCCTTTGTGAAGACAATAGCTTCCTAATTAACTACTCATCCTTTTAATGGTTCATTAGCATAGTCCAGGCTTTCACTGGATACACAGTCAGTGTTATTATCTATGCTAATGTGGGGAACAGAGACAAGCAAATACTAAACAGAGCATAATCTAAAAACTTGTTTTAGTACACTTTGGAATCTATCAGAAACAGCGCCAAAAGCAGTCGATACACTCCCTTTTGTGCCTGGCGTCCCTCGTCTTGATTTAACCAGAGGACTGAAAAATGTGGTGGAAGAGGCTTCCTGAATAATCCAAAAAGCAGATAACCCACATACACTAACTGTGGAAGGGCTGCGAATATC
The DNA here is from genome assembly GCA_023783475.1 of Daubentonia madagascariensis. Classification (NCBI taxonomy): domain Eukaryota; kingdom Metazoa; phylum Chordata; class Mammalia; order Primates; family Daubentoniidae; genus Daubentonia; species Daubentonia madagascariensis. The sequence goes on from JAKFHU010002429.1 coordinate 601,147, forward strand.
ACCCCATCCTGGCTTCCCTTCTCCCCCATCATCACTCCTTCTCGGCTTCCCTTCAGACCCTTCCTCCAGCGCCTGCTTCTTGTCTCTTTGGTCTTCTTATTCCACACACACCTCCCGGGGCACAGGGGGAGGCAGGAAAGGCTAAAGCTTGGTGCTTGGGATCAAGAAAACCTTGAGGTACACACACCAGCCAAGGCCAAGGTCTGACTGGCTCAACCAGTAAAGAAAGATACAACGGGTCACTCTTAGATTCAGTTTATTACTTACATAGACAGCGAAAGGAAGAGTAGCTAGAGGTGCCAGCTCCCAAGTTCTTGTCCCACACGCTGAAAAGAACGACACCAAAACAAAGAGAACAGATGACTGCCACATGAGTCGTGGGCTTCCCTGTTGCTGGGGAGCCCGTTCTAAACGGAAGCTATGCTGTTTTCTATTCTGCAGCTCTGTTCTGAGGGGACAGGGTACAAAGCCCCACACCTCCGAAGAACCCTGAGAGGGGATGAGAAACTGTTTCATGACAGTCTCCCAGAGGAGATAGGGAGGCGAGTAGGAAATGGCATCGGAGTACCTCCTCAGAGATCTCCCTCCTTCTCGAATTTGTGAAAGGCCACAGGGCACTCCGTCAAAATTTAGATGTGCCTTTGCCTGTGTGGCCTGTGTGGATACACGCAAGGTCGCCAGGGAGCCACTGCTGAGCCGTTCGGCTATGGGTAGTTTCAGAGCATTTAAACATTAGACAAATACGATCAACTGTAAGGAAAATAAATATTAGCATCTATTTATGTTTGAAGCTCTGCCTTCCTAATGCCAAAGCAACCTGTTGTAAAGGTTTATTCCTTTATTTAAATCCTTGCCCAAGACAGTAGATTTGTCCATATGTTTTTAATAACAAACCATCAGTAGGGATAATTAAAAAAAATTTTTTTAAAGTGTAAATACAACTTCTGTCCTAAATGTGAGACCTCCCTTCCGGCCTCCAGGGGGTATTTTGTAAAAAAACATCTGTATCATTCTATGCACTGTGCTAGGTGTGGGCTATACAGATTTGAAGAGATTGTCCTGTTTATCACAGAATAAGACATTGGAGGATTTTTCAAGGTGCTTGGCACTTTGGGGTTTGGAGCAGCTTTGGAAAGTATGTTACAAAGCCCCTAAAATGTGTGTAGGTGTATGCTCTTTGTTTAGGAGAAATACAATTCTAGAAATAAAGAAATCACTGAAGTTTTGCGAATGTACATGAAATTGGATTTTTAAACCCTGTGTCTATACTCTTGTCATGTTTGACCATTTTGACTGAACTGATTGCTTTATTATAGTCTGACTGAATCGACTAGTCGTTAACTGGTCGATCTAGTCAAAATGTCAAACTAGTAATGAGTGTCGAAACAGCTTCCCTGTCAAACAAGCCCTGAAGGCTGCAGCTGATTGCCTGTGCCCTTCTCCCAAGGTGACCTAGACAAAAAGATACCGGGACCTAAGGAGCAGCATTGAAAGGGAGAAAAAATTGGCGGCTTCTCATCTAAGGAGAAATGCTTGATGTGAACTTGCATTCCGACGAACTAGATACTTTTGCCAAGTTGATTTTTTGGCACTTGAGCTATTTTTAATAACTAGTGGGCGTTGTATTGGAGCCATTGGCATGCTGTTTAATTTAGCAGATTGGAGAACTCCTAGAAATGTTTAACTTGGGAGAATTCACAAACATTTTGCAAACAATGGTATTTTGATGCCCGCACATCTGTGGCTCATTTAAACAGTGTCTTAATGTACCAGTGCCCACAGTCATTGATCAGGATCCCCCCCACCCCATTACCTAATGAAATGCCTTTGGCTTGCTTTTTCCACTCTAGGAATCCCAGCGATCACGGTGGCAATTGCAGTCAGTGTGAAAAAAGATCTGTATGGAACTCTGAGCCCAACAACTCCATTGTAAGTACCAGCATCTCTGCTTCTCAGGTGGTGGGGCTCTGGCTCGGCAGGGTATGGTGAGGTGTTCCCAGCCTGGGACTTGGTCTTGCCCGGGCTTCGGGGAGAACTCAGCCTAAGCCTTTTTGCCCTAAACATAGTCAAAGCCACACTCATGGAACAGTTAGATGCCTTGGCTTTCTATGAGGTAACAGCAAATTACCTCACCTCTAAGTTCCATTACCTCCTCTGCAAAGTGGGGATAATAATGTTTGCTCTCAGTGTCCTGTGCAAATTAAAATGACATCATGTATATAAAGTGCTCAGCGTGTTGCCTATTCCATGGTAAGTGCTACGTAACTGGCAGCTGCTACGGTTACAAAGCTCACAGATCATTGAAAAGAGTTAGTGGCAACTACAAAAAAATACTGAGCTGAGTTGGAAAACATTTTCTACCTTTCAACAACAAAGTTCTTCCCTGAAGAACACAGCACAGCTTTCCTTCGTAACCTGGCTCAGCTTTGTTGTTCTCTTTTCTTTTCTTTTCTTTATCCATTTGACGTACACGCCCATCTCTTTGGTTCTTTGAACCACAGCCACAAAAGAATAGCAATTCATATTACTCCACCTCTCCAGAACCTTCTTTTATAGGCATGTAGACAGTTAGTTACCCTGTGGTCCTTTAGGCGGCACAATCTCATTTTACACTTCGGATTCTTCTCTTTCCCGTTGCCTCGCAAATTCTCTTCCACTAAGGATTTCCTCCCCCACGGAACTGGAATCAAACGCAGGACTCCCCGGTCTTTCATATTGAGATGACAGTTTCCAGAGTGTCAAAATTACATTGCCCTTTGCAGCAGATGCTTTCTAATTAAAATTCCTTGTTATCTTTTCTTTCTCTCTCTTTTCTCTTTCCTTCCTTCTCAGCTCCCCCTCCATCCTCCCTCCTTGCCTGTTTTGTGACTTAAAAGGTCCCCAGTGTCTATCTAATGGTGATTCTTCTTCAAAGATGAAATGCAAAAGCCAAACCAGAACAAAATCAACTCCCCTCAAAGAGCCTTTTCACAAGTGAATTGGTTAGTAAGAGGCAGACTGCTCTAATAGGTTTTTTTTAAAAAAATAATTATATTTTGAAGAGGTAATTCATGCACATGGAACAAAATCCAAATGTACAACAGGGTGGAGGATGAAAAATAAACCCCACCCCCAACCCCAGCTACCCAGTTTCTCTTCCTCGAGGTAACTCATTACCAATTTATTATCAACAATAAAATTTGTGTAGATATTCTCTTGCACCCTTTGTTACCCAAATGGTAGGTATTCACCATTTGGCACCTTGCTCTTTTCACTTAACAATATATCTTGGAGGTGATTTTCTATCCAAACATATAACACTGCCTCATTTTGACAGTTTTCTATAGCCTCCTTTAAGACTGAAGATGATAGTCAGGGATAGTCACACGTACATGAGAGTATCCACACCAGCATGAACAACATGACCAAAAGGGATTTTCTTGGTTTTAGAAAAGAGGTCTCAGCTAAATTGACACACATTTAAATTAGTCAAGCTTGTCTGTGTTAAAAAATCCGAAGCAATGCCTCCAGTAATTGGAAATGCTATTAAATGAAGTATCTGTTCATATGAACCACTGCATATTTTTTCTTTCATAGAAATTGTAGAGCCATTGATCAATCCACTGGCCAGTGTTGCCTTTTGTAGTCCAAATACATCATATTTTAAAGCAGTACAACTAAGGCTGTCCTCTTTTTGTTGCATTTTCATTAACTCTGATAATATCATCGTTTGATATAGCGTTCAGAATAGCCATTCATTGTTCCTGTCCTTTTACTGTGATATTTATCATGCAAAGCAGAATTCATTCTGCAAATAAAAGCTCAGGTGTAGTGACAGTGGCGGGGGGGGGGGGGAGAACCACTTTGGGGGAAAATGCATAATTTGTTTTTTTGCTGTTGAAGAAGAGAATAGTTTCCTAGGGAGTTGGACTGAGAGGTTTCTGCATATGTAGGGCAGAAATATCCTCTAGGATTTCTGACTTGGCATTGGAAAGAACCCGGAACTGGGGCTCAGGAGATTGGAATTCTCTCCCAGCTCTGCCTCCAGTGGGTATGAGTGAACTCTGCCAAGTCGGTTCATCTCTCTAGGTCTAGATGTCCTTAGGTGAAATGAACCTGAGTAGATGATATTCAGTCTTTAAGAAATAGGACTTTATGTTTCCCCATCTCACAAGAGTCTTCTCTTCTTTATTTCTTACAGTTGTTGGATTAAAGATGATTCTATCTTTTACATCTCAGTGGTGGCTTATTTTTGCCTCATATTTCTCATGAATCTCTCCATGTTCTGCATTGTTCTTGCTCAACTGAATTCCATGAAATCCCAAAGCCAGAAGACTTGGCGGAAGATGATCCTGCATGACCTCAAAGGCTCAACAAGCCTGACATTCCTGCTTGGCCTCACGTGGGGGTTTGCCTTTTTTGCCTGGGGACCTGTGAGGATCTTTTTCTTGTATCTTTTTGCCATTTTTAACACTTTGCAAGGTAACTGCTGCTTCTTTGCCTTTTCCGTGGCCAGCTAGACCTCCTCCAAAGCTTTTACTGCTTTGGAAGATAATCTCACCTGTCAGAGACTCAAAGGAGGAGAAAATACTCCAAGATGCCTCTGCTCTCATTGAGTGGACAGGCAGCCATTGGAAGCATTAGCTACATGTTAACCTTCATTAAATGCATACATAGCCTACTCTCTCCTGCTCAGGGATGTAGGGAGAAGCCCAGATAGCTAACCCAACTTTAGCTAGTTGGCAATGTTTATATCAAACACTGACAGGCAATACTTCTTTTTTTATTATTTCAAAATATTATGGGGGTACAGATGTTTTTGATTACATGTATCGACTTTGTTATACTTGACTCAGGATTATATGTGTGCCTATCACCCAGATAGTGTTCATTGTACCTGTTAGGTAGGTTTTTGCCCATTCCCCCCTCCCTCCTCCCCCCTGCTTGATTTCCACTGAGTTTTACTTCCCTTTGTGCGCTTGTGTGCTCATAGGTTAGTTCCAGTTCAATAGCAAGTACATGTGGTGCTTGTTTTTCCATTCTCTAGATACTTCATTTAGGATAATGATCTCCAGTTCCATCCAAATTGTTGCAAAAGGCCTTAGTTCATCCTTCTTCATGGCTGCATAGTATTCCATAGTATACATGTACCACATTTTGTTAATCCACTCATGAATTTATGTGTTATATCAACTTGGGTTGATTCCACATCTTTGCAATTGTGAATTGTGCTGCTATAAACATTTGCGTATTGCACCATCACATTGTGCTTGTAGATGTACAGATTAACATTTGTGTTGACAGTTGGAAGTGCACGATCCAATTGAACATAGCCATTAACTGGACAGTAGAAACATTAAAATTTTGAACTCATAGACTCCGTCTGCATCAGATATCTTAATATTCTGGGAAAGAGCCAGGCTAGGATATTGTAGTGTCACACAGGGATGAAGGGTAAGTGCAAAGGGCTGTGGGTCGAGGCAACAGGCCAAGGTTCTAGTCTTGGTTTTGCTACAAACTGACCTGAAAAAAGTCACCACAACTGGTTTAATTAGATGATCTTAAGTGAAGGGCTCTATAGCTCTTCAATCATCTTCCTATATTCTAGTGAAAGGAACAAATGATCAACGAAGTGATTAAATGGTAGACAAAAGATAGCACAAGAAGTAAAATCTAGGGATCTGGTTAATATACCTCTAAGTAATTGTTGATGTTTATTTTAACCTGATTTTGCCAATTGAAATATATTGGAGGGAAGAGGCATGCAGAATGATTTTGTGGGAGTCTCAAAATCCAGTCCAGACTTTTATTCACAAGTTTGGCCCAGTCCATTTGGGCTACTGGGGCAGGCTGGGGATGAACTTGGCATTCCATTGAGTTAGGACTTCCCTTCCTGCTCACTACTATTTTTTTCATTCAATAAATCCTTTTTCCCAAAGTTCAGTCCACTAGTGGTCCCATGGGATGCTCCAGCAAGGAAAGAGTTCTATGGTCAAAGAAGTTTGGGAAATGTGGCAAACTATATTCCCCCATTCTTAGAATACCACAATATACATTAGCATGATAAAAGCTCTGTTGGAAAAAAAATCTTAAAAAAATTTTTTTAACCTAGCAGTTTTAAAACTTCAGAACCATTTGTTGTGGTGGTTGTTAACCCCTGAGAAACCTTGGGAAATATAAATTGGTATGCAGTTCTTATATGCCAGGCACTTGCAAAGTGCTGCAGGGGGATAGGGAAGCAATCTAGCACAAGGCATAGTTTTTGCCCTTACGTCTCATGACTTAGAAAAATATCATTTTAGAGAAATGATGTGGATCAAGTGGAACTATCTGTCCCAGCAGATTCTGCCAACCTTATGCAGCCATACTCTAATTGGAATGTAAAAAGTCACAAAATGTATTGTTTTTCCACTACGTGCCATTTTCATTGCCTCTGGTAGTAAAGATGGAATTTTTAGGAACTCTCCACACCACTTTCACTTGGTTCCCTTTGAGGCTACTAGCACTTGATTGTATCCTAGATTGCTGACTGAGGACCTGGTGATGGTTCTATACTTTTGCCCTGAACAGAACTGCTTGGTCCACAGTGAGGTACTCTAACTCGATACTCTAGCATGATGCTCCAACTTCAAGAACTAACTAGCCTTGGTGTAGAATGTCGACAGAAGTGGGTTAGGAACCAGGTGCTTGTGCAGACTTCTTCTTCAGTGATAATTTCAGGCTTCTCTTTGGCTCACTGATTCTGAGGAGAAATGTGCTCACTCTATGGAAAGAAGGGATTAAAGGAAAGCTGACTACAGAGCAAGAAAAGCAAAGCAGTTTCAAGCTTCAAAAGGGGGAAGGGCAGGAGTGTTTTCAAAACACCAAGTGCTCCATTCCTGGGGTGGAAGGGAAAAGGGTATGTAAGCAGGGAGCCTCCATGGGTAGATGCAGAATTTAATTGGGTATTTCTTAAAGACTAAAATCGAAGCTCCATAGATCCAGCATCAGCACAGCCAAGCTGTCTCTGTCTGTCAGATATGTTTTATGTCAATCAAGCACCGAGTCTTCCTAGTCCTGCCTGCAAGATAGAATGTGCCATCTTGTAGCAAGGCTGTTTTCAGAGCCCTGAGCTTCAAATTCAAGTTATACACACACGCACATATGACCCAGCTAACCTCAAAACAAGAATGCAATGGAACGAGTGAACAAACCAGCCATTTAAAAGACCAATGGCAAACTGGCAATGCTAGCTGAAGGTGGGGGGGGTGGCCTGTGGTCAAGTGGGAAAAAATTATGCTCATGATGAGCTATTTATGAAGGAGGAATGCACAAATAAAAATGCAGGTGACAAAAACCTGACATCTTCCCTCATGCCTATGTTCTTCTAGTGAGTAAGCAGATCAATCTGCTATTGGAAAGAAAAAGGAAGGCTGTCAGGCGGAGAGGGAGAGCTGGCAGGCAGCTCATTGGAATTCACAGAATAACCTTTAAGTCTGAGAACTAACTAAACTCCATGCAGGAAATCAGAGCAGTAATAGGTGCTTGATATCACTGTCGCCCCTTGTTCATGCTGAAGCTGGAGGAGTTTTATCTGCTCTGGGACTAGGGTTTGCTCTCCTCAGGGTGCTGCGCCACCTTCCAGGTGGCTGCTGCTCAGAAAAACAGTGAATGCTGCTGAATTTGTCACCATGGTTGTTTGGTTACAAATGTAGATAAAGCCCTTGGGAGAGTTAGTGAGACATGACATTCTGTTTAGCCTCCAGATTGCTGCCTCCCACCTGGAATCAGAGAGTCTCAGGGCTGGGGCCAGGGAACTAAGATCTTCCCAATCCAACTTCCCATCCAGCGATAGGAAGTCACTCGCCTCTGCCTGGAACTTTCCAGGGACTGAGAGCTCACCATTCCGTAAAGCAGAACATTTAACTTCTAATCAACTGTGATTCTTATACTGCTCTTCCTTATCCAAAGCTAGTCTAGCACAGTGGTTAAGACCTTGGGCTCTAGAGCCAGACTGCCTGAGTTTAGTCCTGATGCTGTCAGCTCAATATTAGCTCTGTGACCTGGGTCAAGTTTACTAGACTTCTTGGACTCAGAGTTCTCTCAACTATAAATATGAGACTCACAGAACAATGCCTGTCATGTAGTCATTGCTCAGGAAACACTAGCTGTGATTTGTTGGTACATGGTTGTTCTATAACTTTATCTCATTGCTCTTAGTTCTAACCTGGCAACCACACGGAATGAGCTTAATTTGTTCTTTGCATGACAGCCCTTTCAGATCTGTGGCTATTATAGCTATCATCTCTCCTCACTCTGTATTTTCCACTCCAAGTTTTTTCTTATCCAGATACAACACCCTGGCTCTTTCAGCTTTTCCTCGGATTCATCACTATCCTCGTTTGCTCTATTCTTGAATATTTCTGCTTGTCATCAGCCTCTTAAAACAAAGTTTCCTAAACGGAACATAATGCTGGTGGGAGGTATGGTCAAACAAGGCCAGAGAGACTTTCACCCACCTTAATCAAGATTCTTCACTTCCACTAATGCTGCAGTTGAAATTAGCTTTGGGGACATTTACTACTGACTTGTGCTCAGTTGGCAATGAGTTAAGACCTCTCTACTACTAATAATTTACCTTCAGAACAACTGACCAATGTGGAGGCAAGCTGAACCCTGTATATAGAATAAAGCTTCCCAAACTCTACTTGGGCCAAAATAAATATTTTGAGGCTCAAGTGGGCATTGCTAAGATTGTAGAAGGCTGTGATAGTTGTGTATCAAGTGCCTTGGAGTTCAAATCAACAAACATCTATTGAGCTGCCACACTTAGTACTAGAGGCAAAGGGAAAATTGATATAAATATGAAAAGGAAACATACCTCAGTCCTCAAAGACTCAACAGCTAGGTAGAGAGATAGGCAACACATGGAGAATGATATGGCTAAATGTGGCAAATAAAATGAGAAACAAAGTGGTATGGGAATTCGGAAGTGGGAATGATGAGTTTCTGTTTCAAGCATCTGGGAAAGGTTTACGGATAAAGACTTTTGGCGTGGACCATACATAAAAGTCAGGTTATTGACAGGAGTTATTTCTGCCAATTCCACCCCAACTTTAGGAAATCCAATTGGTCCTTCAAGGAATGTGCTATCGGGGTCATCTTAAGTTCCGCTTTTATCTCCCAAGGAGATATTTTAGAGGGTGGGGATAAGAAATGGCCAGCATTGGTGGTAGATTCCTTCAGCCCCTCCCTCCCACTTGCAGGACAAAATCAGGGCTGGCAGTGGAAATTGAGGGCATCAAATACATGGTTTCCACATGGTGTAATTGTGCCAGAAAGCATGTGTATTAGTTATTTATTGCTGTGTAACAAATTACCCCCAAATTTTAGCAGATTAAAACAACAAACATATATTATCTCACAAAGTATCTGAGAGTCAGGAATTCAGGAGCAGCTTAGCTTGGTGTTTCTGGCTCAGAGACTTTCATAAAGTTGCAGTCAATCTGTCAGCCAGGGCTGTAGTCATCTGAAAACTTGACTGGGGGATCTGCTTCCAGGAAGGCTCACTCACATGGCTGTGGACTGGAAGCCTCAATTCCTCACCATGTGGGCCTCTCCACAGGGATGCCAGGATGTCCTCAAGACAAAATACTTGGCATCCTTCAGAGTGAGTGATGAAGGAGGGAGACAGAGAGAGAAAGAGAGAGAGAGAGAAAGTACACAATGTCTTTTATAACCTAATCTTGGAAGTGGAATGCCATCACTTCTGCCACATTCTATTGGTACAATGCGGAAGGAGACTACACAAGGGTGTGAATGCCAGGATGTGAGGATCACTGAGAGCCATCTCGGAAGCTGGTTACCATAGCAAGCCTTATCTCTCATGCTGTAGGATGGACAGCAGCCCAGGGGCAAGACAGCGGTTGACATGAAATTTCTCAATACAGATCTTTTTGCTATTACTGCCTTTGGGAGGGAGGTTGGAAAGATGAGATAAGAAAGCCAGTAATGGCCCTGGGTTTCCTTGGGAGTAGCATCTATGGTGACAGGAGCAGGCCTGAGCATGGGCAGTGGTGACAGCTGGTGAAGAAAGCTGAAAAAGACTGACCTTCTTCTCCTGGCTTAGGATTCTTCATTTTTGTGTTTCACTGTGCAATGAAGAAGAGTGTGCGGGAGCAGTGGCAGATACACCTCTGTTGTGGGTGGTTGCAACTGGATAACTCTTCTGGTAAGATGCCAGTTTGGGTAAGGTTTGAATTGTACACGTTTTACAAAACTGATAAGATTAACTTGTCTCCTAACTTGAGTTCATATGGCATCAGCTTCAAATGGAGGCTGTTTCGATGTCATGAAAATGATTTGTGCATTTGAGCTGAGACGAATGAAGTCAAGTGAAGAACGTGACTTGGGTCGTTTTTAGGGAAGTCTTCGCTTTGGCCCAGATTCCCTGGATTGTTTGTCCTTGCTGTCACCTCAGTCTCAGTTCAATTGAAAGAACATTGACTGAGTGCCTACTGTGCTCCAGGAACTGGGTGGCAGCGGCTTCTGGCCGGTAGCCAACAGTGGGTTGAGCGGATGTGGGAAACAAGTAGTGGTGGTAGGGGTGGAAAGAACTTGTCAGCATTCTTAAGCTGCCTGGCCAGCGGGCTGCCCAGGTGGATCGATGGCCTTCCTGCAAAGTAGGAGATGGAGTGGACTGGGACGTTGCCTCTTAACACTAGTGCTTCCCTTGAGAATGGCTCCAGCGCAGGCAAACTGATGTTTTATATATCACAAGGATCTTCCATCCAATTCAGGCAGCATCTCTCAGTCTCAATACAAAGCCCAGTCTATTTCCTTTAGGGAAGGCAGCACTTGAACTCGAAGATTCTATAAGTAGCACCAAGGTCCCCACCTTTATGCTGGGCATGTCAGTAACCTGCTGGTCCTTTTGCTGTAGGGAAAGCAGGCATCCTTGGTAAGTAAAATGGCTCTTCCTGTACCACACATTACAGTACAAACTTACTTCATAGAAAAACTGGCTCCTTGAGGCACCCAGAATGAACACACAGTGCATTGAGCTTTGTATTTTTTAAACAGGATGATCGAAGTATAATTTACACACCATAAAATTCACTCTTTTTATGTGTAGAATTTGACGAGTTTTATATTTTTAACTTTTTCTGGTGTCATTTCAGATGGGAGCAGCTGGTGTGGGATAAATATTGGGTATAAACAGGAAGGACTGAAGAAAACCTTTGAGCACAAACTGTTGACACCATCCCTCAAGTCAACTGCAACTAGCTCCACTTTCAAATCTTTAGGCTCTGCACAAGGCATTCCTTCAGAAATAAGCTTCCCAAATGGTGAGAAAAAAGGCTGTGTTGTCTACATTTACTTTTTTCTATTTTTTATTTTATTTTATTTTGAAATATTGAGAGGGTACAAATGTTTTCATTACATGGATAGCTTTTGTAATGCTTGTATTAGGGCTATTACTGTGTTCATCACCTGAATAGTGTTCGTTGTCTACATTTATATACCAGAGATATTGAATAAATGTGAGACCATGTGCTGGGTCTGGCTGGTACTTTCCTCCTCAAAACTAAATGCACATGTGCATGGATATACCAGGGTTCATTTTTTCTTGGCTGAGAAAATGTGTACAGAAGCATGTATAGGTGTTTCTATACCTAGAGAACTTAGTATGTGGAAATCTGATGGATTATTAGACTAATGGAGAAGAGAAGAGACTGGAGGTTAAAAAAATTCATGGGTAATTAAAAATGATTGTCACAGACTGTTGAAACCAGAAGGAACCTTAGATATTGTTTGGTCCAGTCCTCTCATTTTACAAAACCTTAATCAAGGAGAAGGAAAATGCCTTATGGACAGTCACTCAGCCCATCTGCAGCAGAACTGGGGCTAGAACTCGGGTCTTCAGGCTCTCAGGGCTATGGCACCCTATTCAGAATACTCTCTGAACTGCACATTACTCTTAGATGCTCACCTTCTTCCATAGGTAGAGACAGATGTTGAGGTGGGGATGGGGTGTTGGGAGGGAACGTGTAGGAAAAGGATTGATCTACAGGCTTAAAGTAAAGAGAAAGGCAAAGTGAGCAAGAGCTTAAGAGCTTCAAGTTGATGTTATGATGACTCTGCATTCTGTACTTCTAGTTAGATGAAGGTGCAATGGTCTTTGGAAAGCTGCTTTCTAAAAGACCAAAGTAGACTCCAGTTCACACACATATAGACCACCTTTAGTAGCCTGGCTGTAGTCATTCTCCCACCTTCTTGATGCTGGTGGTGGGACTGCCTCATCCACTTATATTTTTTTCATTATGTTGGCTCCATAAACCAGTTCTATTTCTAAGGTCTGAAGCCAATCTGGAAGTAGCATGGTGGATTAAAAAAACACCAAACTTGGAGTCGGAAGGCTTTGGCTCAAGTCCCAGCTGTGTCACTAAATCTGTGACCTTGGGCACGTCACTTCCCTGCTTAGAGCTACATTCTCTCTACATTTAATATGAGAGGGCTAGAATGGATAATCTCTGAAGTGCCTATCAGCTTCAGGACTGTGTGTGAGGCAACACTATTTTCCAGTTTAGGCTAGTTGACTAGGGAATGGGGTCTCAGTCTTCATCTTTGTATGGGAAAGTTAGTAGTGCACATGAAAAAACCTTTCCCTGTCCACAAGCATATATCAGACTCCAGTTAACTAGCTTGTAGATATGTTCTGGAGTTCATATGGAGGCACTGGGCAGCCATGGCATATAGGAGGCATGGGTTATGGATGCTTCTTAGTCGATAATAGTTGGAGTTGATTGGGAAATATCATTTTTGCAAAAGAGTTTGTTAGTATTGGCTGTCCTGCAATCCCCAGGGGATATTGTTTCATTAGCAAATACACAGCCAAAATGTGTGCATATTTTGTTTCCGAGGAACAGTATCAAATACCATGTCCAGGATTTTAATGCTGTTGTACCAAGAAATAGACCTGGAGAGCTGCCATTAAAGTGCTTGTCAGTTGTGACAGTAACCCAGCCAGTGGGGCAGGAAGACCGGCCATAGTTTTTAAAACTGAAATCTGCCTGCTACTATCATGCTTGTGGCAGCACGAAGCTCAATTCCATGAGCACAGGGTGAAAAATCATGCCCTCTGTATCGCCAGGCACTCTCAAGCTTGAGAAATAGTCAAACATTCAGGACAAGAATATCAAATCCATAGGGGATATAGGTGTGTGTGTTTCCATTGTGTGTTTTCTCTTCCGAAAGTCTCCAAAGTTTGTTCATGAATATCCTCCCCTAGGTTAAAGTTAAAGTTAAAGTCAATCATGCTGCCTGTTATTCACAATTCAAGAAGAACATGTGCACAGCCTAAACAGTGCTGTCAGGATGAATTAATTCACCCCAGATTTATATTAAATTATACAAAGAAAGCACCACAACCTTCACTTCCTTTCTAATTTCTTTATTTGATAAAATTTTCTTATGCTGCTACTATGTGCAAAGTCCCTGACGCCACAAGCTGACAATGTTTTTTTTTCTTTAATGCAGATGACTTTGATGAAGATCCGTACTGTTTCTCTCCCTTGAGTTGTGAAGTTGGGCCTAATTATGTAGGAAGAATATTACCTGTGTAAATCAAAATGAATTCCATTCACAAACAAAGATTTTTTTCAATAAATACCAGCAGAGATACTTACCTCCTCCCACCCCTAGATTGGGAAAAATGTGGAATTTGTGAAGCAATCTGTTCCAACCTTGTATTCTGGCTATTATTCTGGAAAGGGTGGAATGAGATGACATTTAGTAAATATTAAGGTCAAAATAATTCTCCTATTCGTTGTCATAGTTGTTTCCTTTTTTGGATAAGTGAGCCTATAGTTATGATATATTAGGGGAGAAATATCTACAGCATTGCAGATTTTGTTTCAAAAACTTTAAGTGTATATATCCTAAAAGAAAAAATCAAGACCAAAGTTCTTACTGCCCTGCCCTGGGAGCCAAGCAATTTCAGATGGCCAAAGTTTCAGTATACCCAGTGGGCCTGACACCCACAGAGGAAGCAGATAGGAAGAGCCACAAGGTCGTACCTTTTGGAAAAAAAAACTCTGCCCTGTTGGCCTGTCATGACAAAGCACCTGAAGTCCCCATTATTCAAGTCTCACTTTTGATTGAAGCCTCTTATTAAAATGTAAACATGTTCTGTGAAAAGGGTCGCTCATCAATCCACAGACACCCGTGAATTCCTTAGTGAGGATTTATTTCTCAGCCAAGACAGCCCCTCAGGAAACAGAAAGCAGGGTCCTGAGAAATGAAATAGAACAAGAACCATCTGAAGCTGGTGGTTCTCCCTAGGAAGGAAAGGCCAGGTCAGGGTGAATAGGACAGTAGGGAGATGGAGACGAGAAGGGTCACCCAAAGGCAACAGAGTGACCAATGAAGATGAATTTCGTTGGCTTTGCCTTCTGTGGCTAAGCATACTGCCACTTAGGCTTCTAGCTGGGTGTGTTGCTCACATTTGACCTTGGGTAGAAATGAATAAAGAGATAACATTCTGGAAGGATACACAAGCAACTGGTATAAGTGGTTGTGTTCGGGAAGGAAAACTGGGTCTCTGGGGGCAAGGGAGGAAGGAAGATTTACTTTTCACCCTAAACTTCTTTGTATCTTTTGAATCTTGTACTGAGAGAATATATTATCTCTTTGAGCAATGAATAAATACTTAAATAAATAAAGATGAGGTCTGAAAATGTTCTAGCACAGTGAAACATCTTAGCTCCTTTCTCTCTCTAACCCCCACCAGTTTATCACTCATCTTCTCATGGCCCCATCCACCACATCTACCCCATTAAAGGTACCATGTTGGATCCTGTAAGCAAAATTTAACGCTGGCTACCAAACGGACTCGAGCACAGGTGCCAGTCACTAGTATAAAGTTCCTAGGCCCCCCTTAGTCCCCTCTATCATCCCACATAATATGAAAAAGTAGGCAGGCCCTTAGGCTCCTGAATGTCTGCCATCAGAGTCAATCCTCTTGCCTATGAAATTTTTTCCTAAGGAAATCCCAAATCTTTTGTTCCCCACATGGCTTCATGTGTACTTGTTTTGTAGGGGAAGGTGAGTGAGTGTGTGTGTGCGTGCATGCATGTGTGTGTGTGTGTGTGTGTGAAGGGAGTAACATAAATGATAACCAAAGTGTCTTGAATGTTACGTCTTTGAGCTAACAACATTAAGTCACCTTCATTCAAAAATAAGTTTAAGGACAAGACTTGATTATAATTAGCAAAGCTACAAAGGTATGTATTCTACAAATGGTTTGATTTGGGGGGCCATTTTGGCTGTTAAAATGCCCATGATTATATTTATTTGCAACAAGTAATAAAGCCCTGATTGTTCTGCTGCTGGTGGAGTGATGAACGTACAGCCTGTCTCCAATGACCCGACATGCTATTAAGAACAGAAACGTTATCTTATAGAAAAGTTCATGATTCCTGTCATGACTCCCCTGCTAATTAGTAAAACATGGGTTTTCTGCAAATTAGATGACAGTTTGAAATTACAGGGAAAACACCAATTGAACATCGTTATGGCATCTTTTGGTTTGCTTTTTCTGGGCCCACAAAATGGCTGACATGTGTGTGAAGACAGACCCAAGTAATTATGGAAAAGAGACCATAGAACCTTTGGACTTTTTTAAGTCAACCCCCAAGTATTCATTGAGCCCTAACATGGAGGGGAAGATACAGACACATAATATTTAGGCCACTAGCTCCAGCAGCTTACTGTTTACCTGGGGAGACCAGATACACACACTGGAAGAGAGAAGGATTAAAGCAAAGATATGGCAGAAGAGAAGTGCTTCATGAGCAGGAAATGATGCAGGATTTAGTCAGGCTGAGAGTGGGGTGGGGGTGGGCAGCTTGGGTAAAACAGGGCTCCATTTCTCAATACTACAGGCAAACGCTCTTTATTAAGCATTGGTCAACAAATTTACAAAGTCCTTTGGAGCTTCAGGGCATGGACATTGGCTTTTCATTCTCTGCTGTGCCCTGGGTACTCTGTGGACATGGGACAAACACTAAATAGTACTAAACTCTCTCCGAGGCAAGTCTGAGGAAGCTCATGCCCAGGACCCTAATCCTTACAGTTTTGTCAGAAGTCCCAAAGGTGACAGTGACCATCTGTGATAGCCCATCTCCCCTGCACCTCGGGAAATGGGAAGGTTGGGGGGGTAGTGAAAGGATAAGAGGAGGTAAGGCTTGTATCTTCAACAGCTCAGGCCTATGGTTAAACCTGAGGCCTCAAGGCCACATGTGGCCCTCCAGATCCCCATGTGCAGCCCCTTGACCAAATCCAAACTTCACAGAACAAATCCCTTTATTTAAAGGATTTGTTCTGTAAAATTTGCATTTAGTCAAAAGGCTGCACTCAAGGATCCAGAAAGCCACATGTGGCTCCAAGGCCACAGGTTCCCCACCCCTAGTTGGCGTGTGGTGTGTTTCTGGTCCTGGCCTTTAAGCATTTAGGGGACATAAGGAGTGTGGAGCAATGGAGGAAGGACCTAGTTATACCTCTGTTGATTAAGAAAAACAAGTGAAATGGAATACATTATACTTAGAATGTTTGGCACTTCATAGGCACTCCATAAATATTTGTCACATGCATGAATGAATGAATGAATGGTCTAAAATACATGAGCATATGAAAGCAATGGCTGACTTTCTCTAATCTAGGGTTTCTTAGTGCTAAGTAAATCTATGCTTTCCATTAATATGTAAGCTTCACAAGGGCAAGAACCTTGTCTGTCCTGTTTACCACTGTACTCTCAGTGCCTAGCACAATGTTTCAGTCGAGGTTCTTTGGTTGCCAGCAACAGAAACCAAATATCTTTGAGCCGACATTATTGTCAGTTCTGGTTAACCAATGTAAAGAGAAATTGTTGAAAGGGTTTGGGGAACTCAAATAACTTAAGGGAAGGTTGTGGAACAGGGCTCAAAAAAGGAAAGAGGTATACAAAGCAAGAAACATAGGGATAGTCTCCCAGCAGGGAAACTTCTCATATGAACACCACTACTGGGAAGAATAAACAGTAATTTCTTCTATCCTCATGCTACTAGCATGAGACTCAAAGTTTTGTGAGCCTGCTTCTGATCAGCTGAGCTTAAATTTTGTGCTGCACTGAGCAGTGAGAGGAGGGACGTGGCAGAAAAAAATCTTCAGGAAGCCCTTTGGTTTTGATAGTGGTAAGACAGAAGCTTGGATCCCACCACAATACCTGCACTGGGGGAGAAGTCACCCTACAAAAAGAATGTAGGGTGTTGTTAAGAATGAATGAGTAGGTGGGAAAAAAAGCCTACATATATCCACTACACACAATACAGGACGGAATGTATTTTGGTTGAATGAATGGCTAATTCAGTAACATACTTCTTCAGTGAGGGTGCAATAGTGCTTAGAAGAGGAGGTCTCTCCCCCATCCCCAGGCCTCATTCAGGTATTCACTGTTCTTTTTTCTTTAAGGCTAAGGTGAATCAAGATGTGTTGAGAGAGTCAAAGAGTTTAAGATAAACATCCCAAAATGATACAGAAGAGTGCTGTCAGAAAAAGTGATCTTTAGAGATCGTGGGTATACAGGTTGGCCCTACTCTAAGGAAAATCAACATATGAAAATCAGCTTCATTGTTCGTCTGTGTTGCTGCTTTGCTGCATCTCTTCAGACAAGTTCACAACTGATTACATTTTTTGAAGGTGCTTCACCATACAGTTTTCCAAGAGTTCCCCCAAATATCTGAAAATATATTTTGATCCCAACTTCTGGGACCCTTCAGCTCTGATTAGGGAGGGCTCATTTGTCTGAGAAGGTGAGCTAGGAGGAGTGCTATTTACATTCTCCATCTTACCCGGCTAATGACATGATACTCACAAAGCAAGATTTCTAAGAGGGGGAAGGCAGATGGCAGTCAGGGCCCCGCTTTGGAGGACTCTGTTGTGGGTATAAAAAAAGACTCAAAAGAAATCAATAATAATGGTAACTTCAGATATTGAGAAAAATTCATCTCATCTAAATGCATAAGAAAAGTACAGATGTTTCCTTAACATATTCAGTCCTATGCAAATGATTATGTAAATTAAACAAAAAGTTGGGACTGGCATATTCCCAAGTTTCCAAGATTTACTTATGTTAACCTAGTATTCATCATAGAAACAAGGGTGAGGATTTTTGTTTACATCCCATTCACTTAGATGTGAGGGGAGGCGAGATGGAAGGATATGCTACCTCAATAGGGTGAAGGCACTCAAATCCTGGGACATGTTAGATAGATGGTTAGATGAATAGATAGATAGTTTTCACCTTCAAAATGTTAGCCGGCTCATCCTTCATGCTCAGTTGGTTGTGGGCAGCAATGGGACTAGAAATGGAAATGAATCTGAGTTGCAGTGAATTTTGATAAGGCCTAGTTCATGCAAGAAAGAATTTTTTTACATCCTCAGCCCACAAATTCCCAGAGGAATGCAAAACTTTAGAGGCAGTTGCAGAGGAAGAATAAAGACCTAGTGTAACAGGCTATGTCAAATCTTCAGACACTGGACCTTTTAGGAGTAGAGACATAAGGGTATACTTTATAATGGATCACACTTCCCCAGCCTTCATGCTCTGGTCTTTAGTGGACCTAAGAAATCAGGTTGCATACTTGAGGTTGGGGGAATATTTCCTAGTATTGGGGCTGGTGGCTGGGCAGCTAGTGATGGGTAGAAGAGGATCCCTTTCTTCTCTCTGCCTCCTTTAGACTTGAGTCCAGAAACGTGAGCAGGTAAGGGTTTCAGGGAGGTTTGGCATTCTTCAAATCTGTTAGCTAACCAAGTACAGCATGCTGGTCATTACAGGCACTTCCTCTGTGCCCAGTCCTATGCTAAGCACCGTAGAGGACACAATGATGTAAAGGCCGCAGTTCTACCCACAGGAACCTGAGGCTGTTCTTGGGGTAATAAAACATCCACATCTACAACAGTTTGTCCACAGTAACATGTCAACTCTTCAAATTGTGTGGTAGAGAGCTTTAGCCATAACAGACAGTAGCTACTTAGTTACTAGTTCAATTCCACCAATATTTATTGGGCATCCACTATGTTTGAGGTACTGAACAAGACAGACATAGTTCCTACAATTGTCTGGGGAGACAGACAATTAACTGTGCAGTAACAATACAGTGTGTGATACTCTCATGTACTATTATCGGAGGTTTCAATTTATATAACTAGTGGGAGGACAAACAGGTAAAGCCTGTTTGGAAAACCATCCTGTAGTTTCTAATAAAGTTAAACATACCCTATGACTGAGCAATTCCACTCCTAGGTATACACACTTTAGAGAAAGATAATATGTGTCCAAAAAAGATTTTTACACAAATGTTCATAGCCACTCTATTCACAACCATCAAAAGGGTGGAAACAGCCCAAATGCCCATCAACAAGTGAAAGGATAAACAAATTGTGGGACGTTCATACAATGGAATACTACATAACAGTAAAAAAGAATAACTATGGATACACACGATAACATGGATAAATATAAAAAATATGTTGAGTCAAAGAAGCCAGACACAAAAGAATAAATACTGTATAACTTCCTTTATATGAACAGGCAAAATTAATTGATGATTATGAAGTCAGAATAGTGATGATCACTGGGGGAGAGGTTTACACTGAGAAGGTGCAAGAGAGAGCCTTCTGGACTGCTGGAAATGGTATTATATATATGTTGATCCAGATGGTTACACAGACACATACACATATAAAAGTTCATCTAGTTTCACATTTAAAATAGTGTGCTTTATGCACTTTAATGTGTGTGCTATCTCTCTATTGAAAAGTAGAGAGAAAAACCCATACAACTTTTTGAGGGCACTTTAGCAGTATCTATCTAAACTTAAATATACATAGACTTAGCTCAGAAATCCCACTTCTAGCGTTCTATCCTAGCACAAGAATGCAAAGATTTATGGGCACCACAACCCTGAAATAGTGAAAACTGGAAATAAGCTAAAGGCCCTTCAATATTAGAAGGGTTAAATAAATGTGGGTTATACATAGTATGGAGTAATGCAGATAATAAAAAGGAGTTATATCAATATGATTAATAATTCAAAGATATCCACAATATATATTTCTGCTGTAGAGCAATTTGCATGACAGTACATATAGCATGATAAAGTATGTGTAAAAACAAAGCTTTGTGTGTGTACATGTCCACATACATACACAGAAAAAAGTTTGTAAGGATACACACCTCATGTTGATAGTGGTTTACTTCTGGGCAGAGGAATTGGTGAGGCTTTAACTTTTTATTTAATATACTTTGGTATGATTTTAAGTTTTATAACAAACATCCATAACTTTTGTAATTTAAGGGTTTAGTAATAATAAGAATATATACAGTGTGATGAGTTTCCCTGAGACAGTAACAGTGGAAGTGATCAAAGGGGGGTTGTTGAGAAATATAATAAATTTAGTCTTGGACATCTGACTTTGAGATGCCTGTGGGACATTAAAGTATCTAGAAAAGAGTTGGACGTGTAAGTCTGGAGCAGAGGGGAGCAGTTAGGGGTAGAGATAGAGGTGTTGGGACTATGGATGGTAACCAAAGCCAACATGGGAGCGAATGACATTGCCAAAGGGGACACATGTAGAGGAAGAATGGAAGCAAATAGGCCCAGCAATGAGCGACACCGAGGGGCAGGCATAGGTGGATGAGCCTGCAAAGGACACCTTGGAGGAATTGCTAGAGAGGTAAGAAGAAAACCAGAAGTATGAGGTCCCATGTAAGCCAAGGAAAGAGAGGTTCACAATGGACAAAGTCCTTGATGGTGGCAAATGCTGCTGAGAATGTAAGTATGACAAGGAAAGAAATGTGTCTTCTGGATTTAGTGACAAAAAAACTTTGGTGAGATCCAAGAGGTTGTAGTGAGGAGGGAGGGGAGGGAAAATGTAGCTCTTTCAATAAATGTAGCCACTAAGTTGTAAAAGTTAGTGAAGCGGGAGCTGGTCACCGAAGGGGATTGATACTGAGAGAGGTTTTAAAAATGCAGTATTGAGATCAGAGAGATTTGAATACATTTACACGGTTATGGGAAGCAGCTAGCGGAGGTATAGAGATTGGAATATTGAAGGGGGAAATAATTTAGACAATAGAGCAAGGAAGGAGGGGACGGGATCTGCAGCACAGATGGAAGGATCCCTCTTAGACAGAAGGTGGGGCACGCCATTGCAACAGGAAGGAAGGAGGCAAGGGTGGGCGCAGATGCAGGCAAATTTGTAGATTTGGTAATGGGAATTTAAGGGAGCTCTCATCTGATAGCTTCTATTTTCTCTATGAAGTAGGAGGTGAGGTAACCTGCTGAGAGTGAGGGGGGAAGTGACAAGATGGAGGTTTAAAATAGATGCTATGGAAAACAAAAGGAGGAGCTAAGTAAGGAAACAGAAGAATGTCTAGACCGCCTCAAAGATCTACTTGAGGTAAGAGACCATGGTCTGCATAATTTGGGGGGACCGTGTGGGGTCATCTCCTGAGAGTGAGGGCAGAGATGGAGCATCTCCACACTGTCAGAATCCCCGATCAACCGCTTAATTAATTGAAACAACTAGTCGATCCAGTGCTGAAAACATGCTCACATAATTATTTGGCACCACAAAAGCGCAACTTCTGGTTACTGCCCCAGCTGAAGCATTTGGATTGAATTCCATCACCCAAGGCTCTACAGCATACCGGAGAAAAGGAAACCTGCACAGGAGCATTTCATCAATCTAGTCACAGCTCAGAAGCAGCTCCCCATTCGCACCCTCACCTACAATTCTTTTCTAAATTGGAATGCTTCTCATTGCAGCCTTATTTATGGTGACAGGAGTTGGAGGCAATCTGGCATTCATCACAGAGAGAGTGGAGAGGCAAAATGTGGTGGACGCACATTCTGGAGTAGTTTACAGCAATTGGAAGCAAGGGATTAGTTATACAGACAGCAGCATGTATAGATTTTGAAAACATAGTGCTGGGTAAAAAAGAAAGAGCAAGAAACAGAATAATATATATAACACAATACCACAAGACACAGTTTACAGAAATTTAAAAAGATATTCACTCAAAATGATAATACGCATTTTATAAGAACACATACAAACAAAAATATCATAATTCAACAGAAGAGAATGGTTGCTAATGAGGGAGGGAGGAGAATTTGAGTGAGGTGTGGGGATGACAGGGAATAAGTAAATTAAACGAGATACCGACCATGATAAACATGGCATTAGCTGAGTTTGATTAAGTCAACCCTCTGCACCTAAGGCAGTACCCAAATACAGAAATAAATAAACGAATAGAAATGCTTTCCTAACCTCTTGTAGACTCTGCTTCAAGCAAAGGACTGCCCCTCACCTCATAATTGATTTTTTCCAGCTTAACAAGATATAATTGACAAATTAAAATGGAATGTATTTGAGGTGTTCAAGGTGATGTTTTGATATCTGTATACATTGTGAAATGATCACCACAATCAAGCTAAATAACACACTCATCACCTCATATAGTTACCTTTTGTGTGGTGAGAATACTTAAGATCTACTCTTAAGGTCTAATCTCATACCAAATTTCAAGTATACAATACAGTAGTACAAACTATAGTTACCATGCTGTACAATAGATCCCCACAACGAATTCATCTTATAACAGAAAATTTGTACCCTTTGACCGATGTCTCCCCATTTCCCCTACCCGTCCTACCCCTAGTAATCTGCCTGATATCCACCCTTTTACTCTCTGTTTCTATGAGTTTGACTTTTTTGGATCCTACATATAAGTAAAATCATGTAGTATTTGTGTTTCTGTGTCTGGCTTATTTCACTCAGCATAATGCTCTTTGGGTTCATCCATGTTGCTGCAAATGGCAGGATTTCCTTCTTTTTCAAGGCTGAATAGTATTCCATTGTGTATATGTACCATAGTTTCTTTATCCATTCATCCATTGATGGACACTTGGGTTGTTTCCACATCTCGGCTCTTGTGAACAATGCTGCAACAAATGTGAGAGTACAGACATCTCTTCAGGATAGCAATTTTATTTCCTCTGGACATATACCCAGAAGTGAGATTGTTGGATCATGATAGTTCTACTTTTAATTTTTACCTCACCAATTATTTTATGAATGAGGAAACTGAGACCCCGATAAGGGAAATGACTTGACCAAATTCTCACATTTAGCTGCAAAGCTTGGACTAGACCCGGGTCTTCTGGGAGTCCTCTAGTCTTTCCCCTGTACCATGCATACTCATTCAGGAGAATTCTCACTGGTTTTGTGGTGGGTGTTTTTGTTGCTGTTGTTTGCTTCTTAAATGAATTCAACTCTATTGAATCCTGCTTTCTTCATAATTTTTTTTTTAAAATTTAGAAACAAAAGCAGGAAAAAGGTATGCTGCCCTGCCTTGCCTATATGGTGAAAGAGTGGTTAAACCAGTAAAGCTTACCTGATACCAAGGGTTTGCAACAATTTTTTTTAAAATTTATGACACAATTTCAAATACTAGAATTTTTGGCAATGCACTTGAAGGGATTTAAAAAATTTAATAAACAAGTCAGTCATAATAATAATGTCATCTCTACTTGTACTCTAATAATGCCTCACAGACCCTAGGAAAGCATTGCTGTTTGTCAACATGCCTCAGCCTTGTGTCACAGTTCAAGTAGAACAGTTCCCTGCCCTAACCATGCTCACTTATATACCCACAAGGATGAGGCAAATGAACAGGCAGTCTTTCTGTACATTTGTGTGATATTGTTCTGTGATATTCATTTGATTTTTAAATTTTAAAAAAATTTTTAATAGCTTTATTGAGATATAATTGATATATTATACAAATATTTAATGTGTACAATGTGATGAGTTGGGGCACATGCATACACCCATAAGACCATCACCACAATCAAAGTATAGACATATCCAATACTTCCCAAGTTTCCTTATGTTCCTTCTTTTTGTGGTAAGAACACATAACATGAGATCTACCCACTTAACAAATTTTGAAGTGCACAATACTGTATTGGTAACTATAGGCACTACATTATACAGCAGATCTCTAGAATGTATTCATCTAGAATATCTGACACCTTATACTCATCGAACAACAAATTCCTATCCCCCCACCCCATTCCACCCCCATCGCCTTGGCCCGGACGCTTGTTTGATGTTTCCGCACATCCCTTTCCACTTACACTGAGTTGAATTCCAGCCTACACTATATTGAGTAACCTGTTCAACTCATCATAACACTTTGTATGCTTGGTTGTAGCAACAATACATTGCTCCTTGGCTTATAAGAAGGGTTCAAAGTGCCCCTGGTGAGAACCACTGCTCCATGCTCCGATAGGATAGAGTTGTCAACAGCACAGGCTTTGGTATCAGAGAGGCTGGAGTTTGAACGTCAGACCTGTCACTGTGTAATAAACCTTTGGTAAGATACTTAAGCTTTTTAATTCAATCCAACAAACATTTATGGGGGCTGCTATATGCCAGGTACTATTCTAGATGCTTGGGAGTACAGTAGTGAACAAAACAGATGAAAATCCACGCCCCCATGGGGCTTACATTCTAAGAGGGGGAGATAGATGACAAACAATTAACATAACAAGTAAGTAGACTGTGTGATATGTTAAGACATGGTAAATGTCATGGACTAAGGAAGAGGTTGAGC
This sequence comes from Daubentonia madagascariensis, assembly GCA_023783475.1. NCBI lineage: Eukaryota > Metazoa > Chordata > Mammalia > Primates > Daubentoniidae > Daubentonia > Daubentonia madagascariensis. Next base: position 625,829 of record JAKFHU010002429.1, read on the forward strand.
AGGGTCCTCGGGCATGGGGCTGCTGGGAGAAGGGTGCTGGCTGCAGTATTAGTAGGGTGATCAGGGTAGGCCTTGACAAGAAGGTGACATCTCAGCACAGAGAAAAGGGAACTAGCCACATGGCTATCTGTGGTAGGCAGAAGCATTGTTGGTGAGATCAAGGAATGGGGAAGTAGCAGCGGAGGTGGTGAGGAATGGTTGAATTCTGGATATATTCTGAAGGTGGATCCATCCTGATTTCATGATCGATTGGGTATGGCAAATGAAAAAGAGAAAGGTGTCAAGAATGACGCCAGGGTCTATGACTTGAGCAACCAGAAGGATGAAGGATAGAGATACTGTCTACATCTGAGGAAGGGTGTAGTTTGGAGCAGGTTTGACTTCTTTCTTACTTTTTTAAAAAAAATCTTTTTTTTTTTTACAGTTTTTTTTACAGTTTTCCCCTCTGTAAAAAGGGATTGATAGCATTGCCTATCTCTTAGGATTACTGAAAAAATTAAAAGAGATTCAATAAAAAGTTTTGGAATATTGTGATAATACATGTAATGTGTCTCTCACATAGTAGGCACTCAATAATGGTAGTTATTATTTTTATAATGTTTATGCCAGAATCAAAAGCATATTCTGATCCCCTTTAAAATCATACAGATTTTCATGTCTCAGACAAAGAGATGAGTCATTGTGTGGGGGAGCAAAAAAAATCTCAGAATAAGTTTTGCTGTAGTGCACATCAAACCACATCTCACATGATGACCTCCAAAGAACAAATCTGCTGAGTTTTCATCGCATTTGTGTTCCCTAGGATGCAGTAATTATGTGTAACTACCAGAGGCCTAGGAAAAAAAGCTTCTTTCAAAAACACAATCTTCTCTCAAAATGGGACAAGCATCTCTATTAGCAAGCATATCTCTTGAGTGTGACAAGGCCATAAAGTTGCCCTCCTTGTTTCCTGTATATACATTATTTTTTCTCTGTCATCCCCTAATTGCCAAGTTAAATGTCATGGAAGTAAGCCAGCTTCTGAGAATTTTCTCCTGCCTAAACCAATGCTCTTAAAATCTTTTCAAGGTAGTAAACAAACAATATTACATAATCTATAAGTTATGAAGACTGAGCAGACCTAAAGAGAGTTTAGTTGTGAAATAAAATAAAACTTAAAACGAAGTTACCCTGACAAGTATATATTGGTATGCATAATTGTTAGGGTGCTGTGTGTTAATTAGGCATAAACGGTGAGCGGTTGGCATGAGAGATTCGAATTAGTTATTCTTTTACACAGCCGAGCCTGATTGCATCTTTCCTCTTTATTAAATCTCCAGGCACTAGTATTTCTATTATTGATGAGGATGTTTTCCAAAACACTGCATTCTATTGTGTTTATTTGTTAATTCCTTCCTATTTCAAAGGAAAAGATGTCCTTCCTTTCTAAGATGCATCCTTCCATCACCTCCTCAGGGACCTCCCTCCATTAATGTCCTTTCTTTCTCCCATCACCCAAATCTGTCCTGCTCTGGTCAGCATGCCCAAGCCTCTAGCGTACTAAAAGTCCTTTTCTAGAGCCCGTATCTTCCTCAAGACACCACCCCATTCTTCTGTCTTCCGTCACCAAATCCCTTGTGGCCTCCAGCTTTTCATTTTCCTTCCCCTGTGTCGCTGAAACTGCTCTGGCAAAGATCACCAAACACCTCCTAACTGACCAACCTGCCGATTTCCTCTCAGCCCCTATGCTCTGCAAGCCCTTGCCGCATCCCAGACTCTTGATAAAGCCCTCCATCCTGAAACTTTGTTCTCTCTCAGCTTGACACCACTCTGTCCTGGCTCTGGTTGGCTTTTCCCAGGGTTCTGTCCTGAGTCTTCTCCTATCCTTGCTCTGTGTATTCTCCCTGGGAGACATAATTCACTTCTATGGCTTTCATTAATAATATGCTCCTGACTTCCACGTCTGTCACACTAACAGGGCTCAGATGAGCCCCTTTGGGTCCCTGGCTCGCCAGCCTGTGATCCTCTTGCTCTGCCCCTCTCTGGAAGTATCATGCAGATTGTAAGAGAGAGACTAATAACTGGATATTATTCAGGGAACTCCTGCCTTGTTCTGTGCAATGGAGATTCATAAAGGAAAATGCCCATTCTCTCATCCAAAGCAAAATGGAACCCCATGGTGAGCTGGAAAAAGCAGGCTTAATTCCTGGCCACAGCCTTTCCCAGTGCCCTCTACTCGGCCCATTGGGAGAGAATGGATCTGATTGCTCTGCTCATTGTCAAGAATTATTCAGATTTAACAAAAGTGTATTTTTAAAATGTCTCTGGCTCATTGTTACATTTTTCTTTCAGACAAGAAATTCTAGCATACGCATGGTATTTCCTAAATCTTTCCCTCAATTCTCCAGCCACAGCCCAAGTGTAGATGTTCACTGCGTCATTCCTGGGTGGTTATGAGTTCTCTCCACCTCCGTGTTAGTCTGCCTCGCTCCTTTTTCTAAAGCCATTCACTCATTCTCTCCATTCAGCCTGCCAGTTCGTCAGTCAGGTAACAGCTGTGCGTTGGCCGCTGTAGTAGAAGGCCATGAGACAGGGGAAGGAGAGGGAAATATAAACTAAACCAGACACTCCCCCCCACCGCCCCCTGTAAAGGTCCGCAATTCAGTGAGTGAGGTAGACACCTCTGCCTGGAGAGACGCGCCTCTCCTCCTCTCTGGGTGAGCAACTCTTCATCTTTCAGCACCCAACTCAAATATCACAGGTAGAGTTGCTCGCTGCTCCTCTGTGCTCCCTTGGTGCTTTGTGTACACCTTCATTGGGGCGCTTGCTGCATTGGATTGCGTATTCTCTATTATCTCTAGACAGTGACCTCCCTGAGATCAGGGAGCTCGACATACTCCACTTCAGCCGTGTGGGGCTTAGTGCACCGGAGATGCCTCAAGCAATGTCTGTCAAATCAAGTAACACAAGAAGAGTATGAGGGGATGCTAAACTGAGTTTCAAGCAGCATGCGTTGGAGGGCAGGAGCTCACCTTTACTCGGAGTGCCTTTCTTCTCCAGCCAGACAGACCTGCTTGCCATTCCACGGATAATCAGCGATTCATCTAGCTCCAACTCCCAGAGACCCTGTTCTTGGCTTCCTTACCTTTTGGAGCCTAGGGATTCTCAAATTATGTGAGGATCTCATTAAAATGCACATTCTGAGTCAGTAGGTTTGGAAGTGGGGCCTGGGACTCTGCATATCTAACACGCTCCCAGATAAAAACTGATGCTGCTGGTCCAAGAACCACACTTTGAGCAGCAAAGACTCTGGCTAGCTTTCCCTATTCTCAGGTCTTCTAGTCACTTAAGTCAGGACCACCACATACAGTTACGTAGAAATGCCCAATACCAAGGCACCCGGCCAAGGAGAACGGTGCTCACTGAAATCTAAACCATGCTCACCCAGCCCTGTGCCCTGGTAATGGCCACATCTGATGGGTGGAAATGGCACATTTCTCCCCTGTTTCCACTTCCCACAAAGGTTCTATGAGTTACATGCACCCTCAGGACTGCATCCATCAGAAGCGAACATCTTTTTTCTAATTCACACAGAAGTGCCATAAGGTCCAGCAGCCTTGGCCATGGGTGACACCTCAGTCCACCTCACCATTTATCCTTTGCTCCTTTCTGACTGATCCCTCAGGCTGATGGTTCTGTATGTGATTTGATTCAGCTCTGTGTCTTTTATGTGTGCCCCTGCATTTGCTGATATATGAGGAGCAACAGGATGTAAAAGAGCACTGCATTCTTCATCAAAAGCCTTGGGCTGTAGCCCTGGCTTCTTTTTGTCACTAACTCCATGACTTCAGGCAAGGCACGTGAACCCTCTGAGCCTTGGTTTCCTCATTTATCAAATGAGGATTGATAAGATCTACTTTACTGGCGTATCTGGGTTATTGTAAGGATCAAAAGCGACAACCTAGGGGAAAGCCCTTTGTAAATTGTAAGGTTCTGTACAAATGTTAAGGATTATTATGAAAGGGTTAGGTGGCATATCTTTAAATCCCTTTGTAATTCTCCCCAGCTTGGAAGCACAGTGCCCTGCACATAGTGGCTTCAGAGCCTACCACTGGTTGACTGACTGCAGGAGAGAGTGCTCTCTGAATTCTTCTAACAAAGCCCAGCTTACCTTGGTGAATAGCCCTGCGTGCTAACTTTTGTAGGAACTGGAACCCAACGCCATCAGCTTGCATAGTCAGCAAGAAGATAGCATCTATATGCAATCACAACAGTTTAACGGGAATTAGCCAGTACAGAAACACCAAAGTAAAGACACCAAATTCCAAATGGATGGTTTCAAGAGTAATCTTTCACTGGAAAATTTTTTTTTCAGATTTGGAGGGTTGACTCACCTGTTTATATGCTAAAAAGAACCCCCTTATTTTGATTTCTGAATACTTTCTCTCTTAGTAGTCAAACTTATTATGGAATAAAACATTTTGATAATTGCTTTTTAATATGATGAGAGGTTGGAACCTTTCCCAATGACAAGGAAATGAGGGAATATAATGGAATGATGTCTTGTAATTTTTATAAGTTCCAAATAGCAAATGAGAGAGTCATTCATTTATTCACTGAAGTTTCCTTCCAGAATCACAGAATTACTCCTACACAGCAATTAGAAGGGGAAGATGAATGTTTAAGCGTTAGCTGTAACTTGTCTTTCTGGGGAGGAAGGGACTAGATTTAAGCTGTTGGTGATGCGAAAAGTTAATTAACAAATAGAAAATTTTAGATATTACTTCTCTATATTCTGAAAAGGTTTTCTAAACTGAGAAATTAAATGGACCATCACCGTAATTTTCAAGGGTATTCTTTTAAAAAAGAAGCCAAGGTAAATAATCCAAATGTTTATGTTTTAAATGTTAATCTTTGCTTTAAAAAATATGGTTCCTTTGGGGGAAGTGGTTTCTATTTATCACTTTTCAGAGTCCACGGCTGGGCAGCTCAGTGGGTAGCAGCCACACATTCAGTCCCTTGTAGGCCTCTCAGCTTCCGTCCATCCCAAGGTCACAGCCACCCCTGCCAGTGTGTGTCATGGCTCAAAAAGGGCACCGGCCAAGAGAGTGGGGAGGGCTTCAAACAGAAGCAATCCTCACGTCTGGAGAAATCACTCAGAGTTGATGACTTACTCTCAGTACTACATTTTCTTTCCACAAGGAGAGATTTGTAGCCCATCATGAATTACTTTCTTGATTGCCAGAAAGGCCAGAACCAATTTCAGCATTCAGTTGCAGTGACTTCTTTATCTTCAGTTCCTAGTCCATTCATGTTCCTCCTTTTCTGATGGAGTTGCTGATTTTTCTTTCTTATCTTTCCTTTAACTCATCTGGGTATATTCTCTCTCTCGTCTCTATTTCCCTCTCTCTCTCTCTCTTACAGTAAGCCCCTTCAAATCCTCTTTAAAAGTTGGTGGCTCTTAGATTTAAGGACAGCTGACTCACTTAATAGAGTATCTCAGTGGGCAAAGGTTATTTCATCTTTTACCTTGAAACTTTATTTCTTTTTGACACTTCTCTTCTTTGTCTCTACTTGACATTTTTTTCTCACCTATGTCCTTTACCAGTTAGCTCTGAGAAAGGAATAACAAAAAATTAATGAAAAAGGACAACGTGTCTGTCAGTATCCTGTGTTTTTGAGCTTTTCCAAGAGCATCATTGTTTTGCTGAGGGTTGTGTGCTTCCACCAAGAGTGAAAAAGCAGGAAGTGGGCTTTTGAAGGTGTATTTTATCTCTTACTACTCTAAACCAAGAGATTAGTTGTTACAACAAGATCACTCACTTGCTGTCCCCTTCAAAGACCTCCCTCATCCAAATATACATGATTTTCAAGTCACGTCAAATATTTTTTCTGGAAGAAGATGGTGTGTAAATAAAATAGGTAATTTTTTTTGGCCTTGTCTGCTATCTTAATGTTTTACATGCCATGGGTTGTCACCGTCATTCATTCATCATCATTAAATAATCATTCATTCATTCAATAAACATTGATCAAGAGCCTCACTTTGTGCTGGGTCCTTTGCCAGACCCTGAAGACACAAAAATAAATAGGACAAAAATTAAAAGTCCTTGTCCTCAAGGAACTGGGTATCAGGGAGAAACATAACTGCCCTCAAGGAGCTTACACATCAGTAAGAGACACAGACACATACACAAATCACTACAATATAACACATAATTTATGTGCTCTGAAGGATACAAGTAAAGTTTATGACAACACAGAGGAGGCAGTGACTAATTCCAAGTTGGGGAGGATGAGGAAGGCTTCACAGAGGAGGCAGTTTGATGTTGATCCTTGAAAGATGAGTTGATTTTCAAAGTCCCAAGGTGTGGGAGAAAGGCATTCCAGGCTGAAGGAACAGCAGAAGGAAAAGCTTAGAGGGATGGAAGTGCTTGCTGTGTTCATGTGATTAGATGAGGGGAAGGTGGAGAGAGAGGAGGCCGGAGAGGAAATTGGAACACTTGGAAGACCAAGCTAAGGTTTGTAAGGATCACTCAGCACTCAGAGACCTTCTCAATTGGCTTCCAAACAACTTTCCATTCTGTTCCAGTTGTTGTCTCCCATTTTCTGCCCCACTACTATTGATGGGGCACAGTGACTGAACTGGTTTCCCTGGCTTGATTCTCAGTACTCATTAAGGACTTGTACTTTGGCCTCTTCCTGCTCCTGGCTGCCTTGGGTCATTCTCCACCTTAGCCTCTAGCCCTTGGGATCCAAAGCCAACCACCTTTGGCCTGTATCTTGGTTAATTCTCTGGTCCCATCCCCAACTTCTCTGCATTCCGAAGGAGGGACAGAGAGCAATCTGTTCAGACAGGGTCTCTGCTAGTAGCATGGTGCTGTGGGACTCTGACTAGTGCAGTCTACCTTTCTGTTCCTAGAGACTGGGTGGGTTCTTGCACCAAAGATCACCCCAAGAAGCAGAGTAAGAATGGAAATAATTTGATATTTTAGAAAAATGGGTCTTGAAACCTCAAGATTCTAATCATAAGGACAAATATCACAATAGCATGGCACCAGTTGCTTCTTGGAAAATGAAATAGGAAAATGTGAATGACTGAGGGGCAATAAAGATGGGCTGATTTTCATTTGAAATATATCTCTTTTTCCTGAGCACTTAAGTTATATAGAATGTGTGGAAAAGTTTAAAGACACATCATTGATATCTTCAGGCATTTTAGGGTAATAGTTTATATTTTATCCATTGTCATTTTTCTGAACTTTCTCTTCCTTTCTTCCAGGTTAGCATAGTGAATGACCCATAGTGTGGGTTTGGGTGAGTGAGACAGATCTGGATTTGAATTCAGGCTCTGCCACATATTAGTCATGTGACCTCAAGCAAGTCACTTAGTTTCTTGAAGTCTTAATTTCTTCTTCTGTAATATGGAAACAATATGTAGTACCTGCCTTATAGGGATGTTGCGAAGATTAAATAAGGTAATCCATATAAAGTATTCAGCACAGTGCCTGATACATAGTAAGTATTCTGTAAGTATTGATTATTGCTCTTTTTGTCATTCTTATTACAATTTCATTATGCCCCCTCTGATATTTTCATTCCCAATTCTATTCTTAAAATGTTGCCTCTTTAGTATCCCTAAGGTGACCAATATTAAGGAGGCTGAGAGATTCAGAAACCTCTCAGACTGAAGTAACTATAAGGGTCATTGGTCATATCTACTTCGAAGTTCAGTACTGTAACTGACATCAGTGTGAGAAAAGCCATTGATCATCAAGTCCTCATTCATTTCTCTGATATTATCCCCAAGAGATGATCCAGGATTGATGGATACTCAAAGATATCAAATAATATGTCCTCAAACTTTTCTCTACCCCCTGTATACCTAAAAAGCTCAGGAAAAATATGTTCCTGACTTAAACAGGAAACACCTGTTTCATTGACCAGAGTTACTTATATAACCTTGTAAGGCCCCATAGTTTCAAGGGAGCTGTCACTATACCTTGGGATTCTTCCTCAAAATAAGGTAGGTACCCTAACTATTGAGCTCTTATCTGAGAGCACTGGAACTGACTTGTGTCAGACAGGATTGCTGCTTTGTCCCAGGGAAGAACATTTTTCTGGCCCCCGTGTCAGACAGGATTGCTGCTTTGTCCCAGGGAAGAACATTTTTCTGGCCCAGATAATTGGCCTTTTGATAAAAGTATAGCACCTTCCCATATTCAAAAATATCCTATCCATTTTTAAAATCCCAAGCCAGTGTTAATGGAGCAAAGTAAAGGGCCACACTTATTTAGTGTGATTATTTAGTTATGTCTGGGTTATTTAGAAAGTCTTGTAAACTAATGGAGCAAATGTACTGACCCGTAACCATTTTTTCCCAACTGATTCTCCCCCTTCATGTTTCCCCACGTAAACAATTATTGTAAAGCAATCGTCATTCTCTTCTACTTAGTAGTAGTTTGGGGCAAACAGTGAGAGGTGCTTTTGCAAAATATTGTCAGACACAGATTCCCCACCACCACTCATGTTAACATCCTAAAAAGCATCAGATATAAAATATGATGACTTGAATCATATCCCATGTTTCTCTAGCCTTACCAGTATGAATGCACTCACATTGCCAATAATAAAATACATCTATCTAGCTCCCACAGACTCTGGGACTCCTTAGGGGATGCCTCATGTGTACTCGTAAATAATTCCATTTCCTTTGGGCATCTGCTGGGTATCTCTGTATCTGCCGGGCACCTAATAGTCATGGCCATCTCCTGCTGCATCTGGAGTACTAAAGCTACACAGTACTCTGCTTCCCAGTAGGAAATGAGGTCTTGTTCCTCTTTTGGTTTTGTTGTTACACCCTATCAGAGGGGAACTTAAGCAGAGATGTTGAGTCTCTATACCTCCCAGAGGCTTTTGTTAACATATAGATGGTCTTTAAAGCCATGGGACCAGGTAATGTCATCTAGAAAGAGAGTATAGATAGAGAAAGAGGGGTCTAGATCCAGACTCTAAGGAATCGCAGCATTTAGAGGTCATGTAGAATAGGAGAAGCCCACAAAGGACACTGGAAAGAAAAGACTAGTAAGGTAGGAGGAAAACCAGGAAGTATGATGTCACTGATGCCAAGAGTGGAGAGAGTTTCAAGAAATGAGTAGTCAATGGTTTCTAATGCTGCTGATAGGTCAAGTAATTTGAGGACCCTAAAGTGTCCCTTGGATTTGGCAAAATGAAGATTGTTGGTGAAATTATTCAGATCTGTCTCAGTGGAGTGATGGGTTAAGAAGCCAGATATGAGACAGCTGAGGAATGAATAGTAGGCAAGGAAGTGGAGATAGCACAACATGTGAAGACAACTATGGAGGAGTTTTGCTGAGAAGGGGAGCCGGGAAATTTTGGAGGGGATGTGGGGTTATAGGATTTTTTAAAGATGGAAGATAATAAAGTATGTTCAAATGCTGAAGAGAATGTTCTAGTAGAGATGGAGTGATTGAAGACATAGGAAGGAAGGGGGTAAGTAAAGGAATCAAAGCCTTGGGGGAGTGAGAAGAGTTGGGATACAGATCACAAGTGGCAAGTTTGGTTTTTGTTAGGAAGAGGGAGATATCTTTCATTGTATCAAGATAAGACAGCTGGTGTAGATTAAGATAGAATCATGGATTTGATGATGAGAAGATTCATTCATTCAGTGAAGACATACCAGGCACTATTTTAGTCTATATCTGAGGATACTGTGAAATAGACAAGTCCTCGTTCTCATGTCATGGAGTTTTCATTCTAAGGGAGAAGACATATAATGAAAAATTTAAAACACATAATATATAATAGAATTGCAGAGAGAGGTGTTATGAAGAAGCGTAGAATTGGCTAAGGGGTTAATGGGAGACTGTGTATGGGGAGTTGAAGTGGTTATTTTTAAAAGGGTAGCCAAAGAAGGCCTCTGTGAGGAGCAGAAACCTAAAATAATGCAAGGGAAGACTGTATCAGGGAGAGGGAACAGTGGAGGAACAAACTCCAGGGAAGGAACACACTAGAAGCACTTGTGGAAGAAGGCAAGTGTGACTGGAACCTAGTGAAGAACAGTTGGAGTCAGGGTTAGAGAATCGGCCGTGGGAAGTTCATGAACACCCTGGTAGGCCATGGCAAAGCCTTTAGGTTACATTCCAGGGGCAATGGGAAGCAATGAAGGATTTTAAGCAGAGGAGTGACATGATCTGATTTACTCTTTAAAATGATCACTGTGGCTACCTACAGGGAATGTATTATAGAAGAGCAAGAGAAGAAGCAGGGAAACACTTGAGGTTTTGGCAAAAATGTTAAGTGAGATCAGTTAACATGGCTATGTGCTTTCTTCCAGACAGGTTTAGCTGCTCAGGAGCTGGTACAGAGTAAGTGGAAAGTTGGGTTTAACCACCATTGAGGTTTTGCCAGGCAAGTCTGACGGAGGGAGAGAGGGGTCAATCACTTGAGGGTATATGCAAGGGGGTGATCATAGTATTGGATTGTGGAGTCTAAACTGGATAAGGAAGGAAGTGAAGACATGAGAGTTTCAATTGGTCAGTAAAAAAGTTGTAGGTTGAAAGCATTGGAGGTCCAGGCAAGAGTCAAAGAATGGTTGGAGTGGGGGAACTAGAGGAAGTGAGCTGGAAGGGTTGGGGGTGGTAGTTAGTGAGATACTTGAAGTCAAAATTTTGCATTTTTTTGATAATGACAAAATCTAAGGTATGACCATGGGAATAAGTGGCTCAAGTGGGGTGAAGGGAAAAAGAGATGAAGAAAAAGGGAGAAGTCGTGGATCTGTGTGGCCAGGGTGTTGGATGGATTCTCTACTTAGATATTGAAATCACCAGGAATGCCCAAGAGTTTAAGCTGAATAAAGATGGTAAGCCAGGTACTGAGATCTTCAATGAACAGCCGGGAATGACTGGGGGGATGATAGATAACTATAGTAAAGAGGGGATCCGGTTTAATGGCTTCTATTATCTCAATGAAATATAAAGTGAGGTCATCAGCTGAGAATGGGGAGTATATGAGGTTTAAGGAGAGAGAGGAGAAGGTATGCAATAAGTGTTTTGGAGAATGAGAAAATGAATTTACTAGGGAAATGTACCAGGATCGACTTGCAGTATTAAGTGCCATTTGATATTTGTGATCACGAATCTAAAGTGAAGGCAGGCATCCTAGTTCTGTGATTGTCTCCAGAAACATGTAGTGGCCGACTTGCATCAGAGTTGGGCTTTTTGCCAGTATTCACTATGGGGTGGGGGGAGAGGGAGGGAAGGAAGGGACGGAGAGGGGACAGATCAGGGAGTTGCAAAGAAGTGGCTATAATAATGGTTCAAGGAACCCAAGCTGGATAAGGAAAGGAGAAGGGGAAGAAGCTGAAGAATTGAGAAAAAGTGATGGGTCAGTGGGTTGGAGATTGCAATGAGGTCAAAGAATTTAGACATGTCTGAATCCTAGCTTAGATTCAAACCTGAATGACTCTCCCTCCACATACTCCATTGACAGAGACAAATCCTGGCATCTACTCAGCTAATTGGATCCATTGTTGATTTAACAATCAATAGTTGATTGTTAAAATATTTGTACAGTGGTTGAGACAAGGGAAGATTTTAAATTACTGGATAATTATACAGCCTTTGGCTCTGCTTTAGCTAAACAAAAACAAGTCCTAAAGACCTAAAGACCTCCTAAAATCTATTGAGAATAAACTTCAGGATGTTCAAGTCCATTCAGATTTTGTAAACATTGCTTCCTGAGGTCCCACCAAACTTTAGAAAATTCACAAATTTGGGTGATAATCACAAAGAAATTTGACTCTGAATCCTTGCACAGTTTTGCTACTGAAACTGCAAAACTCCCAACACCCTGCTTTACAGTAGTACACTCTGTGGAGGAACAAGTTCTTCCAGAATCTGGGTTAGAGAGCACTTGATTGAGATCACCGTGGGTAACAAATGTATTCTTCAATAACTTTGAACTCAAGACCCAAGGCATAAGTATGGTTTTTTTGGCCCTCTTTTTCCTTGAGGTGAGTCTTCTGTCATCCTGAGGCATGCCTCCACTTCCCCAGCCAGAGATTAGGGCAGTCTTTTGGGGTTTTTATCTTAATTCCAGAAGTTTAATCCTAGTATCATGGGAGACTATCAATCTCTAAATCCTTTTAGTAATTCCTCTCAAGAGGCCCAGGGGTCAACATATAGATGACCTTGTGTTCTGGCCTGTCAGTTCAGGGTTTCTGATGTGACTTTGCAGATCAGGTTCCTACCATTACCCTTGCTTCGCTTAAAGAAACTATCAAAGTACCAGGAGATTTTTTTCTAAGCTGGTTCACTATGACTGGATGCTAGCCAGTCAATCAGTTATAAAGGTCTTATAAGGGAAGTAGTGTAACATGAGTTAGCACATAAACTCTGCAAGTAAACCAACATGGGCCCTGCCACTTACTAGCTGTGGCCTCTGGTAGGTACCTAACTGGTAAAGTCTGTTTTCTCATCTATACAATAGGACTAATGATAAATGTGAAGATTAAAAGAGACAACCCACATAAATTACATAGCACAACGTATGGCACATTGTAAGTGCTCTACAAACGTCTGTCATTATTATTACTGCATTCTACCAGAATGCAAATGCTATGAGAGCAGGGATTTTTGTCTGTTTTATTCACTGCTGTATCCCCAGTGCCTGGAATATAGCTTGGCACATTGTAGGGACTCATTAATTACTTGTTGAATAAATGAATAATCTGTGTCTTGTTTCTTATAATTCCCACAGGTGGGTACCTCTATAAGTCTATTAAAACAAGGAATCCTGGAATATTGTAGTTGGAAGAACCACAGAGGTCAAGGCCAACATTTTCATTTTCTGTCCGAAGTCATAGAATTCGTTAAAGGCAGTATGGATGGTTAAGACCTTAGACTCCAAAGCCAAGCTACATAGATTCCAATTTCTAATCTCCCACTTACTAGCTGTGTGACTCGAACAAGTTACTTCACCACTCTGCACCTCAGTTTCCTCATTTGTAAAGTGGGGATGATGATCATAGCCCCTAATTCATAGAGTTTTTATGAGCATTAGACAAGTTAATATACGTGCCTGGCATATAACAAATGCTATATGTATTAGCTAGTAGTAGTAGTAGTTACAGAGTAAGGGGTCTTCCTACTTTCAGTTCAGTGTATATCAGTTGATTGAGTTAGATATTTCTCAGCTGGAATGAATGACACTTTTCCAGGTTTCTAGAAACTATGTAGTTGCTTCTGTGGGAGACAGAGCAGATTCGACTGCCTCAGATCTCCATGCTATATGTCTGGTGGCTTTTCACTGTAACATTTAGATTTCAAATGCAATGTTGTTTACCTTGTCATCTGAAATGAGAATATGTACTTTTCTTGGCGCTGGAAGTATATTCTGTACAAACCCTACTCAAGGTCTTCATCATCTTTTAATTCCTAGTGCCTGGCATTTATTAGAGTTCAGTTAAATACTAGTTATTTGTTGAGTGAATGTACCCTTCTTTAGATCCTTTGTCATATGATCTTGCAGAGATAGCAGGAGTCAGAAAACTTTTTTGTAAAGGGCTAGATAGTAAATATTATATTTTAGCCTTGTGGGCCAGACAGTCTCTGCCATAGCTATTCAACTGTGCTGCGAAAGCAGTCACAAACAATGCACAAACAAATGGGTGTGGCTGTGTTCCCACACAACTTTATTTACAAAAACAGGTGGCCTGTCCATGGGCCATAGTTTGCCAACTCCTGGTCTGTAGGGTGGCAAGAGGCTTAGAGACAAAAATAAATCAGGGCAGTAAATCTAGTTAGGAACATGTACTCAAAGGTATTGTAAGAATTTACTTTTCATTTGAACTATTGCATGGAGGTTTAAGCCATAGATAAATTCACCTGAATTTTAAGCTTTTCTATTGGATATTGATTGTCTGGATCCATTTTACCTATATTGGTAAACGAATCAAGCAGCAGAGGAGGAAACAAAATTAACAAGCCATAAATTAGTGTGAAGGCCAAGAGTGCAGTGGTTTAGACTTAGTGCTTATTTATTCTTTCTGGTTCTTATACATACTTGATTCTTTTTGCATGCCAGTAGTTGTAGACCACATGACTTAGGGTGTAGTTGGTCAGTGGGTCACAGGGACAGTAAAGCACTGCTGGGGAGTCCTGCTTGGTTTTTTTGCCTATTGCTTCTACATTCAAACCTACATAATACTCCTGCTTTTTAAAACGTGGCAGGAAACAGGGAGGGGTACTTATACATTCATTCATTCAACAACCGACTGAGCACCTATTCTATGCCAATCTTTGCGGGAACCTACAGGAGGAAGCTAAAAAGATAAAAAAAAAAACACACCATCTATTCCTGCTCTTACAGAGCTCACAAGCTAGAGGAGACAGACCAGCAAGCAGGCCATGACACAATACAGTGTGGTATTGTTAATGTCACTGGAAAGCATTGGCTAGTCCTAGAATTTTAAAATCATATGGTATATTGTTTGGATACTGGAGACTTACATTGTTACTTGAGGAAGTTCAGACCTGGTAGCTGGTGTAAGCAAAATTAATTACTATTATAGCAGTTAATTGTATATGTATGGATGTGCTTTAAACCAAATTTCATTCCTAGAAAGAACACACACAGAGAATAAAGGGTTTTCCTAATTTGGTTAGCTTATGAAGTAGCCGTTAATGATCCGAATTTGTTTGACATTTGTGGGGAAAGGTTGTCTGAAAGAGATGACAAGCCCAAAGCAACCTGGGAAGAGGCAGAGACCTCCATTCTCTCATGATCAATACTAGGCCGCAAAGAACAGGGTGCAGAAAATAAGGGGAAAATATCACTTGTTATAAATATGTGTCATGACTAACTGATGTATTTGGCATAGGAGAATAATTGGAAATTCTATTTATGATCCTATTTACATTTCTATTGTCAAAATTAATGATTCACTATAAGTGAGAGGTTTTGCCTATATTCATTACCAACATTGCCTGTGACTACATTAAAATGTGTTTGTATTTCCACAAATCTTGATTTTCATGGAAAAACTCCAAACAGTCAATTTTTTGTGTGCTAAAATTTCTGACATAGCCTACAGTCCTCCCTAAGTTAAGAAATTCTTACCCTTCAAAATGGATATTTATGTATAATAGGTTTTATTAATTACTGAATAGATACAAAAGAAAAGTATAGCATAAGTATAAGGAATGACAATAGAATAAACTGAGGTATCCACCATTAAGAAACATGAAATAAGCACACATTGAAAAAATTAAAATGATTTTTGTAAGGGTAAATACATCACATGGTACAAGTTCAAAATGTACAAAAGGATAGACATTGAAATTTTTTCCTGTCCCCAGTAAGTAAAGCAATTCCTCATTCTTTTCTATAGCTGCATAGTATTGTATTGTATGAATTTAACATCATTTATTTAACCAGTCACCTACTGATTTATATTTAGTTTCTTTCTAATATTTTGCTGTTACAAAAAATGCTGCAACGACTAACCTTGTATGTAAATAATTTCACATTTGTACTAGTACATCTGTAAAATAAATTCCTAGGTCAAAAGGCATGTGTATTTTCATATAGAGAAAATTTATACTTCTAGCAGCAATGTATGAGAGTGTTTATTTTCCTATACTTTTACTAATGAAATGTGTCATTAAACTTAATCAATGTTTTAGGTAAAAATGGTATCATGGTAGAGTTTAGATTTGCATTTCTCTTATTATTACTGAAGCTGAGCATCTTTTTATATGTCAACAACCATTTGCATTTGCTCTTCTGTGAACTGCTTGTTCATCTTCATTTATTTTTATAAGGCTTGTTGGTCTTTTTCTCACTGATTTGTAAACATGATTCATTTAGGGAAATTTGCTCTTTATCTGATATTAATTCTCTTCCCTCCCCCCCCGAGTTCATTTGTCTTTTTACTTTGTTTAGATGATTTGTGCCATGCAGAAATTCTTTATTATTACGTAGTCAAGTGTAACAACCTTTTCTTTTATGGTTTTTGAGTTTTGTGACATATTTAGAAAGGTTTTCTTTACCTGGAGAGTAAAAACAACAGACATTTATTTAAGCAGAATCTTGATTCATGAATCTTCCTGCTACAGAGTTTAAATACTATTTTACCTGTAGCATCTTTACATCTGACCTCCAGCACTGAATGGAATGGGCTGAGTATAAAGGATTCTGCACAGTGAACCTTCAGTCATGAAACCCAATTGCTATGGAAATTGGATTCAGTTCTGTTGTTTAAAAAGCATTCATTATTTGTCTGTTTTGAGTAAAACACTGTGCTAGGCACATTGTGGAATACAAACATGAAACCAAAAAAAATAGACGTCCTCCAAATCACTTGCACTGTAGTGTGGGAGATAGGTATATTTAAGAAAACATGGAGGGGGAGGTGAAGAGGAGAGTGGTATGAGTGTTATGTAGGAGTGGGCGGTGAGGCTCAATGTAGGTTCAGCATAGACCTAGCTGTTACTGATTACTGATGTTCTTATAGTGTAGAGCAGGAGTTGACAAGCTTTATCTGTACAGGGCCAGATAGTAAATATTTTTGGCTTTACAACTATTTAATTCTGCATGAATGAGAGTGGCTGTGTTTCCCTGCAACTTTATTTATGGGCACTGAAATGTGAATTTCATGTAATTTTCACGTCATGAAACTTTTTTTTACTTGTTTTCAAGCATCAAAATATGTAAAAAATACTCTTAGCTCATGGGCCATACAAAAACAGACGGCAGGACGGATTTGGCCCACAGGTCATCGTTTGCCATCCGCTGATGTAAAGGAATAACTATGAAATTTTATCCCAAGAGAAAGATGATCTCAGAGAAACCTATCAATTATTGAAAGCCTCAAAAACAACTCAAAATTCATTGCTTTATTTAAATTTTGCAAAAAGAATCTAGAAGCAATGAATGGAAAAGCCATGAACATGTGACCTGCTGCTGCTCAGCTAAACACGGCTTCAAGGTGGAGAGGATGGAGTTCTTTGAATCGAATTCACCGATTCCTTCTGTTAAACTGCCTTTCACCTAATATTTCTGTCAGAGAATCTAGAAACTATGGTGATTGATGCCATAGAAACACACAGCGAGGGAGCAGGGTGATGAGCTTGTGGATTGTGGCATGGCTGAGAGAGGCAAAAAGCTTTTTAGCTGCCAATCTACAGGTAAAGTAATGGAATAAAATGCAATGTAGCTAGCATGCAGGGAGCTTTACTGTTTACACAGCACTTTTCACATATATTATCGCCTTTAATTTTACTCAAAACTCATGATAACCTTGTGGGGTAGGTATTTTTATGATTTTACAGATAAGGATCTGAGTTTTTTCTTATGGCACCATTCACATTGCCGATGTCCCTTAATGCTAAGGTGAAGACTACAATTAATAAATAATAGTGAGGAAGATGATGATGGTAAAAGCATACAATTCACTGGATGTTGGCTGTGTTCCAAACACTGAGCTAGGCAATTGTGCTCAGAGGAACACAAGCTTTGGAGTCAGGTAGACCTAGGTTCAAGCCTTAGTTCTGCCACTTATAACTTTGTGACCTGGGGCAAGTTAGTGAACTTCTTGGAATTTCAGTTTTCTGATCTGTAAAAGGCAGGTGACATAATACTATCTACTTCTTCTGGCTATAGTATGAGACAATGAATGTAAAATGGTTAGCATGGTGTCTCACACATACTAAGTGCTAAGGAAATCTTTATTACTACTACACAGAGCTTAAAATAGTGAGTGATTAAAATAATTTAATAGAGTCCACACACTTGGCATTCAGACCTTTTTTTATGTACTCAAGTCTATCAACCAAGTTTGCAACTTCCTGGAAGTTGCAAAATAGCAGAAAGAGTCCTGTGTACCTGCACCCAGCTTCCTCCAATGGTGATGTCTTATATAGCTGTAGTACAATATCAAAACCAGAAAATTGACATTGGTATAATACTGTTAGCTAAACTAAAGATTTTTTTCAGTTGTCACTATTCTTTAACCTGCATTCACATGTGTGTGTGTGTGTGTGTGTGTAGTTCTATGCAATTTTACCCCAGTATAGATTTTTACAACCACCACCACAATAAAGACACAGAATTGTTTCCATTACCTCAAAATAACTCCCCAGTGCTACCTCTTTGGATTTGTACCTAACCTCCACCCCTGTCCTATGAAAACCACTAATCAGTTGTTTTTCTCATTCCAAGAATATTAGATAAATGGAATCATACAATATATAATCTTTCGAGATTGATTTTGAGGTCCATCCAAGTTGTTGCATGTTAGCCATAGTTCATTCCTTTTTATTTCTAAGTAGTAGTACACACTGTATGAATATACTAGAGTTTTTCAACCATCACCCATTGAAGGACATTTGGACTGTTTCCAGTGTTTTGCTATTACAAATAAAGCTGCTATGGATAATAGTGTTAAAGTTTTTATGTGGGCATAAGTTTCCATTTCTTTATGCTCTGGAGAGTGATTGCTGGGTCATATGGTAAAGTGCATGTTTAAATTTACAAGAAATTGAAACTCTTTTCCAGAGAATCTGTACCATTTTACATTCCTACCAGCAATGTATGAGTGATCCAATTTCTCCACATCCTCACCAGCATTTAGTATTATCATATTTTTTTTAATTTTTGCCATTCTAATAGGTATGTTGTGATATCTCCTTGTGGTTTTAATTTGCATTTCCCTAATGGCTAATGATATTGAGCATTTATTCCTATGCTTATCTGACATCCATGTCTCCTCTGGTGAAATATCTGTTGATGTCTTTTGCCCATTTTATAATTGGATTTTTTTACTGTTGAGTTTTGCAAGTTCTTTATATATTATGGATCTAAGGCTATTGTTGCATATATGGTTTGTTGTGGGCTTGTGTTCCCCCCAAAAGATGTGCCCAAGATCAAACCCCTAGTACCTGTGACTGTGACCTTATTTGGAAATAAGGCCTTTGCAGATATAATCAAGTTAAAATGAGGTCATACTGAATTAGGGTGGCCTTTATCCAGTGATTGGTGCCCTTATAAGAAGAGAAAAATTTGGGCACAGGCACACAAGGAGAACGCCATATGACAAAGGAGGCAAAGATTGGAGTGATGCATCTACAGCCAAGAAATGCCAAGGATTGCCAACAATCCCAGAGGTTAGGAAGAGGCAAAAAAGAATCCTTCTACTACAGCCTTCAGAGAGAGCATGGCCTTGCTGACACCTTGAAATTGGACTTCTAATCTCCAATACTGTGAAAGAATAAATTTCTGTTCTTTTAAGCTACCAAGTTTGCAGTAATTTGTTATGGCAGCCGTAAAAAACTAATCCAGTTTGTGAATCTTTTCTCCTAGTCTCTAGTTGGTCTTTTCATTCTCATAATAGGATCTTTCCAGAAAAAGATTTTGATTTGATGAAGTCTAACTTATTAATTTTTTTCTTTCATAGATTATGCTTTTAGTGTCATCTAAGAGCTATTTGCCTAGCTCTAGATTCCAAAGATTTTATTCTATGTTTTCTTCTAAATTTTAAAAATAATTTTATGTTTTTATTTAAATCTATTATTCATTTTTAATTAATTATTGCTTATGGTGTGGAGTTTAAGTTGTGGTTCATTTTGTTTTTGTGTATGGATATCCAATTGTTCTAGCACCATTTGTTGAAAACATTATCCTTCCTCCACTGAATTGCTTTTGCACCTTTGTCAAATATAAATTGAAAATATTTGTGTTCATCTATGCTAGAATTCTGTTCCATTGATTTATGTGTCTATTTCTTTGCCAATACCACACTGCCTTGGTTATTGTAGCTATATAGTAAATCTTAATATTAAGTAGAGTGATTCCTTCCACTTTATTTTTTTTCAGAACTGATTTAGCTATTCTAGTTCTTTTGCCTTTCCATCTATATTTTGAAATAATTTTGTCTATACCTACAAAATAGCTTACTGGGATGTTGATAAGAAATGCATTAAATCCACAGATAAATTTGGGGAGAATTGACATATTTATTGAGTCTTCCAATCCATGAACAATGTATACCTCCCCCATTTATTTAGGTATTTGATTTCTTACATTAGCATTTTATAATTTCCAGCATAGAGATCCTATTTGTGTTTTGTTAGATTTCTACCTAAGTATTACATTTTTTAGAGTGATTGAAAATAGTATTGTTTTTAATTTTAATTCATATATGTTTGTTTCCAGTATAGTAGCCCCCAATTTGTCAACTGCAGTGTGAAAATATTGTAATATTTTGAGAGAGACCACATTCACATAATTTTTATTATAGTATATTGTTATAATTGTTCTATTTTATTATTAATTATTGTTAATCTTTTACTGTGCCTAATTTATAAATTAAAATTTATCATAAATATGTATAGGAAAAAACATAGTGTATATATAGGGTTCAGTACAATCCATGGTTTCAGGCATCCACTGGGGGCCTTGGAATGTATCCCCTGCAGATAAGAGGGGACTACTGGACACAGGAATGTGATCAAATTTTGCATGTTGATCTTATGTTCTGAAACCTTACTAACTTACTAATTTTATAGGCTTTAAAAAAAAGATTTCTTGATATTTTCTACAAAGACATTTATGCCATCTCTAATAGGGGCATTTTATTTTTTTCCTTCCAATCTCTATGAGTTTATTTCTTTTTCTTGCCTTATCGCAGTGGCTAGAACTTCTAGGACTATGCTGAATAAGAATGGTGAGATTGGACTTTCTTGCTTTGTTGCTGATCTTTGAGGAAAAGTATTCAGTCTTTCACCATTATGTATGATGTTAGCTGTAGGTTTTTTATAAATGCTCTTTATCAAGTTGAATAAGTTCCCCTCTACTCCTAATTTGCTGAGAGTTTTTATCATGAATGTATGTTATATTTTATCAAATGCTTTTTGTGTATCAATTGGTATTATCATATGATTTTTCTTCTTTAGCCTGTTAATATGGTGGATAACACTGAATGATTTTCACATATAGAATTTGTCTTGCATTCCTGGAATAATACCCACTTGGTCATGGTGTATAATTCCTTTTATATATTGCTGGGTTCTATTCGCTAGTATTTTGTTAAAGACTTTTGCATCAAGGTTCATAAGAGACATTGATCTGTAGTTTTCTTTCTTTCTTTTTGTTTGTATGGGCTGGGAAATATTCCCATCTGGGCCAAAATTGGGAAATTCCTATTCTATTTTCTGGAAAAGATTATGCAGAATTGTTGTTATTTCTTCTTTAAATATTTGGTAGAATTTGCCAGTAAAATTATCTAGGCATGGAGAATTCTTTTTCAAAAGGTTTTAAGTTATGGATTTGATTTTGTTCATAGTTATAGAATAGTTATAGGTGAATTTTGGTAGCTTTTGTTTTCCAGGATTTGATCTATTTTATCTAAGTCGTCAAATTTATGTTTGTAGAGTTGTCTGTAGTAGTCCCTTATTATTATCTTAATGGCTTCAGGATCTGTAGTAATATCCTGTTTCATTCCTGATATTAGTGATTTGTCATCTCTTTATCTTTGTCAGTCTTCCTAGAGGTTTACCAATTTTGTTATCTTTTCATCCCCAGAACTACTTCCTTCCGGCTTCCATGGTTCCAGTTAACAAATTTACTGTCATTTGAATTGTTGTTTCTCTATAAGTAATGTCTCATTTCTCTCTGTCTGCTTTCAAGATTTTTTCCTTGTCTTTAGTCTTCCGGAGTTTCATTCTGATGGGCTTTTTCATGTATTTCTTTGGGTCTATCCTATTTGGGGTTTGCTTAGCTTCTTGAATCTGTAAGACTATGTCTTTCTATAAATTTGGGAATTTTTCAGCCATTATTTCTTCAAATATTTTTTCAGTCCCACACTCTTTCTCCTCCCTTTCTGGAATTCCAATGACACAAATGTTAGATCTTTTGTTATTATCCCACAGGTCCCTGATGCTCTGTTCATTTTCCCCCCTATTTTCTCTCTGTTGTTCAGATTGGGTAATTTCTATTGATCTGTCTTTGATTTCACTGATTCTTTTGTCTGTTGTCTCCAATCTGCTATTGAGCCCATCCACTGAGTTATCTATTTATTTATTTATTTATTTTTGGTTCTATAATTTCCATTTGGTTCTTTTTTTATCGCTTCTATTCCCTCGCTGAAATTTTCAGCTTTTCATTTGTTTCAAGAGAATTCATAATTGCTTGTTGGAGCATTTTTATGATTGCTGCTTTCAAACAATTATCAGATAATTCCAACATCTGCGTCATCTCAGTGTTGGCATCTGTTGATTATCTGTTCTCATTCAGCTGTGATTGTCCTGGTTCTTGGTGTGATGAGCGATTTTATATTGTATCTTGGACATTTTGGGTATTATGTTGGGAGAGTCTGATTCCTATTTAATCTTCTTTGTTAGCAGACAGCCATTCTATTTAGGTGTAGTGTGTAGGTTCATGTGAAGGTGGATATTCAGTTCCCCACTGGGCCCTGCTGACACCACCCCTGCTAAAGTGAGTGATCCCTCACACTGCCTCATTGCAGATAGGTGGGGTGGAAATTCAGCTCCCTCCCCTTGACTCTATGGCAAAGGCAGATCATTATCTCACCCTGCCTCATTCTGCCTTGTTGATACTGGATAGTGGTGGAGCTTAATCTCTCTACTAGGTCTCACTGACCTGAGGATGGGTAGCAAATCAGAATGCAGACTAGACCCATTGCACTCTAACCTTGTTCAGTCTCACTGATGCCTGGACGGGGGAGCGGTGGGGGCTCAGCTCCCTGCTGAGCTATACAGACTGTGCCCTGGCAGGGGAATCAGAACACTGCCCGCTTCCTCTGGGCAGGGGGTAAAAGATGAGTTCCTTACTCAGCCTTGCTAAAACCATGGGGGCTGGAGCAATTTTTCAACTGGTATTTGGCTAGAGTAGGGCAAGTATTTTCAGATTCTTTTTTATTCTGCCAGGCCACCCTTTTCATGGTCTTTTGGCTGAGAGGGGGTGGCAGGCTTCTCTTGGAGCTCTTTTTTGTCTATGCCTGTTGGCAGTTCTGGGTTGCAGTCTTCTCCAACACCTTGTCTGGAATATATGGGAGACAACGAGGAAATCCAGGGGGCTCACCACCATGAGATCCTCAAGTCCCAAGGTCTCAAGATAATCTATCTTCTTTCCATCTTTCAAAATATTATTATGCTTGTTTGTTGTGTTGTGTCCAGTATTTTTTAATTGTGAGAGGGAGGACCTGGGAGGAATGGACTACTCCATCTTGACCAGAATCTGAAGTCAGACCTTCTTTTAAGATTATTTGTCTATGCTCCTAAATTTGAAAGTGTATACTGTAACTGGGTGGAGAAAGTGATGTCTTTGCCCTTGCTCAGTAGCATTCCTTTTAAGTATGGCAGTGTGGATACATTGGTGTGGGTAATAATAACAACAACAAGACTAACAGTTACTGAATGCTTACTAAGCGGCAGGCACTATTCTAAGTACTTTCCATTAAGGAATACCTGTCATAGGTCTATAAGCTCTTATCTGCAATACCAAAATCCAAAAGGCTCTAAAAACTGTAAGTTTTAAAAACTCATTTGATGGCAAAATCTGTCCTGAAATGGTATTAGTCTACTTATGGTCTTTCTTTATCCTATCTAATGTGAATATACATACATTTCACTGTAGAAATATTAATGTGTTTTCTTATAGGATGATTGCCCCAGACTCCATTAGGGATGTTAAGAAATGTAGAGTATATGTACCATATTATCTTTCTAAAATCTAAAAATTTCTGAATTCTAAAACGCAGCTGGTCTCCAACGGTTATGAAGATTGTGGACTGGTACCAGCTTATGTGCCTGCCTGGAAGATTCCATTAAGGGAACACATTCACTAATGGTTCAAAGCTCTTTCCAAATTATAACTAAGGTAACAAAAGTAAGCACAAAAGTAACAAAGAGGTAAACCCAGGCAAACAGGCTAGGCAAATGTCCATTTGATCAAAAACCTGACCTCTCTCAGGCCATAGGGTAAATGCCTAATCACAGTCTGGTGCTATTAAACACTGTGACCCAACTATTTTTTTCAATAATCGAAATGCAAGCTCGCACAGGTCTAGTGGCACATATTCATGGAGGAAGTATTAGAACTATTGATAGAGAAGCTCAGAGTCATAATTCTGCCTCCATTCATTTTAGTTTTCTGAGGTGGCAGCACACATGAGAGTTCTAAGTTACAATAATTTATTTTAAAATTAACATTAACCCACAGATATAAAGACAAGAGACCTGCCTTACATGCACAGATCCCTAAACTAGAATACGTCCTGGCGGCTAAGCTCAGTTCCATTGATCTGTGTGGGGAGCCATGTTCATTTCATTCACTCATTCACTTAACCAGTATACTGAGAACTTACTCTGTATGAGCCACTGGAATAGATGCTGTGGGCCCAGAAATAAACAAGATAGACATATTCTCAGATGTATTTGCCAAGTAACATCTTGAGCTCAAAGTAGAAATTAAATAAAGGATGTTTTTGCCGCTTCTAATTTTCTGAAGATTGAATTATTCATTCTATTAGCCAGTGAGTTCCCAAAGTGTCTTATGATGTGGCATTTCCACTGGGAAAAGCATGAAAAAGAACACTGTGATTATAGTTCTATTGACACAATGCTACATCTTCACAAGAAAAGAGAAAAACGGAAAGGGAACAGCTACCCACCCAGTGGTTGGATCAATATGGTCATTTATCATTCCCCCGAACCCTACTTTGAAGGTCCTGACTCATTCCTAGGGTCTGCAGGACTCTCTTCTCACCAGGAAATGTTAACTTGACCCCCAGCTGCAGACTTAGACACATCTCCAGGCCCTAACATTGGTTCTCAACCTTTGCTGCACATTTGGGATCACCTTGAGAGGTTTTTAAAAACATAGATGCCAGGGACCCACACCAGACCAATTGATTCAGAGCCTCTGGGGGTGGGGCCTAGGCATAGGGATCTTTTCAAAGATCCCCAGATGATTCTGAGGCACAGTGAGGACTAAACCACTGTAAATCTAGCCTAACCTGCTGGTCATGGTCACATAAGTCCAGTCTTGTGGATCAAGTTGTATAACTAGATTTTATAAATGTTCTACTCACTATGTGCCAGACACTGTGGTAAGCATTTTACACACATTGTTTTGTTTTATCCTCACAAAGTGTTTGAGTCAAGGGGTGGCTTGAAGGACAGGGAGCTTTAGCCCTCCTCCCCCATCTCCATCAGATCCCTGAAAATGACTCCAAAAATATGTACATATAATGAAAAAAACACTGTACTTGCTAAGATATTCAAGATAAGCTCCTCTTGTGTGTCCCCTCCAACTAGACTGTGCCTAAGTCATTCCTATATAGAAATCCAGGAGCTGCTACTGCCTCAAAACAAGAGATTTTACAGTTGAGAAACAGTTGAGTCACAGGGCAGTTAAGTGATTTGTCTAAGGCCACACAGCTTGTAGTAAGGCTAAAGCCATTTTTGTTCACCAACTTCACAAGGGCTGGTTCAACAGACTGGATTGTGTTACTCCAAAATTCATATGTTGATGTTCTAATTGCAATGTGACTATATTTGGAGACAGGGCCCATAAGAAAGTAATTAAGGTTAAATGAGTCATAAGGGTGGGGCCCTGATCCAATAGGATTAGTGTCCTTATATGAAGAGACACTAGACAGCTCATTCCTTCTCCCCCTCTCTCTCTGCCATGTGAGGACACAGTGAGAATGCAACCGTCTGCAAGCCAAGAAGAGAGTAATCACCAGTAACTGACCATGCTGGGCCTTGTTCTGTGACTTCCAGCCTCCAGAACTGTGAGAAAATACATGTCTGTTGTTTAAGCCACCCAATGTATGGTGTTTTGTTATGGCAGCCTGAGCAGAGTAATACAGCTGATATTATCCTTAGTTGTTTCTATAGGCCCAGCACCTAGCTCAGTGCCTGTGCCTGGCACATGCTAAGTGCTCTGAATGAGTGGAAAGGCTGCAAAGCTGTGCTCTTTACTACTCTGCACATGCCTTGTCACAAGGTCTAGGCCCTCCTTGCACCTCTGTTCTAGTCCCCGGATCTACACCTTTTCCCTGAGCCTGGTGTTCTACCTAGGACTCTGGTTGTTATGGTCTGACTCAGTCGTTGCTGGGTCTGCTATTCCCTCCTGCTTAAAGCTATCGGATGTCAAAACACACCACACCAGAGCCAGTGATCACAAGTAATTCAAAGGTTCATTACTATATATTTGTCCCCAGAAACAGGCATGCGCTTGTGCTCTCTCAATCTCTCTTTCTTCCTGTGCCTGAACATCAGAGAGCCTTCTTGCCAGTGGGTCCTTTCGCTCAGAGATTTCCCTTGCTTTCCCTATCTCCCTGGGAAAGAGAGAGAGAGACAGAGAGAGGGAGACAGGCAGACACCTGGACGCTTGGTCCTGCGGGAGATATATGTTTGTGTGTGTTACGTATATACGTATGTACGTATCTATCTATGGAACAGGAGCCCACCTGCAGAATTTTTGAATAATGAGAGGGCAGCCTAATTTCAGGCTATCATCCTGGTGCAGATAATTGGAGATCAAAAGAAGTAAGGCAGGTGGCTTCATAAGGGACTTATGGGGCATAGTAAGTGCAGCTGGGGTTTCTCATAGTTTCTGACCTGACAGATGTAAATGGTGTTGTCAAATGTTATTTTGCTAGGAGAGACTTAATACATTCAACTCCATTTTCCCATAATTCACCCCTGACATTTGGTTCACTGTGCCGGGACTCTTGGAAGTATACTAGCATGTAAGTGGTGCTGGTTTTCCACGCCCAACTCAGCATGAAAAGTCCACCTGCAGCAGGAGAGACCCTGGAACAAGGTGCACAGCCAATCATCCCAGGCTGCAGAGGACACCCAGGAGAAAAGGTCCCTGGGACTTCAGGGCATTGCGTGTAAAATTTGGGTTATATTGTTAGCTGTTTTGATTTGGTGGGCTATTTGGTCAATTTTAAGATATTCTGTAGTTCCAAGACAGTTTTCCCTGAGATTTAATGGTTGGGGAAGCCTAAATCTCAAAATTTCTGGTACTAGCAAGAGGTCCGTGGTGAACGGTGAGGGTAGAATATTGCCTTTATGATTTTGGCCCCAGGGGCCCTTATCAGCATCCTTTGTTTAAAGGGCTTATTCTGTGTTTGGTTTGGTGGACTGTGGTATTAAGACTGGCCTCATGGCTGCCCAGCAACTCAAACCCCTCCAGGGCCTCTTTTACAGGGGCTGTTTGTCCATTTAGGGGGAGCAGGGGTGCCCTGTAATTTGGGGAAGCACTCCTACTAAATAGCTATCAGGCATCTACATCTAGGAGGCCTTTGCCAGGCTAGGAAGGGCATTTCTGCCTTCTAAGTATTCATTAAAATGGAAGACCCATTGGACCATACCCGTTCTGCTCAGCAGCTGTCTGCCTTCTCCTAATGGGGTCTAGTTACTAAGGGCCCTAGCACTGAGCACCACTGTTCTGGGGTACACTGTCAGGTCATGAAACTCCAATGCACGGTCCCTCTTCAGGGAATATTGCATTTTGGACAAGCTCTTTCTAAGAGGTCAGTAGGAGCCCATAAAGGATGCTAACTAACGGGTCATGTGAGATACTCACCAGTTGGTAGATCTCAGAAGGGGACAAGTTTAGCTCAGAGCCATTGTTGAAGAGGTGCAATAGCCAATCAGCCTTGTTTGTTTTTGTTCTTCATTTGCATGTACACTTTAATTGAATTTTGAATTTCCAGTAGGGTCAGATGTTAGGTTTCATTTTGTATTTCTTTTTCTTGCCCTCTAGTCGCCATTTTTTTTGTGGCTGATAATGATATAAGCTGCTGGAACTTTCCCTTCCTCTTCTTCATGGTAGTGGGCTTCCTCTTCTGGGAAGTCCCAGTTTATGTCCTCTGAAGCAGCGCTGCCTTCCTTGGCTCTCAGTTTTGCCATGGAAGCTAGGGTGCATAATTTTGTCTTGGATTTAACCAGGCCCTAACATGCTGGGATGCTGGAGCACATCATACTACATAGGCTCCTTGGCAGTCAGTTTGCATTGCAAATGGGGTGCACTGGTGTCCTGTGGCCTCTTTGGGGCTGAAGGACTTAGGCATTCAGGGTTGTATTGTGTCTAAGATTTTGCCACAGGGCACCAAGGATGGATACCTATGGCTGGGAGGATCTGGGTCTTTGTGAAGGGGCAGAGGCAGCCACAACAACATGAGCCTTTAGGGCTGTGCAGGGTCTTCTGTATGGCTACCTCCCTAAGTGGATATAAAACTCAGCACACCACAGTCACAATAGCCAAGGGGAGCTCCCTGCAGTGGCGATTAGGAGGGAGCCAGGGCTCAGGCAAAACAATGCTCTTTCACCCTGAAGAGGGGCACCTATCAGAGTGACCACCTCATGCTTCTGGGTCCTTCTATAATTCAGGCTAGATAACACCCTTCACAAGCAGCAGAATGTGCTGCAAGTAGGGGCGAGCTTTCACCAGTAGTCAAGGGAGCTGTTGTAAACCTTTAGGGTCTTTGCACTTATCCAACTAGTAAGCAAAGAGCGAGAAATGAATTGTGGCCAACCTGAACTCCATGTCATCCTATTGTGATGCCATGGTACCATCCTTAGTTTCCTGTCGGCCTGTCTGGATTTCTCTTGTATCTCACCAGATTCTTCATTGTCCCCTCAACCCCCTCACTCACACCGTCAGAGCCTCCCATTTTTTTGGCACAGTAGTGACTCCACTGCCAGGGGTAGGGAACCTGCCACCTTGGGGCTATATGTGGCCTTCTGGATCCTTGAGTGTGGCCTTTTGACTGAATCCAAATTTTACAGAACAAATCCTTTTAATAAAGGCCACAGGTTCCCTATCCCTGGCTGGGCTGGCCTTTGCTCCAGACCTGAAGTAAAGAAAAGCAGAGGTATTTACATCCAATACTTCTGAGTGTCACCAGCTCCTGCTTGTTCCCAACCCTACCTGATGCCACTATTTCCCTTGTGTTGCTCCTTAACCACCACAGCCCAGGGCAACTCAAGCACACCCAAGAAGTCAGTCCACCAAGAGTACTTCCCCCTTTGGCACCAAGACTAGGAATGGAGAATATTCCGGAAGACGTTGTACAGGGAAGACCTGCTTTAAAGCACAGAGGCCCCACCCTGCTTCAGGATGTCTGGCTCTGGGGTAAGGTTACCAGACCACCAGCCACAGACAACAAGAGCTAAGGCAGACAGCACATGCCACCCCTACCAGGCAAAGAGAGCTGCTCCCCTGGAGGCGGTCCACTGGCTGCTGGCAAGGTGCCAGAGCACCTAATCCTGAGCTACAGCCTGGTGTTCTAGGGGCCAAGTCAACTTCACAGACATAAAGATAAGACAAGGAAGGCAGAGAGGGAAGGAGAGTGGCAAGAAGGGAGGGAGAGAAAAAGAGAAAGGGAGGGAGAGAGGGAGGGAGGGAGGGAGAGAGGAAGGGAGGGAGGGAGGAAGGAAGGAACGAACGAAGGAAGGAATTGGGCTCACACCGTGACCTCTGCTCCCCTCTCCCCAAGCAGACACAGAGGGCTGCAGCCACCTTAACCTTAGTGTCTCCTAAGCACTTCAAGGCTGCACCATGTCCTGCCCACCAGGCTTCCTCCCAGTGCCAGCAGAATCTCAGGGAAAGGTTGGTTCAAGTCATCCCTGCTTTGCTGCACAGAGACATGGCTGGGAACACACTGCAAAGCAGGCCCTACAAAATCCAAGGAATCTGAGCCAAACAACCCTTGTCCATCACAAATCATCATGCATGTATTTCTTCCCTGGTACCTGCCCTCTGAGAAAGGCAGTCCTTTTTTTTTTTTTTTTTTTGAGACAGAGTCTCACTCTGTTGCCCCAGGTAGAGTGCAGTGGCATCATCACAGCTCACTGCAACCTCAAACTCCTGGCCTCAAGCGATCTTCTCACCTCAGCCTCCCGAGTAGCTGGGACTACAGGCACATGCCACCGCCCAGCTAATTTTTCTATCTTTAATAGGGACGGGGTCTCACTCTTGCTCAGGCTAGTCTTGAACTCCTGAGCTAAAGCAATCCTCCTGCCTTGGCCTCCCAGAGTGTTAGGATTACAGGCATGAACCACTGCACCTGGCCATCAGTCTTTCAATGGGCCCTGTGGTTAGAGATAAGTCACATCTACCCCATCCACCAGGGAAAAGTCACCTGCTGACCTAAGGCATCCACAGAAGTCTGTTAAGAGCTGAGGACAAGGTCTACACTGAACGAGCTCCGCAGCATGGGGCTGGGTAGGGTGCCTGACATGGTGAGGAGGGGGCATGGGGCACTGAGGAGGGGCCATGGCTGATCAGCCAGGTGAGTGGGCAAGACTGATGGAGCTGCTAAATCAAGATCCCAAAGAATGGATCTGGCACCCCAAAGGGGGCATGGTTTGGCAAGGAGAAAGTACACTGTGTGAAATTCCCTCTCTGACCTCCACGGCAGCCACACAGGAGCAGCTACATAATTTGCATGACCCAAAATGAAAATGTAGTACTCCTTGTTCAAAAATTAAGAATTTCAAGATGATAATAGCAGAACATTGTACCAAGCACAGGGCCCCTATAAGCATTGGGCCCTGTGTGTCCATGAAGCTGGCCCTATAACTGGAAAAGCCTAGAAATTTCCAGGAGGAGCTGCTGGGCCGCTGGGCCCTGCTGCTAAGACTGGGACCCTTAGCAGCAGGGAAAGGTCTGCCAATGTGGTGCAAGGTGCCAACTCTTCCATTGGGCATGGCCGATAGGGAGTGCAGGGTGAGGTTAGGGAAGTGAGGCCTTGACCTTGTCTCCCAGGCCACACTTCCATCAGAGTAGGAGTAGTGAATAGTAGGAGCTATCAAACAGAAAGGAGTAAGCTAGGCCAAAGGCTTCCCCCGGCAACCAGAGGAAATGTTCCTTCTGAGCACTGGCTCATTCATTTTTGACTGGTTTTAGTTTTAGAGACTTTCTTATGAAAAGAGACAGGGGTGAGAGCAAAGGGAAATGGCATGGATGAGGAGTGGCACAGCCACCCTTAAGCGCAGCTGGCATCAGAGCGAGTTGGAGTCTACGTTGTCTGATTTGAGGCGCACCTTGGAATGACTTCTGTGCACCACAAATCAGTCAAACTCTTTCCCTACCTGTGAGTACTTCAATTCCATCATTGCCAATTCAATCCTGACGTAAATACTCAATTATCCCTGGGATGCTTCCTTCTTTGGGCCCTTGTGAAAGCCCCTGAAGAAGTTGTCTACTAGCTCTGACCATTTCCTTATGAACCAGCACACATTTTTCCCTCGGAAAAAGATAAAGCAGAAAAATGAAAAAGGCCTTAGGTACCCCAGGCTCTTGACTCTGGAAGACCAAGACACAGAAGTGGCAGTAAAAGGAGAAAGGCAGGTGAGTGTAGAGTGAGTGGGTCTATTGGCACAATAGAAAGGCCCAGAAAGGAGGTGCTAGTGGGGACAGGGCAACAACTTTTCCATTACTCTTCCTACCAGTCCACAGAACGCTTTCAGAGGTCCCTAAACAGGGCCAGCCTCTTTGGCAAACCAGCCTCCACGCTGCCTTCCAGCCCACCACACAAGACAAGGATCACTACTGATGCACATTTTTCTACCACAAATCACCACCCACACTTATCCCTTCCACACAGTTAAAGCTCAAGGATGATAGAAAAGCTGTGAGTAATTCCAGGCACCTGCCTCTGTAAAGGCAAGAACACAGCTGCTGTATCCCAGAAAAGGGATCTCCTACACCCCGTGTGCGGGGCCGACACGTGTTCTCCACTGTTTCTACCATACTGTGGAGGACTAATGTCACAGCTCCCTGTACTAGCCCCCTTCCCATAGGGGCAACCCCTGTGAGCCTTGTCTGTGCTGTTCCCACTATTCTCTTGACTAATACCAAATCTCCCTGTCTGGGTCATCCAACCCATTCTCCCTCTGGGCTTCCTCCCAGCCATCTAGCAAGGGGAGGATGTCTCTTGATCCATCCTCCTTATAATCAGTGCTAAGTTGCTTCTATCGGAAATAGATCAGGCTCTGGAAAAATGGAAAAGCTGATGGCATTTCCTGTCCCCAAACTCTGCAAAGGCACAAATGCAGTTGTCCTATCTCAGTCTATGCAAGAGAGAGGAGAGGTCTGGAGAGCCCACAGTCTACAGGGCAGAGGGAAGAAAATAGAGTAAGGGAGAATGTGTAAAGTGTGTATTGATCCTTGTGTAAAGACGATGAATCAATTTAGGAAAAGTTTGGATCCTTGTTTTCTGGCTTCTGCTTTTATGCTTCTCGAAGTTATGATCAGGTATCCTTTTCAAGTCTTCACCATTGTATGCCATTGAGTCACTCCCAAAGACTCAAGGGTTAGTCCTGGCTTTATTTGTTTTAGAAACCAAGAGAGATGGTGTCCCCTTGTCCATAGTAGATACAGCAAAAAGAGCAAACATTACCTAAATCCAATTACCTAAATCCAACACCCTGTAAAGGCCCTAACAAAGTTGCTTTCACGTAAAAGGGAGCTAAAAACTGGAGTGAAGCAGAGAGCTCCAAGCACTCAGGCCTGTGAGAAGTGGCATCTAGACTCTAGAGGACTCTAGATCAGCTATGTTGGCAAATTGTTGTTTCAGCTTCACCAGCTTATCCCCCTTTGGTACTCATGGTTGTTGCAATCATATAACCCTTTCAACATCTGCCAAGAGATCATCTTTGAGATTATATAAGTAACTTTGCATACTGATGTACACTCAAGCATGTGGTCTGTGAGAGAGATCTCTAAAACAGTTCATTTCATTGCCCTCGTACCAAAACTTGCTATATACCCTAAAAGACAAGGATCCTTGGAATGGGGTGGTGGTGGTGGTCTTGCTTTGGCAGCCTTTTTCTCGTCCTGCCTCTGTTCACCAACCTCAGGCTAATCAGGGGAAGTTCACGTCCACCCTGGACCCCTACTTGGCTAAGGGGCACGAGACTCAGACTGGTGCCTAAGTCCATGCAGCCAGCTTTAGGGTGATATAAGCCAGTTGTGCAGGGAACTCCCAGCTTAGTCCTAGCTCTTCCTAAGTCCCCCACTGTTGGTGCTGAGGCAAGGCGCTTCCCACTGGGGGTGGAAGGGGGCTGGCTTTCTCGCTTTCACGCGTGCTGGGGGATGCAGGGAGCTAGTCACCCGCCTCACTCTGCAGGAAGGAAGGTGGACAGTGTGAAAAAAACAAACAGACATCTTAGAAGTAACAAAAGAAAAAAAGAAAATGTGAATTGAAGCACAATGACATATTCACAATGCCATAGCGATTTGTTTTGCTTGTCAGGAGCCCACGGTCCACTTCTTGTTATTACAGTATTTGTGTGCGTCTCCAGAGTCTCAGACTCTCTTTATTATTCACAACTATTAGCTCAGCTCATCTACATGTTTATTTTCCTAGGACTGGTGTTTAGTTTGTGTCTCATGGTATGTGATGTTTTATTATTCATGTCCTCTGCACTTCTGCTAGAAGTGTGTTTTAAACCCCCAAATAATACTCAGTAATAAGACGCCGTGGACACTGTTGGTCCCTAGATCCTGGAAGTCTGTCTTTCCAGAGAGGGCTGTTCTAGGGGTAAACACTGCCTAGGAAAGTCACTGTTCTCTTGCACCAGACTGTAAGGGGTTTACGTGGCCTGGGAGAGGGACAGTGCAGATTCTGTCATATCTCAGACTGTGACATCCTCCTGTCCCCATTCCTGGGACCATGCATCTCCCACCTTCGCCCAGCCCACATGACCAGTCTTGGCTTTGAGGCAGAGGAGTATAGAAAGAGCTCTAAGCCAGCCAGCCTTTTGGGCTCAGCAGCAAACTGCCTTTCTGACTTTCGTGGACTCTGCCTCTGCACTTAATTTAGATGACTTCAGTCCTACTGTTTGTCTACCTTTTCTAAAGTTGGGCCCAAGTCCTTCTCTGGATAATTTACAAAATACATTTCATCTCCCTCCCTAGATGGGGAGTTCTGTTGTTTTTTGGTGGGGGATGGAGGTGGGTGAATCATAGCTCTGAGTGTTACTGTGAGGGTCTGGTAGAATCCCTTAAAACAGCTAGGGATCACCAACCCCCAATCCCCAATCACTCTCCCCATTCTGTTTGTCCCATCTTCTCTGATTTACATACTTCCGCCTCATCCTAGAGTCAGTTAAGAAGCTCTAGCTTCTCAGCTTTATTGTCTACCATCCCCTCCCCAAATACAAGACTGACTCATAGAAACCAGACCACATTCAGCTAGTCAGAATGGCCCACCAGGGACTGGGAGGTCCCGAGGCAGTGCCAAAGGAATCCTAGTTGAAGACCACCCAGGACACTAATCAGAAAGGTGGGGCAAGGAAGCGATGAAGAGAGGTTGATTAATGGGTACAAATATACAGTTAGAAGAAATAAGACCTACTATTTGATAGATCTTTCTAGTGTAAAGCAAAGGTAAATATTTAAGGTGATGGACATCCCAATTACCCTGATGTTTATATAAATGTATCAAATTATCACATGTACCACGAAAATACATACAGCTATTATGCATTGATAAAAATTTTTTAAAAGACCTAGTTTTCAATAAATCAGTAGGGTGACTATAGTTAACAAATATCTATTGTACATTTCAAAACAGCTAGAAAAGAATAATCCAAATGTTCCTGGTATAAAGAAAAGATAAACATTTAAGGTGGTGGATATCCCAATAACCCTAATTTGATCTTTACACATTGTATGAATGTATCAAATTATCCTATGTACCCCAAAAATATGCACATCTATTATGTATCAGTGAAAAATAAATTTAAAAAAGAAAGGTCAGGGTCCTAGAAAGTAGATCTTTTAAACAGCCACATCTGCCCCTATACTGTGTACCAGGTTCCTTCACAAAAAAGGATGTTCCAGCATTGACAACTATTAACAGCCTTCATTCCTTGTATCTGATTTTGTCCTGCTTCCAGCTCATCTTTATGGTTCCTCCTTTTCTGTCTGGCCTTAGATGAATAAAAAGAAAATGGAGCTTTGTACTAGAAAGCTCTGGATTTGAATTCTGGCTCTTACACTTACAGATGTGTGTGACCTCAAGAAAATTTCTTTACCTTCTGAGCCTTAGTTTCTTCACCTCTGAAATGCAAAAGAGTATCATCTACCTCTCAAAGCTGTTTCATCTCAGGATTAAATGGGATAATATACATAAAGAATACATATAGCACCCAGCATACAGTAGGTGGATCTGGTCTGAGATTGTGGAGTGGGGGATCCAAACCGATCGCTCTTCTGCTCAAAAATTTGAAATAACTTCTTATTGCCTCTTGAATGAAGTGGAAACTCAGTCTACAACATTCAAATGTTTTCCACAAGTTAACCTCAACCTACCTTGCCAGGCTGATTTCTCCTTGCTTCCCTATCAACACCTACGCTTTAGCCACGCAGACTGTTCATTCCCTGAACATGCTCCCGTACACTCCCACCTCTGTGTCTTTGCTGTTTATTTTTATTTATGACTTCTTTCCTGTCCCCATCTCTACTTACTGAAATCCTTCACAATCCCTCTGAAAAAATGGACTCTCCCATGAATCCTTTCCTGATCCCTCAAGCCTCCTTCAACTAGATGTGATCTCTCTTTCCCCTGAACCGTGATTTCCATCTTGCTTGCAGCATGAATTCTAGCTTGCGCCTGGGTATCGACATCCTAGGCAGGTCTGGTAGATTGGGGGAATGGTAGATTGGTGGGGCTGAGGGCCTCTGAGGAGATAAAGACTTCTAAGGGGAGGTAACAAAGCGTGACAGAGCTGGCTCAGACACAAAGCCCAAGTCCGCAGTACGAAGCAGAGATTTGGAGTGCAACACGATGGCTGTTATCTGCATCTGCCCCCAGCCCAGCCTCCCCGGATGCAGGCCTGTGCCCTATCCA
The DNA here is from genome assembly GCA_023783475.1 of Daubentonia madagascariensis. Lineage (NCBI taxonomy): Eukaryota > Metazoa > Chordata > Mammalia > Primates > Daubentoniidae > Daubentonia > Daubentonia madagascariensis. The sequence goes on from JAKFHU010002429.1 coordinate 661,731, forward strand.
GGGACCTATTTGCATCCATGAAGGAGTCTCATGGCAGCAAAGGGAATGAGATTCTGACCCCCTCTTCCTAACGCGGCCCACTGAGGTCAAAGGTATAAACGATGTCTAATGGCCTAGGCTGGTCCAAATGAGGCCAAATTGCAGAGAAGGAACAAGTGTGATGCTCTGAGAGGACACTTTCCATGCAGGGAGATTCAGAGTCCAGGTCACTGGAGGAGGGTTCTGGTTCAGGACACACAGTCGTCCTGGACACCCGACGGATGCTCCTCAAAGGCAAGAGCTGCATCTAAGCCACTAAAGAGTCGAAACCTTCAGGGACCCAGGCAGATTTTCTCTAGGACAACTCTGATCGGAGTCTCACAGAGTATAAATGACATCTTGAGAAACCATCTTGATGAGAATGGATCAAGTCAGTATTCTGCACTGGAACCAGTTAAAACTGGTGGCTCGGCTGGGGCCACCTCTGTCTGATGGGGTAGTGGTGAGGAGCACACACTCTGGAACCAGCTACCTGGGTTCAACTTGATAACTTGATTTTCCCTGTGCTTCAGCTCCCTCATATATAAATGGGGATAACAGAGTCAGTCAACTGAGAGCAGCAAGTGGAACCTCCTCGATGCCAGCAGTTGTGAAGTCCATTTCAAGAGGCGAGACTAAGTTGCCAATCACCCAGCAGACTTCATCAAACAAATAAAGCAGAGGACTGATTTGTGAGTATGTGAATATGTGAAAGCAACCCTAGAGACTCTTGGGTCTGTTTAAAGAGAGGAACTATCAGAATTCTTTCTAGAAAAAAATGAATGGGGAGTCTCAATTTCATTGTCATTTGGATATTGAAGGATAAGAGACCTTATTTTTCATTTGCAGGCTTATCATACCTTGTCACACTGGCAACGCCCAGCAGACCAGTGGTGACCACTGGAGAGCGACTGTGTGCTTGGTGGACCAGTGGAAAAGAATATGAGGCATGGCAGAGTGATGCGGAGACTGTAGGGCAGAGTGTGGGGCACCCAGTGGAACAGCAACAGTGCTAGTGGGAATATACTTGTTTCTGAGCACAGAGAAGACCCTGTGAAAGACCCTGAAGGATTAAATAATTGCCACTGACTAGCAAAACCTTAGCCCCAAACTATAGGCAGGACTCCCATCCTTAGGAGCTCCTAGAAGTGCTCGAGGTGAAGGACTTCACAGAAAGCTAAACATCTTGCGTGAGCAAGTATGTGTCAGAGCCACAGAAGTTCAGATTTCCTAGTTATTTGTGTCCTTGCCTTATCTCCTTCATTAATCTCTTTGGGGACAGGTGCTAAGTCTTACTCATCTTTGTATCTCCCAAGAGCACAAGCCCTAGTCCACAAGCTGTGGAGGCTGCAGGGCAGTCTGATGCCCACTGAATCAGCAGCAGTGCATGGCAGAGCAGTTCCATCCTAAGCACAGATGAGACTTGCTAGAAATGTCTCACTCATCTCTGTCCCCCAATGGCATCTAGACCCCTGGGCTCACCTTTATTCCCCTACATTTTTCAGCTTCATTGAGGTATAATTTACATACCATAAATTTACCTATTTTAAGTGCACAGTTTCAATTTCAATAAATTTATACAATTACACAACCATCATCACATCACATAAGTTGAGAACACTTCCATCACCCCCCAATTTTCCCTGTGCTCCTTAGCAATCATCCCTGCTCCAACCTTCAGACCCAGGCAACCACTGATGTGTTGTCCATTAGTTACGGTTTTGTGTTTTCTAGAAATTTCATATTAAGGAATCATATAGTATACCTGCTGTCTTTCATTGCATACGTTTAAGGTTCATCCATGTTGTAGCACATATCAATTGTTTGTCCTTTTTTAACTGCTGTGTAGTATTCCATTGTCTGGATAAGCCACATTTTACTTACTCATTTACTAACTGATGGATATTTCAGTTATTTCCAATTTGTTTTTATGAAAAATGTTTCCATGTTTATTTGCATACTAGTCTTTGTGTGGATGTATGTTTTCACTTATTTTGGGTAGATACCTAAGAGTGGAATTGTGGGGCCATGTGATAAATGTATGGTCTTCACTGATTTGAAGCACCTTAACAGGAATTAACAAGTAAGTGGCTGAAAGTAAGCCATGTGAGAATGGGACACTTGACTGGGGGTATGGGAGAGAATTCTAGGAAGAGGAAGAAGATTACCGAGAAGAGAGATGGAAATGCATTACAGGAAAAATTCATCTACTTCATAATTTGTACTTCAGTATTCAGGAAGCCTAAAGATTTTATCTAATGCAGAACTGTCTCAATCCATTATAATTGTAGAACTTCACCTTGATCACAGCATACATTACTGGGCATGTGTGGGTGGACAAGTACAGTGATAAGGGCATCTATAAAGACAGCTAAATCTGGGAACAGCCTACATGGTTGTCCACTTTTAGGGAGCCACTAAGGTTAATCATGACAAGAATCTGCCTTTAACAAAAATTCCATTTAAAAGATTCAATTGGAATTTCTACTCTTTGTAGAGGCTACCATCGCATAGTTGTATTTATTTTACCCAGTCTCTGCAGAGGCCATTCTGAATAGTAATCTCCCCTTGTAATATGAAACTAATAAGGTTTTGGGGTGAGAAATTATGAGGGAGAACAGAGAACTCTGTGACAACAGGAATCACTCTATTACAGAGACCCAAAAGTCAAATTTTATCCTCTTATAATTGATCTAACCCACTTAATTAATAACAAAGAAATCTATCCTGTTTCTTGGCATAAGAGTATAAAAGAAGGAACGCCTGTTGTAATTAGAGACTTGAAGATTAAAAGTTCTGGTTATTAATTTTTCAGTTCTCAAATATAAAAACAGATTTTGAGTTTGAGTCAGAGGCAAAAAAGTTTATCCACTTCATCTTTCACCCATTGGAAAGATCATCACTCCAAGCACCCTGAGCAATTGGGCATACGTATCCAAGAGTTCAGTAAATCTGGCTTACTAGGGATTGAGATATATATATATATATATATACACACACACACACACACACACACACACACACACACATATATATATATAAAAGCTTTAGCTCCAGGAAGATTTTTTTTTTTTTGAGACAGGGTCTCGGTCTATCACCTGGGCTAGAGTGCAGTGGCATCATCATGGCTCATTGCAACCTCAAACTCCTGGGCTCAAGTAATCCTCCTTCCTCAGCCTCCCGAGTAGCTGGGACTACAGGTGCACACCACCACGTCCAGCTAATTTTTCTATTTTTTGTAGGGATGGGGTCTCACTATGTTGCTCAGGCTGGTCTCGAACTCCTGGCCTCAAATGATCTCCCCCACCTCAGCCTCCCAAAGTGCTAGGATTACAGGCATAAGCCACCATGCCTGGCCTCCAGGAAGATTTTCGATGTATCTATCACAGCAGAAAGTACCTTTTTCTTTAATGAAGACCCACAGGAATATCTCTTGGACCTCAATATCAGGAGAAACCATGAGTCTCCTGAACAAACTGGATTATTTTTATCCTACATAAATGGTTCTCAGAGTGTGATCTTGACCAGCAGCATGCACATCACCTGGGATCTTGTTAGAAATCCACACCCAGACCTACCAAATTAGAAAGCCTGGAGGCGAGACCCAGCAATCTGGGTTTTGATAAGCCTTCCTGGTGATTTGGATGGATGCCAAAATTTGAGAACCACTGTCCTGTTTAACTGATGGCTGAGAAACTTAGAGCCAAATTTGCAGCCTTTCTCTAGCAACTGTTTTCTAACCCCTCTCCCCACCACCTTAGAGGCAGAGAAGTGTTCACTAGCACCCTTAGATCCCCAGCTCCTTGGAGATTTAAAAAAGATTTTTATAACACTAACTGAATTGGGCTGAACCAGAAAACCCAATTTCAGAAAATTGGTAATTTATTTGTTCAATGTCCAATAAATACTTCCTCTGAGTTAAAAAACCAAATTAGGATTGTATTACAATTGCTTAATCTGTAACAAATAGTTGGTTTTGAAAATCTTGGATGATAATATTGGCCACTTATGCACTAAAAGAAAAAAAAAAGGATTTCATCATTTTGTATAGGCTAAGTGCCCTGCAACTTTAGTTGAAATGATTAATTAGACATGGTTATGTTTTGTGAGTGAATTATAAGGTTGTAAAAAAGGTAGAAAGAGGTAGATATAAAAGCAGATGCATTTAAATTATCTATCATGAATCACTAGGTAGCCTGGAAATCTCTTGTTCCTTGGTCAATAGAACATGCAGAAAACCTAAGTCTATGATGCCAAATGAGCAGATATGGCTCATTGTCAGGAACTGAGTGTTTTTCAGCTCTTGTCACTGATTTTTAACCTCTCAGAAGCCAGAGCGAATGTCTCATCTCAGCTGTACTTCTGAGTACTTGTGAGACCTTGGTGAGATACTTTCCCCCTCTGGACCTCATTTCTGCCTCTGCAAAATGAGAGCATGTAATTTCATTATTTCTAGGGTCACTTCCATCTCTGATATTCTGGGATTCTGAAATTCTGGGGATCCAAGGCCCCCACTGCTCCAATTCTACTGCTCTCTCCTGACCTTTCCGGACCAGAAGGAAGAGGGAGAAGGAAAAGAACTCCAGTGTCTGCAGCCTGCTGAAAGCATGACTGAGATCTTGGGAATTCAGATAATCTCGGGAATCACATGCAAGCATTTGTTTCTTCCCAAACAGTGCTGTGTGGAGATTGGCTGCGGTGTGAATTGGGAGATACTGTTTGCTCTTTGCTGAATGATATGCAGGAATCCCAGAGAGATTTTATCATCAGTTTGGTGAGAACAAGATGAGAACCATAAGGAGCCTTTTTCTGTAGAGACCATTTTAAAGAGCCAGCCCGTGTATGAAATTACCTAAGTGTATATACTTAAAAGCTTAGGGATTTGGGTTTATGCAAACACTCTCCCCTCCCCATTCCCATCAAAAACAGTTATTTAGCTGAGTAGTGCAAGCTGTGGAGATAATTTCATAAAGAGTGGAAGATAGATGTGGTTTGGGGGACTAAAATTAACCAGGTAATTGATTCAATTCATCCACTTCACTTTCTCTGTAGAACTGATTGCCCCTACTCTGTCAGTGTAAAAAGCAACCTTTGTGCTTTCCTCTCTTTTACCAGCTAGCCAAACAGTTTGCAATTTTTCATTTCACTTCCCAGACAACTTTCTAATATGGTTATATTTATAAAAACCTCACTACACAAAGTTTCTCCTAGCTGAGAGATTATGCGTTGCATTTGGTAACTTCAGAGACTATTTCTTAGCAGGTTTTATTATTAACTGCCTTCAAACTGCTGGCCTTCTGCTCCCAAACAACCCCCCCATGACACACATACACGTAAAGCACATGCTTACTTTTTCTGTAAATAGGGGCTTTTCTGACTGGTACTAAGGTGATTGCCCTAATTGTCTACTTCCTTCAGGTGATGTACACATCATCTACCTGCCCATCATCTCTGGAGTCATCTATGACATTTCCTCATCAGAAAATGATTTTCATTCTTAAAAGTTCTTTTGTGTCAGGACCTCGAGTAGTGTCATTCTGTATTGTTTTGTTTTGGAATAAAGTAGGTTCATTTTAACCATTTCTAGAGAGAGAAACCCTAAAGAGCTGTTTTTTAAAAAAATGTGGCATTAAAACAGAAAAACAGTAAAACTGGTTTTATTAGAACATTTAGAGACAAAGCAACTGGTGGTTTGCCTGGATTTTTCATCTCTTAAAAGTTGCTTTGATATTGTACAGCACAGCCCCAATAATAAGCACAGAATTGGGAATTACCATGTGACAGAGTAGGTATTAAGCCCAGGTCACCTGAATTATTACTCCTCGGAGGTGACATCAGCCCTGTCAAAGTGTGAATGATTTGTTGCTTCGGCGCCTCTCTGATATTAAATCTCAAGAAGTGGATTCAAGTTTGTGCATTAGGTGACATCTACACTTATTTATCATGTAAAAGAAAATGCACTAGACTACCATGTGATTGCAGAGGTAGTCTAGAGGTTTTTTCTAGAAAAAAATTGACAAGATCTATATAGAACATCCTGGATAGATATGAAAACAGGGTGATTCTAATAAACAATAAGATGATTCAATAACACCTAGTTGGTCCAAAGATTCCCCAAGAGGGAAGAACAAGCAACTGCAGAGCATTTCCCCAGCCCCCCTCCCTCCCCTTGAGTCAGGACACGCCAATAAAACTCCTCCACCTCCCACTCATCTATGCCAAATCGGTAAGCATTTAGCCAAGCATGCTGGGAGACACAGAACAACTGAAGGAAAGGAGTATCTGGATGTCTTGGATTTTCTTTCCATTCTGTTCTGTTCTGCTCTCCTAATCCATCTCATTACTAGACGTAGGCACTAGACGTGACAATCAACTGCATTTGAACTGAGCAGAAGAAATATTAAAGACACAGTCTTCAGAAGAAATGTCTCAAAGCCAGCCTCATTCACCTAATCAGACTTTGATTTCAATCACAAATGACACAGAATCATCAAGCTCTGTGGTTTCTAACGATACCACAAATAAAGGACGGACCGGGAACAACTCTCCAGGAATAGAAGCATTGTGTGCCATCTATATCACTTATGCTGTGATCATTTCAGTGGGCATCCTTGGAAATGCTATTCTCATCAAAGTCTTTTTCAAGACCAAATCCATGCAAACAGTTCCAAATATTTTCATCACCAGCCTGGCTTTTGGAGATCTTTTACTTCTGCTAACTTGTGTGCCAGTAGATGCAACCCACTACCTTGCAGAAGGATGGCTGTTTGGAAGAATTGGTTGTAAGGTGCTTTCTTTCATCCGGCTCACTTCTGTTGGTGTGTCGGTGTTCACGTTAACAATTCTCAGTGCTGACAGGTGGGTTTCTTTTCTCTGTTATATTTGCCAGGATGTGAAATTAGGCAAAAAGAAAGGAAAGCTTGTACTTAGCATTTACTGGCTACTATTCTTCTTTTCTCACACCGTGTAACCTGGAGGTAAGATTGGAAAATCGGGTGGCATTTTAAATAAAACTTGATGTAAGAATGTTAAAATTCTTGTGTTAGCATCTGAGGAGAGGTTGAAATTGTATGCTTTAGGGATAATTTATTCTTTTTGAGTGTAATTGTTTGCTTGAAAGAATGCCGAATGGTGTTTTTATTTTCCTCCAGTTTATTAAGTAAGGCAAATTGTTCCAGGTGTAAAAGAAAAAATTCATGCTTTATACATTAGTGCAGCCTAGTGGTACAATATAGTCAACATGAAAACATCAGCATAGGTATGAAATTGACCACATATGCATTACTGTGTATCGGAAGAATGGTAAAAAAAGATACAAGCATCTAATGTATTTGAAATTCATCAAATTAGCTAATGGCAGAAAAGTGGTGAGATTTGCAGCTTCCTGGTAACTCAGTGTAATATCATCACTTAACTCTATTTATTTTGTCTATAGGCATTCAATGACATTATCGTTTCCAGAGAAATAAATTAATGCTGCTTGACTTTCAGAGCTCTATGGAGACAGCGTGTGAGAACCTCTCGCAGTCAGGGTGTTCCGACTCTGTGTTAGGATATTTTCAGTCTAAGTACTGTGTTTTTCTGTGTTCCTATTGTAGAATGATAACTGTGAAAGCATGAAAAAATGTGAGGCTCCAAATGTTAAAAGTGATGCTTTAAAAAGCCTGCGAGAAGCCTGTAAGTAATCGATGCCTGGCAGCACCAGAAGGAATAGCTTCTTCAGATTCTGGAGTATGAGAGGAGGAAAAGCTATCCCCGTGTCTTTTTTGGATTTTTGCTTTGACTGGTCTTATATTGTATTTGAGGGTAAACTCGTTTAAAGACTGTAGATTTTAAGGTGGATTTGTCTGAATGGGAGGCATCTTTGCACCGGCACAGGGCTTCCGATTGCACCCTTGCCTTGCCCTAAATCTGCTCACCGATCGGCTTGGGCATCGAAGTAGCACTTACAAGCGGGGAAGAAATTAACCCTATCCTCTTTACTGTGTAAACCCCTGGAATTCTTTTCTAGGAAGGTTGATGACTGCTCACTCATGAAGAAAGGAAAATTAATTCAGTTTAACATCAGTCACTTATACAAAAAGGAAGTCTTTTAGAACACTTAAGGTAATACACAGGGAGTGAATTACTCTCAATCACACATAAAATCATGCTGAAAAATGTTTATTTTCCTAAATAGAGGGTCTATACATAAAGTTATAAAACTGCAAATCTGCAATATCTCATAGGAGTGAATAAGGGAAAAGTGACTAGCATAAATAAAAGATACTGGGCTGTATAACGTGTATTTGAAACCACATCCAATTCTAGTTGGTTAATGCTGATTTGGTTATATGAATATGGATAGGAGGTAGAACTGGATGACCACTAAGGTCACTTCTAATGCTAAGATTCTATAATTTTGATATTTATTTGGACCTCTGCTTCTGATTATGTGTTTCCAGATATAAGGCAGTTGTGAAGCCACTTGAGCGACAGCCCTCCAACGCCATCCTGAAGACTTGTGCAAAAGCTGGCTGCATCTGGGTTGTGTCTATGATATTTGCTGTACCGGAGGCTATATTTTCAAACGTATATACTTTTCGAGATCCTGACAAAAATATGACATTCGAATCATGTGCCTCTTATCCTGTCTCTGAGAAGCTCCTGCAAGAAATACATTCTCTGCTGTGCTTCTTAGTGTTCTACATTATTCCACTCTCTATTATCTCTGTCTATTATTCTTTGATTGCCAGGACTCTTTACAAAAGCACGTTGAACATACCTACTGAGGAGCAAAGCCATGCTCGCAAGCAGGTATGTATTAATCAGTACTCATGCAAATATAGTTTAAATTTTAGAAGTGAAATTCCTACTTTTGCACAGTAAGCAACTGTGTGTTTTCCTGTGTATAAACATGATAGCAGTGTAGTATTCTTGTTATGAGCACAGGTTCTGGTTTTAACCCCTGCTCTATCACATACTAGCTGAGCAATCTTGAGCAAGTTACTGAACCTTTCCGAACCTCCGTTTCCCCACCTGTAAAATGAAGACGAGGACTAGGTCATATACATGAAATGCTTAGCCTAGTTCCTGGTGCAGAGTAAGCATTCAATAGATGGTGAGACTACTATTATTAGAGAGGGGACAACTGAAGTTTGGGACTGGTCAAAAGTTTTTATCCCTTGGAATATTAAGGAACACTGCATAAAGTGAGACTATAAAGCAAAGCATCTTTTGTTTTAGAAAGTGTAACTATAACAGAAATGCACAGCATGTAGAACTGGCAAGAACCCATAACATTATTCAATGCAAACCACTTACACACAGATGAACAAACTGAGGTGGGGAGTGCAGTGCCAGTAGCAAGAGAAAACAGTGACTCATGGAAGCTTGATTAAGACCAGTACCAAGAGCCAGGTGTGCTCTCCTCTCATAGATATGGACAGAGTAAAAGGGATGGTGCCAAAACATAGTTCCATTTGATTTTTAAAAAAGATTTCTACTTCTGGGGGAGAGGGAGAGATGATTCCATTTACCTCTTGATCAGTACACAGAGAGCTATGCCTTTTTTAAAAGCTAGTCCATTTAGTTGGTTCAACAGCGGTGCCCATGAGGCTGAAGTAGCATATATCATGCCCATGTGAACCGGTTATCTTTGCTCTATCTCTGACCATAGGCTATATATTCACCTAACCTGGCTCATTTCTCTTATTAATAGATGTAGGTAGCATTATTTTCACATATGAAGGACAGCAACATTTGGTTTTTATTCCTTTGACTATATGGTTAGAATTCCTATAGATTAAAAACAATTTTTGATACCAACTTGGCAACTTTCATAAACCTCAGAAGAATATTCTGATCCAGTCAGCCTCTGCTGATGCAGTAAAAGCAGCTTTGTACAGCATCTATGTTTTTAATTCAATTAAATTTTGGAGAATTCCACAACACTCCTTCAGTTACCTGGAAACATCCTAGAGTATCTCAAAATTGGGGGGTGGGGTGTCTCTGAATTAGAATTAATGAGACCAAGATCATGGGTTACCATGCCAATTACCTTGCTGTTTTCTATAGCCACAGGCTGACTTTCTGCACATCCCAGCCAGTTAGCACATAAATGCATGTTCAAAGGGAAACCAGCTTGTTAACTGTAAATTTCTTTGTAAATTTAGAGGATGACTTCTGAAAATCTCTGCCAGTTAAATGATTTTCGTTGTTGTTGTTGTTGTCGCCATTTTTCTTCCCCCTACAGATTGAATCCCGGAAGAGAATTGCCAAAACGGTCTTGGTGTTGGTGGCTCTGTTTGCTCTCTGCTGGTTGCCGAATCACCTCCTGTATCTCTACCGCTCTTTCACTTACCAGACCTATGTAGACCCCTCTGCCATGCATTTTATTGTCACCATTTTCTCTCGGGTTCTGGCTTTCAGCAATTCTTGTGTTAACCCCTTTGCTCTCTACTGGCTGAGCAAAACCTTCCAGAAGCATTTTAAAGCTCAGCTATTCTGTTGCAAGGGAGAGCTGCCTGAGCCTCTTCCTGCTGACACCCCTCTTAACAACCTGGCTGTGATGGGCAGGGTCCCAGGCACCGGGAGCACACAGGTGTCTGAAATTAGTGTGACCTTGTTCACTGGGTGCAGTGTGAAGAAGGAAGAGGACAGAGTCTAGCTTTTCAGTCAAAAATGGTATTTTTCCTCCCAGCGTGCGTATCCAACTCTAAATTGTGCATAGGTGTGTGGTGTCCAGATTTCTGTTGTTTGTGAATTGTGTTGAAAACTTAGGAGAGAAGGATCCCTATAAGTAAAAGACAAACTTTGATTTTCTTCAAAGTATGAACAGTCATGTTACTGGGCTTTCTAGATAAAATGAAGCCCCACCAAGTATAGAAAGACAAGTTTGTCTATGCCAGTGAATTGTAAGGGAGGTTAAAGGGAAGGAAAAAACTAGATGAAACTTTAAAATTTAACTTGTTTTCATCATATTTATGATGCTTCTAATTTCTCATATGCTCATGTGAATGGCATAAAATTGTGTTTGTGTTTGTTATGTGGTGTAAATCTAGAGATTATGCTTTGTATGTGAAAAGGGGATCAAAAAGAGAAAAAAAAATCTCTTATGCACTTTTCTTAAAAAATAAACCTTCACAGAATGACTACCCCTTTCCATTAATCTCTATTCCATTGTAACTAAATCTGTGCAAAATGTTTTGGGGTCAGCAAGTACAGAGTAGTGAGTAAGCATCTGGGACAGAGAGCTTGCCTTACTTGGGTCAATGCTGATTTAACGTTGTTCTATTTACTGCCATTGATTAATGACTGGGCTAAGTTATTGTTCACAAATATCGTGAAGAACTTGCCCTATTCACAGGCAGAATAAGTGGCCACGTTTATGGTGTCATTTGAAGGTTCCAGAGGAGGACCCCTGTTAAAAAATCTGTGAACCTGTCAGTGTCTGAAATTCTTCTTCTAAGGAAATTCATTTCTTTTTGGTAAGCAGTGCCCTCTTTCTAAAAACATGCAGAAGTACCACATGAAATCCCTAACACCTGGGTGTGCAATTGTTATCAAACCATCTTCTTGCTTGATGGGTGCCTAAATCCTATTTGAGTATGACCTAAGTAATCTCTGCCCATGGAAATCAGATGGAAGGTTCTGATTTTCTACTCTCTGCTCCTACTTACTAACACTATGAGCTTGTTAATAATTGTTATTTCAAAAAACTGTTGTCAACAGACATGTCAGATTTAGATTTGTGGCTTCAGAAAATGTCTCTTTGGAGCAAATTAAAGCATATGTTTGGCACTATACATGGTTAAATTTGTATTTTAAAAAAACTTGATTTTTGAGTGTGCTTTTGGTAGTTGTGAGCTTTCTTTAAATGGCTTATATAGAAATAAACTTTTGCTAATGATGTGGCTCAAAAAGGGAATATATATTAACACTTGACTTTAAATTTCCATAAAATTGGTTTAAAGTGGGGGTGCCAATACTGTATTAGTATTGTTTTAAGGTAGACATTGTAATAAGTGGGGGGGGACAAATAATGTGAAATAAAGTTTTAAATGACTTTGTGTAACTTTACTTTCTATAAACAATATTTCTGACAGACTATAACTGAGAATCCATTTTAATTCCAAAATTTAAGTTATTTTCAAGTCACAGAATCCCAAAATATTTTTATTATTTTCCTCACTCTGAGTAAAAATTACATCTTTACTCTCTTAAACATAACATTTTAGAAATAACTTGATAAAAGTACCAGATTACAAAAACCAAGAGATCCTTTTAGCAGTTCATAAAACTGGAGCTCAAAGAACTTTCATTTTCCTCATTTTCAGTAATGCCTAGGTGACTTAAGGATCTAATATAAAATAGTTTCCTAAGTGGCTTTATAAGTCATCAGCCACCTCCCATCCACAGTTGGAGAATTTGGCTTAAAATTCATGGCTTTGCTTTGATTTTTTTGAAGCGGGTGATCTCTCTTTTATAATAACAGATTATCCTTGTCAGGGCTAACCTTACAGCTATTCCCCAATATCTACAATTTCTTTCACACTGACTATTGTGGTGTCAGACATGTTCCTACGGAAGATTTCATTTCTTTGGAGAGAGTCCTAAATGGGGGGAGAGGTGGGTCACAGGCAAAACAAAGTGTGTCTATGTCTCAATTTTACTCAGGGTCTTCCCTGATCCAAGACTTAAAATATGGACCATAATACATTAATACATTACCAAACATGAAAACATGGTCACAAAGTTAGGTATAACCAAAACGTCCACTGGGCAAGTCTTCGTCATTGAAGGTGAAAGTGCTACAAAACGTTTAACACTGGCATATCTGCTGAAAATAGCAAATTTGGGTTTAAAGAATTTCTGAAGTTTCAACCACCTTAGGTCAGGAATTCATCAATCTTTTTGTCAGAAAAACAAGTCTTTTTTAATTTTTATTTCCACTAAGTCTTGAGATTACAGGACATGGGGATAGGAAAGTTCCTGAACAGAGTGGTCTTGAATGGGCCATTTTTTAAAAATCTAGTTTGGTATAGTTCAGTAATTTTCTAGAAAGTTTCTACGCCAGGTAGGTGCCTTCTCCAGGCAAGTGGTCTCTGCTTTTGTATCCATCAAGAAGGCTGTGGCCTATTAGGCCAGGAATACAACACAGATCACTCCTTACAAAGGTCAGAGAGAGAAGAATAAGGAGGTATTCAGAGAGAAGCCAGCTGTCTGGGTTCCAGCTGGTTCCTCTTCCAGGTCCAGCAGCCCCCGCTGCAGCCCATCTATATTGTGGTCCTGAAGTTTCAGGAGCCACCCCTATCTTTATAGCCCCCCTTTCTGCTGTTAAGGTTACCTTGAGTGTTTCTGTAACCTGCAAAAAATCTCGAAAAAGACAAGTAACAAAGACAGAGATGCTTCCAGATTACCTCAGCTACTAGGGAAATGAGAACAAACAGGAACTGGGCCTCATAGAGACCACAGCGTTGGTAAAATGGAATTGTCGGGTCTCATGGCCAAAAGGAATGCCATTGCAGGTACAAGTGTGCTTAGCTTCCAACTCCGTGGCTCCACTAGTATGGTGACTCAGTGACCCCCCAGTGACCCTTCTGCTGCTCCTCTCACCCCAGGGGAACGTCTCCACAGTAGGCCTCTGGTCTGCCTTTTCCCTTCCCTATGTGGGCATCTCCTTGCTTCTGTACTCCTCTGACCACACCCCTGTCAGTTCCATACTCCAACTGCCTGGGAGAGGCTCTTATTGGCTCAAATACCCTCTAGGATGTAGAGCTACCCTGCCAGGTCACCGCACAGGCCTCTGGGCAGCCTTCGGGCCAGGGTGGCTGGGTATCATGGGACTGAGGCAAAAGGAACCTTTTTGGTCACCTGCTCAGAAGGGAGCTATGGGTACACCAGGCACTGAGTAGTACCATGTGCAGTAGGGCGGTGCCGCGTATTATCACCTATGCTGTGAACTCAGGAATGAAATGGGAGCCCAATAACACATTGCTGATAACAGCTGTATACTATTTTTGGATCCAGGAAGAAATATTTAGCAATGTTTTAAATGAGCCTAATAAAACTCATGTTATTATAAAAATGCATATAAGTTCAGTTCTCCAATAGTTCCTACCAGAACGAGAACTTCATGAAAAAAATGTAATTGGAAACAAAAACAAACCCAAATTACTATTAAAAAACCGTTGTTATTGTTGAAACCACAGATTCACAAAGCTGGTATGTGAGGAGCCAGGAGTTTCTAGAACCGGTACTCAACTGCTATGTTTAGAAGCAGAGGTCACTGGGATAGTAGAAATAATTTCTTCCGGGAAGCTTTTCCCCACCCTTAACTCTGGGTTATATTTATGTTTACACATAATGAGTTCACTGTTATTTTTAAATGAATTAATATTTTTTAAATGGTCGCTTTAATTTTTGCACATCATTTGATAAACTTATTGATAAACATAATCCACATAAACAGAAGCTCTTTGGGATCTTCAATAATTTTTGAGCATAAAGGGGTCCTTAGACCAAAAAGTTTGAGAACTGCTCTCTTCCAGCATCCCGTACCTCTCCTATCTTTTGCCAACCATCCTGTGTCCCCTAAGCTGTGCCTGTCTTGTTGACTGCTTGGTCGCCACAGCCTGGCACTTAGCAGGGGCTCGATAAATATCCACCCAATTAAAAAATATGCACCTCTTGATTTTCAGCAATGTAATTTCTGAAAACAAAGTTCTGTGTAGAGCAAAAGCATGCTACGCCTTTCTAAAAGAAAGACAAAAAAACGGAGTTAGCCGGCCAGTAAAGCTGGTGTTTACACTGGCATGTTTACGTTTAAGTTTCAAGTTTGGGGTTTGAGCACGTCTGAATCCTGGAGTACGAGAGGCAGGCCACTGCTGCCCCCTCCCACCCTTCCCACAGTCCAACTCCAGCCTGCGGAAAGCGTGCGACCGACAAAGGAGAGGGCTGAGACTGGGAAAAGAAGGTTGGCCCTTGCGCCCCTCGTTCATTCATTCGTTCATTCATTCACTCACTCCGCACTAGACACCAGCCAGACCCGGTGCCAGGAGCTTAGGTTACGAAGATGAACAAGAGCCGGCGCCTATGCCAGGGAAATCGTAAAGAAATAAGTAAAAGACGCGGTTCCGGCGCGCGGGGAGGGGCCTTTGGGCGAAGGAGGCGCGTCGTTTTCTCGAAGCCAGAGAAACCTGTCCTGCCCGCCCCACCCACTCCCCCAAGATGGCGCCCGCCGCGACAGCCGCCCAGCGTCCACCGTGCGGGAATATTCCTACGCCTTCCTTCTGGCTCCTGCCCAGGCCGGGGACCCCGCGGAGCCCAAGGTCCCCGCGGCGCTGCGGCGCTGCGGCGCTGCGCCGCCACGCGGCCCTGCGCCGCCACGCGGCCCTCGCCCAGTCCCGAGGCGAGCCCCCGTGGGCGTCGCCGCGCGGCAGCTGCACGCCCCCTGGCGCCCCGCCCCCGGGCCTCGCGCCGCGTGCTCGCGTCGGCGCCTTTTGACGCCACTGTGGGCGTGTCGGCGCGACCCACGACGTTGCGACGGGCCTACAATGGCGACCGCGTAAACCTGAGCGGCGCTTCGTTTTCAAGAAATTTCCTGACGTTGTCGCGGAGCCGCAGTCGCCTTAGACCTGGGCGGCGGCGGCGGGGGCGGCGGCGGCGGCGCCGAGGCCTGGCGGAGCGAGCCCGGTGGGCGGCGGCGCGGCGGATCTCGGAGCATCAGCGCGCGCGCGCGCGCGAGGGGCGGGCGGAGCTGGGGGCGGCGCGGCGCGGCGGCCGAGCGGTCCCGACTTCCCAGGGACCGCTGGGGCGCCGCAGGGAGGCGGGCCGGGGGGCGGCGGGGCGCGAGCCGAGCGCGGCTGACCTCCCTTTCTCTGCTCCCTTCCAGCGTCATTTCGGCTTCTTTGCTCGCGTGAACCCTGCCTCTGGGCTAGGTAGGAAACATGAGCGGCAACAACTTGGATGGGAACGACGAGTTTGATGAGCAGTTGCGAATGCAAGAATTGTATGGAGACGCCAAGGACAGTGACACTCAGAACGATCCCGGCGGAGAAACCGATTCTTTCGGGCAGCAGCCAGCTGACACCCCCTACGAGTGGGACCTGGACAAGAAGGCTTGGTTCCCCAAGGTAAGAGAGTGGCACGGGCGCCACTACAGAGCGGGCCGTCTGGCCAGCCTCGCGGGGCACTCTTTTTACGTTTGCTTTGCTGAGGTCCTTGGTCCTAGCCCCCGTGTATAGTGACGCTTTTTTTGTTGTGTTTACTGCAGAACCGCTGGGTAAAGCAATGTAAATCTTTAGGGTGGTGTCTTAAATGTAATTAATTCTTAAGTTTCTTCTGTGCCTTACTCATTTTGTCTGTGAAGGTCACAGTTGGTTATTACATTGATGATTGCTTTTTATTGCGAAGAGAAAAAACACCAAGAGCAAATTTAGTAGCTCTTCATGTCTCTTAGCCAGCCTCACTTATCCTACGAATTTACGTGTTTAGCTTATGTACTATGTGCAAAATGCAGCTTCTTGATTTTATACAAAAAGTATTTACTTTTTACATCAATCTTTACTGATTGAACTTCGTTTGCACCTTGCCTTACTTTACTACTAAATTTTGTCCCAAGGCATGTGTGTTTGAACCGTATAACCACAGGACTATGACTAGAGATGCACAGAATATAGGTGGAAAAGATCTGTGTATATTTGTTAGGAGTACTTGGAAATTGTTAAGTATTTTATTTCAGCTGGAAGTAAAATAATTGGTGGTAAACTTGGTTCTGTAAACTTTTTGGTAAAAGTACTCCGAGTCTAAGTGTTACGGGTGGAAGAAAGGATACTAATGACACACTAATTGGCTTACAAGCCAATAATACAAAACGTGTCTCCATTGTGTGATTGGACTGTTATTTTAAAAATTCTTTACTTCAACTTTCCTTTCCTATTTTGTATTTGTGTATATATTACAATTTTTCCAAATTTTTAAAATTTACTATTTCACTTCTGTACTAGTAGTGCCAGTTTGAGTGCAGATATAGTTTCTTCAGCCATCTGAGTACTTTTAACAATAGTCTGATGATGGATTATTTTGTAACTCTATCTTTTTATGTTATTGAAGCCCATACCTCTTCAAACTGAGTTTTAAATTTTCCCCATTCCTGTGTGTGCCTAATACTGATCGGTATGATGATATAACTACATTTCTTTCATTGTGCAATAGTGCTTTCCACACAAAATCCAGGAAGATAGATATGAGCTGGATTTGTACTTACTTTGTTCTGATACTAAAGGATAATGTGATTTGATTAGCAACGGAGTTAAAATGAGCATTTAGTTTTACAATTGTTAGCCCCATTCTTTATATGCCAAATCAGAGTTCCCTTCTGTGTTCTCTTTGCATCAGATATTTAATTATTTAGTGTACATATATATTTGTGCATTTATACAGTAAAAGGAAAGTGGGTTCTGTGGTTAGATTATTAGTTGACTGTTGGTTTTTATAATGTTTTGTTGTTATCTGGCACTTCTTTTGTTATATGTATTTGTAGCCTTAGTCAAGTAGACTGTAGGGAGGTAGTAATTAATAAACAAAACAACTAGAAAAGGTGCCATCACTTAAATTGCTTAAATAGTACCTCAGACTTTTGTGTTGATCATCTAAGTGCTTGTGTCTTACTTTTTATTGTTTTGTGCACAGTTTTCTGTATAAGGTGACTATTCTTGCATTTACACTTTAATTGCTACGACTGTTATCCACAGAAACACTTTTCGGTTGTGTAACTGAACGTGCTGTGATATAACACAATTTAAACTTTTTATGGGCAGAAATAATTTCGAATTTCTGTATGTGTGTGCCAAATTTCTTATGTAGATCACTGAAGATTTCATTGCTACATATCAGGCCAATTATGGCTTCTCTAATGATGGCGCATCTAGTTCTACTGCAAACGTACAAGATGTCAATACTAGGACTGCAGAGGAACCTCCACAAAGAAAGACCCCTGAACCCACTGATCCCAGAAAGAGGGGAGAAAAAAGAAAGGCCGAATCAGGCAAGTGGTTCTGGCTTGCAAATCGTGATTGTGTGTACATATAGTTACTTTGTGGAGAATCATGATAGCTTTGAAGGAGTAAGATGAAGTTTTTTCTTTAAGGTAGTGTCAGATAATAAAGAATCAAGATAAACTGGCCATCTTTTTTTCCAGACAGGGCTCTGAAACTAATTATCTGTCAAAAGATTCAAATACTTTGAAAGCTCGGTAGTGATTTGAGGTAGTTTGTCTTGGTCTTCTAAGGATAAGAGAAAGTTCCTGGAATTTTCAAGAAACTACCACATTATTAAGATTTTATAATGTGACTCTTTTCTTGCAAGTTGTATTTATTTTATTTTGATTTTTAGGATGGTTTCATGTTGAAGAGGACAGAAATACAAATGTATATGTGTCTGGTATGTATACCTTTTTAAACAAATTCAGGGTAGGAAATAACTGATTTTGAGATTTTTCACAAAGTGATTTTTAGTTTTCAGTTTCTCTAAAGTCCGTTTTTATCACTGTGTCTTTTTTTGCTCAGCCATTTGTATTAGGAATATGTGTGTTTATTACAGAACCAAAAAAATTAAGTGTAACTTTGCATGCCATCCTTTTTGCCTGTTTTAGGTAACTTAGGGCAGTTTGCGCCTTCAGATTCAGTGAGGGCTTAAGCATAGCATCGTTTTAATGTATATTTGAACACACAAAATGTGAAATTTCCTCGGTTCTGTAGATGTGAAATTTTTACATATACTTAGAAAACCAACATTTCACTCATCTAAGTTGTAGATTTGTAATCAGTAGAATGCTGTGTAGCTCTCACCTTTATTATGGATCTCTTTGTATATGTTTCTTATTTTTCCTAATATTACAGGTTTGCCTCCAGACATTACAGTGGATGAATTTATACAGCTTATGTCCAAGTTTGGCATTATTATGAGAGATCCTCAGACAGAAGAATTTAAGGTCAAACTTTACAAAGATAACCAAGGAAATCTTAAAGGAGACGGGCTTTGCTGTTATTTGAAGGTTAGTTATATGACCAAGTTAGTTTCTTGTATATCCATTTTTAACTCAGGAACCAGAGCTGTAATTTTTATAGATGATAACCAAGACCAAGACCTATTTAAAACAGAATATGAATAAAAGTGAAATTTCATTTGGTACCTGTGTGATCACATTGGTAAGGTTATTCACTTGTTTTAAGAAAATATGTTATCATGTTAAAGTATTATAAGAGGTGCTTTTGTCTTTAAAAAAATCTCACTGTAGATATTTCTTTATCGATGCATATAATCAATTCAGAATACATTTTAAAAATCAAGGAAAAAAACCAATGACATTTTACTTGCCCGTTGGAATTAATTAAACCAGGGTTCAGCAAACTCTGGCCCGCCACTTGTTTATAAATAAAGTTTTGTTGAACACGGCCACACTAATTCATTTATGCATTTGTCCATGACTGCTTTTGGGTTTCATCAACAGAGTTGAGTGGTTGTAGCACAGACCCCTCATGGCCCACAAAGCCTAAAATATTTACTAACTGGCCCTTTAATGAAAGGACTTTTCTGACCCCTGACTTAGACTGTAAAGGAGATGATCGCTTGTGCTTACTGCTTTAAAATGTTTTTTTGAATGGGAGAGAATAGAAATTGGTGTTAACAGAAATTTGCAGAACTTCATGTAGTCATGGTACCATAAATTGCACAGGGAAAGCTCAGTGCCAAAGGCAGCCATGGTTTCTAGAACACCTGCCACCTTAGGAGTGTGCGTTACACATTATTGCAGGGTACAAAAGAAATGGGCATGGTGATGACATGTACATATGTCATAGAACCTGAAAATAATTATAAAGTAAAATTGAAATGATTTAACAACATTACAAGCACCACAGGTGTGTTGTGAGTATACATTATTCCAAAGGGATCAGAAGGGGGTAGGATTAAGCTGACAGCATTTTGGGAGATAGGTTTTTGACCTGGATCTTAAACATTATGGGTATGGGACATGAGCGTGACCATTTTAGGAAGGTAGTTTTGTAATGCTCAAGTGTAAGGA
Source organism: Daubentonia madagascariensis (assembly GCA_023783475.1). Lineage (NCBI taxonomy): Eukaryota > Metazoa > Chordata > Mammalia > Primates > Daubentoniidae > Daubentonia > Daubentonia madagascariensis. The sequence continues at coordinate 681,814 of JAKFHU010002429.1, forward strand.
GATTGGAGAATTCTGTAAGTTCTTTAATGATTATTAAAAATCTGTAAACAGATTCTTAAGAGGGTTTGATTGGATTTTTTTTTAAAAATGGGGTTTTGAGACACTTTATGTGTGTAATTTAGGACCCATAAAAGTACAAGATTGTCAAACCAGGAAATTGAGTTCCAGAAAAATACGATTAATTGTTCCAGGATCCATATTTGATGTGAGAAGCTGAGTTCAGTTATCCTTTTGTGTTTTCCACAGATCCTCAAAGCTTTGAGCTTGTTTGTGCAGGGCTGATAACTTCCCCTTTGTGTAGGACCCAGAATCCATGCGTGTATTTAATGTACAGTATAAGCCATCAAATAGTTATCTTCTCAGCGTATTACAGACCTACATTTTAATTAGTGAACCAAAAAATTAAAGGCTGCCTATGCTATTCGCAGTTCCTTGAGTCACCTAGTCTTTTAAGTAGAAGTATTATAGGATTTTAAAAGTGAAATGCACCTTACAAATCATGCAAGTTCATTCCATTCATGCCGCAGATGAGAAATTGGGGCTTCAAGAGGCAGAATTATCAATAATAATATAATTTATTGAGTACATACCATATGTCAGTTCTTGTCTTTTCCATGCGTTATTTCATTTAATTTTATCAAGAACCTTGTGATGAAGGTATTATTATTTTCATTTTACACGTGAAGAAATTGGGCGAGTTACTCAGGGAGCCTGAGTAACTTGCCCAGGTTCACACGGCTGGTTAGGGATAGCTATGTCTCAAATGCAGGTTTCATGATTTGCATTCTAGAGTTCTTTATCCCAGTGAAGGTAGTTACATTTGGATTTTTATGTATGTATAATCATTGTTCATCTAAAAAACTCCTGAAGTTTCATTTCTTTGTGTAACTTACTGTATTTTATCTTACCTTTATAAAGAAAGAATCTGTGGAACTTGCATTAAAACTTTTGGATGAAGATGAAATTAGAGGCTACAAATTACATGTCGAGGTGGCAAAGTTTCAACTGAAGGGGGAATATGATGCCTCGAAGAAGAAGAAGAAGTGCAAAGACTATAAGAAGAAGCTGTCTCTGCAACAAAAGTTTGTAATTTTTTTCCTTTTTAAAAGGTTTCATATAAATACCCTAGAGCATATTTTTGGTAATAGCTATCTAGTTTTATTCCATCAAATGCGTGTACAGATTATTTAAAAAGAACTTCATTAGATCATCAGGCACCTTTAGTAATCTGTACAGTGGGATGATTTGGCAGTGGTGGGGTTTTAAGTTTTCCAGAGTGTTTATTTTTAATATAACGGACTTAAATGAGATAAGAGTAGCCATCTTTTTGGAAAATGTTGAACATCAAATTAAATATTATAGTTTAGGCTTATATTCCAGAACCATTAGTTTATTTTCTGTGTGGCTTGAAATCAGCCATACCAGGAGCTAAATTTTTATACACAGGGTTGTTGTAGGAACTAGAAATGATAGGTTTTATCATTATATTTACTATGTAGTTGTATGTAACGTGTATATATAATGTCAAGTTTCTGTTATTCTATTTGTTTAATATAATATGAAATATGCTAGTTTTTAAGAAATTAGCCAAACTGATAATACTTGCATCAGAGTGAATTCTAATGACACTTCTAACATTGTGCTTAAACTAATGATAAAATGATCGTAAAAGCGTTTAGTTGTGATGGTCCTTTGTTTTTATAAGAGTAGTTAAAATTGATAACCACAGATTTTGTGAACAAATCAGTAAAATTTATGATTGTAACAAAGAGTGAGTACTTTTACATATTTCAGTGCAATTTGTTCTTTATAATGCTAAACTGCCTAAAAACCAATACAATTTGAAAATTTTTTTTTTTGGCCTCAAAGTATATCTTCCTAGAGAGTCATAACTACTAAATAATTAGCAACTTTCCAGGTGTCTCATTGGAATGTTTGTGTAATCAGACAACATTTGCACTGAAAAAAAAATACACTCTAGAGATTTCAGATACTAGGACCATTTTTTTCTCCTGCCCGTTATTTTTATTTCAGAAAGTTCTCTGAATGGAACTGTGACGGAAATACAGATTATTGTTTTGGAATCAAATAATTATCATTATTAAATAGTCAATAAAAGATTGTATGAATAGCTCATTTTTTCTCTCTGACAAGTCTGAAGCAAAATTTACACTTTCTTGTTTCTGCCTCATTGCATTAGGCAGTTGGATTGGAGACCTGAGAGGAGAGCTGGACCATCCCGGATGCGCCATGAGCGAGTTGTCATCATCAAAAATATGTTTCATCCTATGGATTTTGAGGTAGGAGGTGGCGTGCTTACTGGTAGAGATGCTGATAGGCTTTCTTTCTCTCACGGGAGCCTGAAGCTTGCCTCACCCCATCTTTGTCATGGTACCTCCTACGTGTTTGTGCCGTGAGCAGTTAAGGCAGGAAAATGGAGCCAAGAAATAATCCAAAAGTGTTTTTGGATTTCCTTTCCCATTGTTTAGCCCGGTGTTCTTTTGAATTGTATCCCAGGTAAGACTGTTTAATACCCACACCGTGGCCCCCAAACAGCAGCCACTTGGTATGGGAAACCATTTAAAAATATCATCATTAAAAGATTTATGGGAACTGCCTGTGGATTTTGAGTGCAGTTCAACAAGTATGAGCTGATTTTGGTGGAGAGTACCAGCTTCACACTTGCAGATGAAAACTTCACTTTGGTACTAAAAGTGTGATCCTTTAAAAAACTTTAATGAAATACAGCCCCTGACGTTTAAATAGTTGGGGGTTGTTTTTCAGGACCTCATTTTTACAAAACTCTGTAGTGGCTATGAGGAGGACGTTATAATACTTAGTGTCCATAGAAAATTCCAAGAACAGCGAATGAAAGTGAATAAGTATATCTATTATGTATCAATTTTTAAAAAGGATTTAAAAAAGAAAATGCATGGAATGGTTCCCCTCCCCACCACCAAAAGCGAATAAAGGAAGAAGAACGAGGTTTAAGAAAGAGGTTTAAGGAATATTGTCAGGTACCTTGTGTTGTATTCTGCCTCTATTATCTCTGTCTGCTGGTGTAGACCGACATGATCGTTAGTGGAAAAACAACTTTTTATTCTCTCCTTGGTTCAGAAATTAATGATAGCAAATTATACATGAGAAAAAAAAATGTTTGTAATGTAAAATTCCAGGTTTACAAATGATCTAGTTGCAACCAGTGCCCATTAGTGTCCCTTTTGTGCATTTGAACAGAGTCAAAATGGTAATATCATTTTAGCTCCCTTACAGAGGGCCTCAAAAATGGACAGTTGAGGTCCATCTTAGCAAGTAATGATGTGATAGACCTTACTGTATTCCTGTGGCGTCTGGGCATCTTTTGAGGTCATTGGGAAGATACGTGTGGTTTATTTATAAGGTTGCTTGATGTTTCTTCTGACCAGAAATCTGGAAGAATCTTGAAATATAACAGAGCTATTTTTGACCTACAGTAATAATGAAGTATGTTTAAAAAACATAACACTTACACACACACACCAGTGGCTTTTTGAAACACTGTCCTTGCCAGGTGGGACTTTAAAAGGAATGCATAGATGGGTCACAATATCTGGTGTGCCTATTAATACAACTCCAGAATTTCCTATGATTTATCATATTTTATCCCTCTGGTAAATAAGTGGTTTGTTTCTTAGGTGACATATTTATTTCTTTGACTTGAGGTCCTTGATTCGCACATTCCATGCTCCCACCACTCAAACGTGAATGTAAATGCAAGCTTAATTCAAAGCATCAGGAACCTCTGCAAGTAGAAGTCTGTTGTGTAATTTTATCTGTTCTTGTTTCTACCTCCTGCCTTGGTCATTGAGATACCTTCAGTCTAACTATCACCCTTGGCAGACTTAGCTTTTCCTAGCTTAACAAACATGCTTTCCCCCAGAAAGCCACGTTTATTTTACCTTGACCCCTACAAATTCCCTTCAGTGAATATTTTTAAAGATAGATGTTTCGTGCTTGCAAATTCCTGATTGTTTTTTTAAAAAGCCTTCTCGATTGAGTATAAATTTTACCATGGAGTTAGAGAGCCTTTATATTACCCTGCTTGTTTCCTTCATGGCATTTATTATTATCTGAATTAATTTTATCTCCTCTACTAGAATGTGAGCTCCATGACAGCCAGTATTTTGTCTACCTTGTTTGTTGCTGTATTCTCAGTGCATAGAATTGTGCCTGGCACACAGTAGGCCCTCAATATTTATATGAAGAAAAACTGAAAGGTTGAATAAAACCCCTGTTACAAGCCAGAGTCTTTTCATTCACCCAGTAGATAAAACATTTTCTCTTTAGCGTCTTTGCAAATGAAGGCAAAGTTTCTTTTAGATGCTGATGCCACAAAGGGTGGCAGGACACTCTGTCCTGGCAGTGGTAGCTTCAGAGTTCACAGGCAAAGAAATCCTTGGTGCTCTTATCCTTATTTGCCCACCTGCCTGGTTATTTAAATTTAAATTAATTAAAATTTGGTTCCACATGTGGCTAGTAGCTACCATATTGGATAATGCGGTTATACAACATTTCTGTCATCACAGAAAGTTCTATTGGACAGCACTGGTATAGACATTATGGTAGAATTCTTCAACAGGAAAACTTGCTTTCATTGCGTGTTTTTGGGGAGTGTTTGATTTGACGAAAACTCCATATGAACCTAAAGAACACACATCAGCGTTGAGCATTTTGGTGGAAAACAAAAAGTGAATTGTAGGTCACCCTCAGGTGTCTGAAAGAAATCGGATTTTGGAGGGTGGGGTATATTTTTATTCCAAACAGTTGGCCAACATTAGAAGCAGCATACTTAAAAATACTCTTTGATATCAGGGTAAACATTGAAGGCTAATATTTTTAATGTAACTTTAGAGGGTCTTCAGTATTTAATTCAAAGTCTTATTTAAAAATGCATTGCCTGACACATTTGAATACCAAGAGATGAAGAATCAAAATTCAGATGCAAAGTTGGGTTTCTCATTGTGTATACCTGCGCTGCCCAGTAGCAATGTAATTGAGCCACGTGTAATTTAAATTTTTCTATAGCCACAATAAAAATAAAACATGAAATGAGAAATTAATTTTAATAATGAATTTTATTTAACCCAATATATCCAAAATATTAGAATTTCAACATGTAATGAATATAAAAATATTAATGAGCTATGTTATATTGTTTCTTTTTTCCTTTGGTACTAAATCTTTAAAATCCTGTGTGTATTTCACACAGCACACCTCAATTTGGACTAGCCACATTTCAAGTGTTCAGTGGTCACATGGTTAGTGGCCACCGTCTTGGACAGCTTAAGTTTAGATTACAAGGAAATGAGAAACATGGTTTGTTTATTCCAGGGAAAAAAACAAAACACCACCCTGGGAAAAAAAACTCTGAGAGTTGAATGCAAAAGGTTTCAGTGCATGAGTCTGGTTTTAGTCTCAGGTTACTTACAAATTCTTATCTTTAGAAAATTTCCATGTGTAGCTAGGTAGGTTAAAGGGTCTTTCTAAAGGAAGAGATCACTATCTTTAAGCTTCAGGATATTATACAGCAATGAAGATATATTGGTTTTTCAAGTTGCTGTAAATGAAAACAGAGGTCTGGGAAGACTTGCTAAGATTTAATATCTTGTAAGAAAAGCACTGAGGCATTGGTGTAGAAATGAAAGTGATACTTGCCACCCTCACCCATGGAAACACACTTAAATTTAAAATTTGTTAAATATTTTAAAGCAATTCGTGTTTGTTTTTAATATAATCCTGATGTCCCTTGGTAGATAAAAGAAAGGTGTTAGGAAGAGTTTATCAAATTCTGAAGAAGCTTTTATTGATTGTTGGCTACATATAAAAGGCTGAGCCGTATTCTGTAAGGCTGTGGTCCCAAACCCCTGGGCCATGGCCTGTTAGGAAACGGGCCGCGTATCACCGCCTGAGCTCCGCACCACCTCGCCCCCACCCCCAGTCTGTGGAAAAATTGTCTTCCATGAAAATGGTCCCTGGTGCCAAAAAGGTTGGGGACTGCTGCTTAAGGTATCAGAAACTCAGTGAAACAAGGTTCTTGCCTTCTGAAAGCACACAGTCTAATAGGAGCTAACCAGACATATACATCACCAAAAGCCACCAAATGACTTTACAAATGACTTTTGTGCTCCACTCCCCCTTCTCAGGTCTGATAATCCATATAAAACAAATTGACTTCTCTAAAATTAAGTTTTAGAAGTGGGGAAGTGCACAGTTCTGCCAGCTGTAGTTTTAGAAGCCTCAGATTTATGCAAATGAGTAAGATTTTATAGTTTTTACTTTAAATATGATTTTGGTTACTGCTTACCAGTTATTTATTTTTGCTTTTTGAAGCACTTTAGGGGAGGAAAGCCACTTTTTTGTAGTTGTAGTTCCTCTTTTAGTTGGTGAGAAAAATAAAAACCTGTAAGAAAGATAGATACATTTAAATGTTTTCTAGAAAGTGTAAGTTGACTTCAGTAGAAATTCATAGATAGGATATCTTCATTTATATTCGTATGTAGTTGAAATTCAAGTTGATAATGTAGCTTTTTCTGAGTCCTTTTCATGCATTGGGACTTGAAGAAAGATTTGTTAATTCCCACGGGGAATCTTAAAACCTTTTGTTATTGTGGAGAGGAGAGTCTAATAGAAATGTGGTAGGAGACAAGATGAACAGGAATCCTTGTAAGGTTTGCCCTGTGAGTTAAGATGGAATTTTGGAAGCATGAAAAACAATCTTAGAACACTTAGTCAATGAAAGGGATATGTCTCGGTCCATTACAACATTGCTGTCAATAGGAATCTGTCAAAACACAAAGCAAAGGGCTCTCATCAGGGTGCTGATGATGCCCATGTAGAACATAGGAATTAGCAGTCTGACTGAGTATGTGCCACAAGACTTCTCCTGCCCTCCCTCCCTTCTCCTCTGCCACTGTGGACCCCTTCTGCTGCCTGCCATGCTTGTCTATTTCCTCTGTCTTAAAGCAGGGCATTTGATTTTGATTTTTTAAACATTTTCTGGACTGCAGACAAACATAACCAACCTTAAGCGAAACCTTTTTTTATTTGTTGGTTTGTCAGAGCAAGAAATTTCTCAGGATTTACAGTTAAAGAAGGGGGCAAACTCATTTTAATCACGTGTATTTTTTCAGGATGATCCGTTGGTGCTGAATGAGATCAGAGAAGACCTTCGAGTAGAGTGTTCAAAGTTTGGACAAATTAGGAAGCTCCTTCTCTTTGATGTAAGTTCATGGCTTGGACAAATGAATCCTAAAGCAGTCCATCTTCCAGTGTAATATGTTTTTACCAGATGTCAGTGTGCCCCTGAATTTTAGATTAATGTTTTTCTATAGTAGGTCTGCTGTCTGGTGGTAGTCATCTGTTAGCAATAATTAGATGAGCATGGCTTACAAGTCACAGCTTTGATAGATTTGGTATGCCTTGCTCATTTTCCTTCATCATCACTCTAGAGTACATGATCAGGTAAAAGAAGGTACAAGAAAAATGTATGAAACCTTGTGGTTCCCCATTTGCCCACGTTTTCCCTTCTCTGTGACTTATTCTCCTCCATATTTGGAACAATCAGGAAAAATATTCTCCTATGTATTTCCCCTTCTCACCCTTTTTTTACTTCCAGAATTGACACACAATAATAAGAGTCACCATTTATTACTTGTGCACTACAAGCTACTTTACATGTTATCTCATTTAATCTCACGATGCTTTGAGGCAGGTAATTACTATTATACCCATTTTAGAGACCAGGAAACTGAAACTTTGGAGATTGAGCACCTTGCCCAAGGTCATTCAGCTGGTAACTGACAGAGACAGGATTTAATTCCAGGGCGATATGACTTCGGAGTTCATACTCTTAACAATTATACTGTCTTGCTTCTCATTAGACAGTGATGTCAGCAGAAACATTTCCTAGGACATTGTGCTTGGTTCTTGCTAGGTAAGATTAAGCTAAAGAAGCAGCTGACTGCATGTCACTGGCTGGGAGAAAAGGGAGGAAAGACTTCACACATAAATCCTTTTAGTATCAGAGAGAACGCTACAACTTACCTACTTTGTCAAATGTGTGTGTTTTATTTTTAATCATACCGTTCATTCCTTTTTTTTCTTCCTATTGTTCTAGAGGCATCCAGATGGTGTGGCCTCTGTGTCCTTTCGGGATCCAGAGGAAGCTGATTATTGTATTCAAACTCTCGATGGAAGATGGTTTGGTGGCCGTCAAATCACTGCTCAAGCATGGGATGGAACTACAGATTATCAGGTAAATTCTGCAACTGTCAAGGGCACATGAATTGTTTCATTACCAACAAAGACTGATCTAACAGTCCCTCAGATTTAAGTTTTAGGTTCAGTGTAATCTGTTTCATGTAACAATACTTCTTTGCATTCAGAGGATAGAAAGAGAAATGTTTCGGTCTTTCAGATGATAAATCTGAAATTTTGAGGCACCCAGAATAGTGATAAGAAAAGAACACATTAAACCAAAACGTTTCTTTTCCTTTCTGTGTTGTCAAGTACAGACAGAGCTCAAGTATTAACTTCCTAAAGAAATGGGACATTTGTGCAGTACTGTGGTATTTGGCCTTTATTTAAATGATCTTATTTGAGGTCAGCTCTAGTAAATCAAGATGTAAAGTTTTGAAAACTGAAGGCAGGTAACTGATTTGATTTCCTGAGAAGAGATGCCTTATAAAATCAAGGTACTTTCATCAGTATTAGAAATGCTCAGAAAGTTGTGACTTCTTTTTGCCTAAAACTTATTGTAATGGCAGTTTTCATTTACCCACAGGTGGAGGAGACCTCAAGAGAAAGGGAGGAAAGGCTGAGAGGGTGGGAGGCTTTCCTCAGTGCTCCTGAGGACAGCAGAGGCCTTCGGCGTTCAAACTCCGTCTGTGCTTCAGAAAGGGCAGGGCCTTCTAGAGTGAGGCATTTTTCAGAGCACCCTAGCACGTCTAAAATGAATGCTCAAGAAGCTGCAACTGGAATGGCATTTGAAGAACCTATAGATGAGAAGAAGTTTGAAAAGACAGAAGATGGGGGAGAATTTGAAGAAGATGCTTCTGAAAAAGCTGCTAAAGAAGGTGGCCCTGAAAAAGAGGCTGAAGAAGGCTGCCCCGAAAAAGAATCCGAAGAGGGCTGCCCCGAAAGAGAGTCTGCGGGAGGCCATGCCGAGAGCGAGCGTGAGGAAGGCTGCCCCGGGAAAGAGTCTGAAGAAGGTAGTCCTCAAAAGGAGTCAAAGGGGAATGGCGCCGAAAGAGAATCTACAAAGAAGGGGCTCAAAAATGATTCTGAAGAGAATGGCCTTGCAAAAGAGTCTGAAGAAGACGCTGCCCACAAGGAGTCTGAAGAGGAGGGTGGCCCCAAAAAACAGTCGGATGAGGACGACTCAGAGAGGGAGTCTGACGAAGGCTGCTCTGAAAAACAGTCTGAAGGTGGCTCCGAAAAAGAATTTGAAGAAAACGGTCTCGAGAAAGATTTTGACGAGGATGGCTCTGAGAAGGAGTTGCGTGAAGATGTCCTTGACAAAGAGTTAGAAGAAAATGACTCTGAAAACTCTGAATTTGAAGATGATGGCTCTGAAAAAGTGTTAGACGAGGACGGCTCTGAGAGGGAGTTTGACGAAGATTCAGATGACAAGGAAGAAGATGCATATGAGAAAGTGTTTGATGATGAGTCTGATGAAAAAGAGGATGAAGCAGATGCAGATGAAAAAGGGCTTGAAGACGCGGATGAAAAGGAGGAAGAAGATGACGCAGATGAGAAGCTGTTTGAAGAGTCAGATGACAAGGAATATGAAGAAGATGCAGATGGGAAGGAAGATGACGCAGATGAAAAGTTGTTCGAAGATGATGAGGATTCCAACGAGAAGTTGTTTGATGATGATGATGATTCCAACGAGAAGTTGTTTGACGATTCTGATGAGAGAGGGACTCTGGGTGCTTTGGGGAGTGTTAAGGAAGAAGGGCCCCTGTCCACAGGCAGCAGCTTTGTCCTCAGTAGTGATGATGATGATGATGATATTTAATCCCTTAAACTGGCTTTTTAGGGAGAGTCCTCCATCTATATTTGCCTGTGCTTCAGGGTAATTGCTAGTAGTGTTACATGAACCATGTGCATAGTGATAGGATGCCATCAGATTAATGCATTGAAGTTTTTTCATTGTTACCTGTACCTAATGGTTTTAAATATATGTTAATTGGCTGTTCAGTTAAAACGTCATAGTTATAATGCAAGTAAACTGGATACTTGTCCTTTTGTCAGATTTGTTAAATGCATGCAGAATAATATTTTTAAAAGTATTCTGATTGAAGTTTGTGATATTCAACAATAAAAATAAGTTGATAATATGCAAAAATGGAAAATTGGACTTGAGTTAAATTACGTTTTAAATTAATGCTGTTGCTTTATTCATACTAAAGGTTGGTTTTTCTAAGCACTTGAAGCATCCCTCCGGAGTCTCTTTGCTTCCAGCTCATGTTACCGCATATGTCCGTATGTCCCCATTTCCCCTCTCTAGACCAGAACATGTTCCTAAACTCATAAAGGAGGTGAGATAGCCCTTTGAAGGAGTTTTGTCTTGCCTAGTCCTTGTAAGTTAACTTTTGTTTGTTTTCTTCCCTCTTTCCATTAAAATTGAGTCTTAGATGTGCAAAAGTGAATTTCCTATGGTCCACAGCTTCCGTTATTATTGAAAATATAGAGAAGGAGATTAGAATTCTACCTTGTACTGTTTCTTAGCCTCTTTGGGTCCCTTTAGCAATTGATTAAAGGTAGAAGACCTCTTCCCAGAAAAAAAGTATACACACTCTACACCTTCTTGTGCACAGTTTGGGGAGGTTCATGGATCCCATGAAGTTTCAGAACTTTTGTTGTGCATAATTCAGTTGTTTGGTTTTTAGACTCATGGTGCCTAGTACTGTGAGAAGCTGTGTAGTCCCAGTAAAATTGTGGATCTTGATTGTGCTTTCCAAATTCAGCATTGATGGATTTACTTCTGATGTAGCACTGAGAAGTTATTCTCATAAGTTAGAAGCATTAAAATAAAGTGCGTTGATGCTCTTTCATTATAGTGTCTCTAAGTGTAATCATTACCCTCTAGACAGGAAAGAGTTCCTGTACTTCAAGCCTGTTTGTGTTCTGAGAATTTTTTAGTTGATAACTGGTATTTCTTAAAATCTTCAGGATTTTCACCAGGGATGAGTCAGTAAATGAGGTGAAGAAAGTTACATACAGAAAAATTGCAAACCAAAATACTGTTCCCTTTAAAGATAAGCCAGAAGCATTTAAACATGAATTTATTGGGAAATTGGTTTTCTAAATGAAGAGAATGCTTTACCTTCCATACACAGTGGTTGGACATGTAACTCTACAACAAAAATTAGCTCTGAGACCATTAGGAGGGGGCCATTTCATTCTTTATGTTAAAAGGTATAATTTTGGGACTCCAGAATCTGTCAAAAGAAGGTCATAAACATCTAGTCTGTTCTAGATATTAACCATTGTTCAGTAAAGGCTCCTTACCATTATTTTGAGATGAGAAATACATTAAGAATGTAGTAAACTGTTACTATTTTGGAGGCTGCATTGTCTAAAACAACAAAGCATTGCCAACCCTGGTGGGTTACCATCTCCTGTGTGAACACATGCGTGTGTGTTACAAGTTTCAGTTATGGGATGCTGTCCTCATAATCTGACCTCTTTTCTCCTGCTGTTGAAGTTGGTTGGTATCATATACTCAGGTTCTTTTCATATAGACACACTGGAAGTGAAAGTCGAAAACAGCTGTAAAATGGTAAATAATTTATGCAGTGATTTAAGTAACAGAAATTATCAGTCATGAAGCACACACACAGCCACCTGTTTACTAAGTAATAGGTTTTATTGGTCCTGAGAACTGAATTTATTGTGAGGCAAGAATATATCCTATTATCAAAAAAAGTAGGGGATGGATTTTAAGCACAGCAATGCTCAACAATTACTGACAATTTCTAAGTTTAATGTTCGTTATGACTATAATTTACAGAAATATTAATGCATTCAATCCTAAATGCATAAGCCGGAAGTGGCTTCAGGCATGCCTTTGAATGGCTTGAATCCCCTGCTTTCTCGAGTCCACAAGTACCCTGTACAAGAACAAACTTCTTGTTAGAAGATTAAAAACATTACTAGTCTTGACGATAATGAAATGTCAAAATCATTACTGCAGTCTACAAAAGAAACCTGATAAGGGCAAAATTGGAGTAATTTATTCCAAGCCTCTCTGTTTTCCTTCCTTTCCTTCTCAAGTAATAGTATCTCTGGGCTCTTTCTGAAGCCCCGAGGAGCCAAATCCAGTCCATTTGGAAGCCACTACTTCTTTTCAGAGTACAGTCTATTTTCCTGATGTAAAATATTTGGTCATTTCTCAGGCTTGGAGAGAAGGTAGGGATTAGGTAATATTCTGATTATGCCTTTCTCAATAATATAAATCTTATTTTTTAAAAGCAAACTAAACATTTCCATGTAATGCAGAGAAGTGCTCTTAATTAGTTTGAACAAAGTCATGGCTGGAGAACAGCAGAAGGCTTACAAATTTGCCCTTTGCGAACATTTGTCAATATTTTTATGGGTTGTTTTTTTTCTTATTGAGTCTCTTTCAGATACAAGACTTATGCCTTTTTTTGGACAGTCACTTCAGTTCATTTAAAATGTTTGCTCAAATGATTTTTGCCTCATCAGAAAAAATGATTTTTTCTCCTATAGGTAAGGTGTCATTTCTCTTGTGCTGCTTTCAAGATTTTTTTTATATTTAGTTTTCAGAAGTTTGACTATAATGTGTCTTAGTGTGAATTTCTTTGAGTTTATCCTGTTTGGGGTTCACTCAGCCTCTTTAATCTGTAGGTTTATGTCTTTTGCCAACCTTGGGAAGTTTTTAGTCATTACTTCTTAATGTACTTTTTCAGCCCCATCCTCTTTTTCCTCTCCTTCTGGTATTTCAGTGACATAAATACTAGATATTTTGTTATAATTACACAAGTCCCTGAGTTTCTATTTTTTTGTTTTGTTTTGTTTTGTTTTGTTTTTGAGACAGGGTCTCACTCTGTTGCCTGAGCTAAAGTGTAGTGGCATCATCATAGCTCATTGCAACCTTAAACTCCTGGGCTCAAGTGATCCTCCTGCCTCAGCCTCTGGAGTAGCTGGGACTACAGGCACATGCCATTTACCTCATTTACATGACAGGCTTTGTTTATATCTTCTTAAGTAAAAATACTTCCCTGATGGAAGAAAAAATGTTAAAATTATTTCTTTCTAAAATCACAAATTGATATTACAAATGGGTGGACAGTATGAAGATGGCTTGGACATCAGTTACCACAGGGAACGATTGCTTGAGAAAAAGATTTCATGGTATAAAGTTGACTTTTAGCTGTTCAGAATCCTACTGTTTGTTTTATTTTCCGTTTGAAACCAAGAAGATCCTGCTGTTATGGTATGCCAAATGCATTACACTCAGATAGCATAAACAGGTTGGCTTGTGTTTATATTTTAGTTATCTGTGCAACTTAAAGGCTGTGTTATTAAGATGCACGGGTCGTCCCAGGCTAGATAAAAAAAGTGAGGCCAGCAGTGGAGCACAAAGGTGGCTTTTTCGCTGCCAATGTTGTACTTTTTGTACCACTTCTTAATGTTTCTGCTGAAACAGTAGTGACAGTATTAGAAGAGTCAAGCTCTAAAAATAAAACATCTTTGATTTGCCATTTTCCTGGTTTATCATAGAAATTAGATTTAAACATGATAAACCTGCAACATCTTAATGTAAAAATTTCTAGACTTTATGTCTAACTTTAGAGCTTGAAAATGTAATTATCTTGACCTCTTTTTTCTTAAGGTATTTTAATACTATCTTTTAAATGAACAGCATAAGCTTTGGTTTTTAGGTGATTCTTAAGACATTATAAATAAGGTTAATAAAATTGGTATAGCACTTCAGTGCTTTTTATATCACCTTTTACTGGAAATATATTGATTATTGTATTGAAATACTAGTAGTGTTAGGCTATGATTTAGCGTATTTACACTCATTATAGCATCTTTTTAATATTATTTGATTCAGTCAATTAGCAAGTATGTATTGTGCTACTATGTGCCCAAAAATATGCTAGATGAAGAGGGGGAGTGAGGAAGAAAGGCAGTGTTAGGCGTGGACCCTCCTCAAATGGCAGTTGTAATGTCTACATTGAGGCAAGACAACAACAACAACAACAAAACAGAGGCAGTGATTCAGCAGTACTACTTCTAGAGCCTACAACAGTTTCTGGCACATAGTAGGGGCTCAATAAATATTTGTTAAATGAATTAATTTATCCAATGGATACACTTGCACACCCCCACTCATTCATTTGAAGAGGGTCATTGACTTCACCACTACCTCCTCATCTTTCTTGGTGATTTCAATATCAAGGTAAATGATCCTGTTTTTCCCCTCGTCTTTCCACCTCAGCAGCCCAACAGATCAAACCAAAAATCTAGGAATCATTGTTGATTTCTCTCTCTCCTTCATCCCCCACATCCAAGCCCTGTTGGCTCTAACTCCAAATGGACCCAGAATCTGAATACTTCTCCCCATCTCCACTCCCACCACGCTGGTACAAACAACCATCATCTCTCACCTGCTTCCCTGAAAAAGCCTCCAAGCTGGACTCCCCACTTGCACTCTTGTCCTCTTCCAAGTAATTTGTTATGCAACAGCCAGGGTGATTTAAAAAATCACTGCCCCAAATGCCCTGATGGCTTTCTACTAAAATGCTCCAATAGTACTTAATACCCAAACTCCTTCCTATGGCCTGCCCACAGGGCCCTGAGTGATCTTGCCTCCGCCTGTCTCTCCAGACTTATCTCAGAACTCTCCCTAGTCCACCACTCTTCAGCCACACAGGCATTACTTCAGTTTCTCATGCCTACCTCAGGACCTTTGCACATGCCTCCACCTAGGATGTCCCTTCCCCAGCCAAGCTGGATCTTTCTCATCCAAACTGCTTAAGTAAAATCTACTTAGAAATCCTGACCATCCCATCTATGGTAACCCACCCTTCCTCCCCACCCACGTCTCCCTTGGTGCTGTTATTGCTGAACCTTCTTCAGAGCAGTTATTACACTCTCAGATCATCTTGTTTGTTCACTCCTCCTCCCACCACCCCAGCAGGATGTCAGCTCGAACAGCCGGGGCCTTGTCCTGGTCTCTGCTCAATCTCCAGTGCCTAGAACAGTGACTGGCATGTAATCAACAACCAACTTTTTTTCAGGGTTGAGAATAATCATCACGAATGTGTTGTATTCTGTTAGGAGGTCCATGTTTTTAGGAGAGTGTGAAGAATTTTAAGTAGGTCAAGGGAAGAGGAGCAGTAACAGTTATTTGTAATACATTAATAAAACCAGTGAGATAAGATTTTGAAAACACAGTGCTCACAGGTATTTAATCGGTATTTGGAAACAAAAAATTCAATTATTACAGTTTTATTCTTTTTCTTCCTCTTCATAGGGAACTGGATTTGAATTATAGCAAAAGGCCTTGGTGAGGTATTTTAAGCTTTCTGACAGCTAATCACTAGGGCCTCTCAGCGAGGAGCTTACAGAATCCTCCTTTCTGGAAATCTTACTAGATACAAAAAGTCTTAAATGAACTGTGTGAAATTTCCTTTGGAAAATCCCTTGGTTTGATTTCTAAAATGATTTGATTCTCTGACTTCCCTACACTCTTCTTCCCTGTCATTTTATTCTCTCTACCTGCTCTGCAGACAACCAGAAATTTTACCAAAATTGTGTGTCTTTACAAACTTGTTTGGATCCCTTTCAGCCTCACAACGTATATTATCTCTAACCATTAGAAAACTATCTCTTCCTTTGATTAAAATGAAGAAATCAGAGCCTGATTCAAATGCAAATGCCAGCGTTTCTGTAGGAATGTAGAGATTTGGGCCAGTTGGTGATAAAACTATATTTCATTTATGTATTTACCAATATGTCTGTTAAAACTTAGTCTCAACACCAAGGTACTGAGCTTCATTTCCAATTTCACTTTGACACTGAAGTCACCAAGAATGATGACAGGGATAATGGTGAAGCCAACAAACCACTTCCAGTGAGTGAGTGGGGGTGTGCAAGGTATCTGTGGAATACAAGAACAGGCCTGCAAATCTTAGAACTTTCACCTTTTCCTATCTGAGTCCCACACAATTGGGAGTTTGCGTATCGAACTTTCAGAAGTGTTTGTTAGACTGTTCATTCATTCAGTGAATACAGACCATGGGCCAGGCATTGTTCTAGGTCTGGGAATAAAAGAATTAACAAGGGGAAACTGAGGAGAGCTAGACCATAAATATATATATTTTTAAAAGACAAAATTCGGACGATAAATGCTGGGAAAAAGTCAAATCAGGGTGATGCTCTAGAGACAACTTGGTAGGGGGAGAAAGTTCTTCACTAGGGTGATAAGGATGAAGGCTGCTGGGGAGGTGACATTTAAACCAATACTCAAATGATGAGAAAGAACCCGCCAAGTGAAGAGCTGGGGAAGATGATTCCAGGCAAAGGAAAGAGCAAATGAAAAGACCCTGAGACAGGAAGAAGCTTGGCACATCCCAGATCTAAAAAAGGCCAGTGTGGCTGGAGTGGAGGGAGCAATGGAGAGTGGTTGAAGATGACGTTGGAGAGGTCGCAGGGGCAGGCCACCAAGGAGAGGGCCTGAGAGCCATGGAAAGGGGATGGGTTTTATTTGGAGTGTAATGGAAAGCCAATAGGGAGTTGATTTTTAAACAAAGCAGTGATGCAATATGACTTATGTTATAAAGGGATCTTTTTAACTGCTGCGTGGAGAACGAACTAGAAGGAGGAGACTAGAAAGGAGGCTATTTCAGTAGTCCAGGCAGGCAAAGATGGTGGTTTTGATAAGGGTGGTAGCTATGGAAGTAGTGAGAAGTGGTTGAGTTCAGGACATATTTTTGCAAGTATTAATAGATATCACATGGGGCAATGAGGATGTTAAAAAGTTTGGCTTTTATAAGTACAGATGTTTCTATTATAATGATGCCTCTGAAAAACTTTATATTGTGCAAAAGTGTGTGCTAAAAACAATAGAGCTTATGGGAAATGTAGGGTTAGGGAAAACCACTCAAAACAAAACCCATGGTACTTTGTAACTAGAGCATTAAGAAGAGCAATACCAGTTGCAATGATTGTAATAGTGGAGCTTTCTCTCTGCTGGCGTTTGTGCCCCACATGCCAGCCAGTTAACCACTTGTAGCCTTAAACCCCGGGTCAGCTTCCTCCTCCAAGATGTGAGTCCTAGAGGACATTCACTTAGAATAGAGACCATTTTCATCCAAATTTAAAAAGTAATCCAGGACATAGCCTTTTCCATTTTTCATCATTTAACATGGGATGTCACATGTTAACATCATTTAACATTTATGCCTTTGCAGCATCTTCATCTGTACTCACGGCTTGTCAGATAGCTCACTCAACACATAAAAAAACCACAGTCAATATTTAAACCACTAAATGAGCCACACTAACACTAAAGGGGGTCTCTCTGTAGATCTCCTGCTTGTTGCTCAAGGTCTTCATATATTGCTAAGGCCTTCTTTTCAATGGTGTGCAAGTTTGACACAGATTGCTTCAAAATGTTAACATGCTAGGAAAACCAACACAACTTCTGTATTATAGCAACATTATTCCCCTATTGCTTATTAAGTAATTACCAAAAAAGAACCGCACACTGTAGCAAACAGACTGCAAAAAGAAAACCTTTGGAGCTGTTAAGCAGACGAGTGACGTGATCTGATTTATGCTTCAGAAAGATCATTCCGACTGCCGAGAGGAGGACAAACAGTGGAGGGCTGATGGGAAAGGGGGCATAAGGGACTGTTGTAGTCCAGGTGAGAGGTGATGGTGGTTCAGGCTAGACTACTGGTAGAGGTGGTGAGAAACGACTGGATTCCTTCTGGATATATTTTGGAGGTAAGTGTGATAGCATTTGCCAATGGATTGGACGTTGGGATTAGGGAAAAAGATGAAAGGGGAAGGATTAAGGGAAAGAGATCAAGAATGTCTTTCTAGGATTTTGTTCGGAGCAGCTGAGTGACTGACTGGTGGTGCTATTAACTGTGGTAGGGAAGACGGGGGAAGGAATAGGTTTGGGGAGTGGAGCAGCTGATGGCTTCGATCTTGGCCAGGTTAAATTTGAGACGTCTACATGACGCCCAAGAGGAGATGTCCAACAGGCAATTAGACATATGAGTCTAAAGCTCAAGGATGAAGTCAGAGCTGGAGATCTAAACTTGGTGACATCGGCATATGGAGGATATTGAAGGCAGAGTACTGGATGAGCTGTCTGCAGGTGAGAGTGGAGACAGAGAAGAGGCGAGGACCAGACCAACCCCTCAGGCACTTGAGCATTTGAAGGTGAGGCAGAGGAGACAGGGCCAGAAAAAGAGATTGGGAAGGAGTGGTCAGTGATACAGGAGGAAAAAGAGGAGAGTGTGGGTTTCTGGAAGCCTAGGGAAGAAAATATTTCAAGAAGGAAGGAACAGGCAACTGTGCCAAATGCTGCTAGAAGGTAAAGATGAGGACTGAAAGTTGGCCATTCCATTTGTCGAGTTGGAGGTTGTTGGTGATCTTTGTTAAAAGCCATTTCAACAGAGTGCTAAGCATTAGACCCAAATGGAGGGGGTTGAGAAGAGAATGGGCACCAAGAATGTGGAGGCAGCAACTACAGGCAACTATTTTGAGGAGTTTTGTTGCAAAGGAGGACAGAAAACAGGGCAGATTCTGGAAGAGAATATGAAGGTAAGGGAAGGTTTTTTTGTTTTTGTTTTTTAAGAAATGGGTATTATTAAATCAGGTTGTATAATGATGTGATGCTGCAGAAGAGAGAATTGGATGTGCAAGAGAGGAGAGGATGGTTACAGGATTGAAGCCCTGGAGTAGGCTATTGCCATTGGAGAGATGCAATCAAGTTGCTTTTGGCTGGGCAATTCAATTGATCGATGCAACTTGTAGGGCAGCTAACGTCATGTTTAGCCTTGTATTGTGTCCAGTGGTTTCCGCATCTTGCTCCATCAAGCCATCACGCATTTTGTACTTTTGTTCAATTGGGGGACTGGACTAGCTTTTAAGTGGATTCGTGCAGAACTGTCTGCTTAAGTCACCTGTCGAACGGCAGTGGCGACCAGGCACAGCAGAGGTGAACAGCAGCCCCCACCAATTTGGGAGTATGTGTGAACACGCCCTGGGGATTCCAAGAAATACTTTGGGGGAAGAGAATACACCTTGAACAGATTTGAGAATCTTGCAAATGTAGGTGATCCAGGGATCTAGTGTCATTTGGGCACCAATATGAATGTGACCTCATTTGTACCCAGGGATTGATGAGGCTCTGGTCAAGTAAAGTGCCCTTAGGTCAGTGCTTCTTAAACTTTAGCATGCAAAACCTGAAGGGCTAGTTAAAATACTGGGCCTACCCCTGGAGATTGTGACATAATAGGTCTGGGGTGGAGCCTGATATTTCCTATTTCTCACAAGCTCCCAGGTGCTGCTGATGCTGCTGGGCCAGAGATCATACTTTGAGAGCCACTGGCACAAAAAAGAGACTGATCCCTTCCTGGTGGGGGAAGTCAGGAAAAGCTTTATAGAAAAGGCATGTGAACTGCAAAGATGCGTAAGCCAACAATGGGAGGAAAGGAAGGGCTCTTATTTGTTTGCTTTGACGGTAGCTTAAGCTAAATTGATCATGTGGTAATCGACGTTGATTGTTAGCAAAACTGTAATGAACACATCTGCTGCGCTACCAACTATTCAAAGGAAATACTGATTTTAGGTGATACAGTCTTAATGGATGTGTTAGTTTCACCAAATAAATATGATGGAAAAAGATTTGAATGACACTTGGCTATTTCTGTACTGTGAATTTAGATTCTGTGAATCCCAATTCATTTATGAAGGAGGAAAGAAAGAGGGACAGAAGTGTGTTTAATTTCCTACCATAAAATATAATAGATTATTAATAAATACTTCAGAAAAAATCCACTGTTTCCCCCTACCACCCAGAAAACCTTTATTTATTTACTAGCTTCAGGCTCGACCCATCCATGAAGAGGCAGCTTTACTGTGCCTCTCTATAGACTGACATTCTTTTGTTTGTGTAGTTTAGTTTTTAAATTAAGCAAAGACGAACAGTGTTATTAGTCTCTCTGGAGGTTTGCACAGATGAACAGTGTTTATGCTGAAATTTCATGGTTAGCTTATAGTTATCTTGTTATAAATTAGAAATTTGTTTTTGTTAAACACAAGTTTCTTTTAAAATATCTTTTAATATATTTAAAGAAATAGTATTTTCTTAAAATAGATTTTATAAGGTGGGTTTGCTGCATCATAAATCATGTGTATTTTAAATTTTGATAGATTCTACTGAACCGCCCCCCAGAAATGTTGAACTAATTTACACTCACAAGTGTATGGGAGCATTTTGTTCCCATATTTTTGTTAATAGTAGGTGTTATTGATCTTTCAAACTTTTGACAATCTGATATTTGAAAATGGTATCTCATTTTAATTTGTACTTTCCTAATAACTAGTGAAGTTAAGCATTGTTTCAAATGTTTGTTGACTCTGCATTTCTTCCTCTTTGATTTGGTTGCTCATATCCTTTGCCAAGTTTTCTGTTGGCTTGTTTGCCTTTTCCTAATGATTCGTAGAAGTTCTTTTTTATATTATGGATAGTAACCATATGGAGAGGTACTGCAAGTAGTTTCAGTCTGCCCTTTGTCTTGTAATTTTATGTTGGTTTTAGGCACGCAGTCAATTGGTAAATCTTCCTCTTTCTGACTCCTGAACCTCATGTCAGGGTTAGAAAGAACTTCCCCACTTCAATATTATATTTATTGTGATGTATTTCCCATATATACATTTCTATATATTCTTTTAGTGATTCAATAGTTTAATTTTTATGTTTACATCACTAACCTTATGGTATTTCTCTTTGCATAAAGTATGAGAAACAAATTGGGGTGGGGGGAGTGAAGACCTCAGTTTAGACATGTCAAGTTTGAGATACATATTAAGAAGAAGAGGTCTAGGCTGAAGATATAAATTTGTGAGTTATAGTTACATAGAAGATATTTAAAACTCTGGGCTGGGATCATCAAAGGAGAGATTGCAGAATCAGAGGAGGGAGTCCAGAACCAATCAATCCCTGAGGCAAGGCCAGATTTAGAGGTCGAGCAAAGGAGACTGAGAAGAAAGAGCTAGTGAAGTCAGAGCAAATCAGGAGAGGGTGGTGCTGTGAAGCCAAGAAGAGAATGTTCAAAGAGTGAAAGGGAGTGATCAACTCTGCTAAATGCCTCTAAGAGTTGAACAGGATGAGGACTGAGACGTAGCATTGGATTTAGTAACATTGAGATGACTGGTGACCTTGACAAGAGCAGATACATTGTGGTGGTGAAAATGGAAGCTCCAATGGAACGTGTTGAGTAGAGACAAGTGACCAACCATGGACCACAAGTTTTGCTGCAAAGGGGATCAGAGAAAAGGAAAAGGAGGTGGGGGAGGGGTGTGAGGGTGAGAATGATCTGGTAGAGATGGAGAAATTGAGGCAGGAGAGCAAGGGGATAACTGAGGTTTAAGAAGGGCCTTAACCTTGATTCTTTTCCCCAGGAATACCCAATTGTCTCAATATCATCAATCGATTAATCGGTCTATTCCTCACTGATTTGAAACCTCTAAAAATAGGAAATTCCCGTGTATATTTATACTCTATAGTCTGTTCCACTGATCTTCCACAACTTGGACTTCCGAACTACTGAGACAGTTTTCCAGTTATTTACATTGCCACTTACCCATTTTACTCAGTTGTTTTATGGCAGCAATTATGTTTTCAATTTGTAAGGACTCTGTCTTATTTTCTGATCACTTCTTTTTCATAGCAGACTAACTTTGTCCTGTGGATGCAATATTCTCTTGGACATCTCTCAAGACACTAATTAGAATTTTTAAAACATATTGGGTTCTGTTTTCCACATTAACTTTTCCCTCAGGAGTCAATTGTATGGCCTTGTCATCTCAGTGTTTCTGTGTCATGCTGCTGTTTTTCCTTGAATGTCTGGTGATTGCTGCGCTTTGGTGACTGCTTTGCGGTCCTCAGCAGTTGTGGAGGTCGCTATTCACCTGACAGGCCTCCTCTCTGAATGTGACAAAAATGTGCAGGTGAATGGTTGCGGGTGTGCCAATGGGAGGGTTCCTGTTTATGAAAGGTGGGTAGGGAGCTGGTTGGATTCTGAGAAGCTAGTAGTTCAGAGGCTGGGAAAGTATCTCGTTTGGATGTATAGTGCTTAGAAGGATTTAACCGCTGGGCCAAGCTGGCTTTTCTCTCTATACCCTTATGATGGCCCCCAAATTACCTGGGTACTCCCAGCTCTCTCTCCAACCACAAAGTCCATGGTAGGTTCCCCCTCTGCGTGCAAGAAGAGCTTTATTTAGAAAACTATTTTCACCGGCTATAGCCAGGGGTGAACACTACAGCAAGACACTGTGGACAGAGTTGGAGAGTGGCCCAGTAGCTTTGGCAGACGTTCAACTCACTTCTCTGCTTTCTGCTCCATGACTCTCTAGCTCCTAGCCCCTGCTAACTCTGAGCTTTTTCTGGGGTTCAATTTGGAAGATTCATGATCATTTCTCCAATATCTTTCTCCTATTCCTGTGTTAGCAGGGTGTGGGTTCCACGTTATAATTTCCAGAAATTTCCTACTGTTTCTGGGAGGTCACATAACACAGTGGTTTAGCGTGCAGACCCTAGAGCCAGACTGCCTAGCTTGGACAAGTGACATCACCTCTCTGTGGCTCTATTTACTCAATTTTTAAAAATTAGATAATAATAGCACCTGCCTTGTAGAATTATTTCAATGTTTTAATACGTGTAAACAGTTTAGTGAAGTACCTGGCCCACTATATTTTTCTGGACTGTTTGGAAAGCTTTCTAGCATTGCTTTGGATTTTTTCCTTCTTATTTTTATATTTATTTTGACATTTGAGTGGGATTTTGGAAGGAAGATGAGATTAAATACACTGGCTCAGTCTATTACCTTGAACTAGAAGTGAACACTTGTATTTGAAAACACAATAAAATGAACATTCTAAGTTACTAGTCTTCTACCATTTTGGACTTCACCTTCTCTTCATTTCCTTAGACTAGAAGAGCTGTAAGAAACCTTAGAGATCATCTGATATAGCACCCTCCTTTAAAAATGGGCAAAGAAATGAGAAATAACTTCCCCAAGGTTGAGGATCTATTGAGGGGAGGATCTATTGAGGGGAAGATCCCAGGCTAGAGTTAAGATCTCTGGCCTTCTAGTCCAATTCCCATACAACTAAAAATTAGTAAATAAATAATGTCTACCACATGTACCAAGGTTATGAACTTCACTGTGTCTGTGCCCATCCCATGGCCCTTTCCTCCTCTAACAACAGAGCAGGACCTCCTCCTATAAAAAGGCAATCCTGGCCGGCACAATGGCTCATGCCTGTGATCCCAGCACTTTGGGAGGCAGAGATGGGAGGATTGCTCGAGGCCAGGAGTTTGAGACCAGCCTGGGCAACACAGCAAGACCCCATCTCTAAAAAAAAAAAAAAAAGAGAAAGTTAATGCTTCCATCTGGACTTTGATCCCGTCCTCTCCTCCTGCTTTCTCCAAAAGTTAATATTATTAACACCACCATCTTTCTGTGGTATATTTAACCTCTTGCTCTCAACTAGGTCCTTTCCATTGGCCTTTAATTATGTCAAAATCTATCCATTTAAGAAAAAGAAACAATAATCTCACTCGACCCCTCCTACTCCCACCCCCAGATTCTGCTCTCTGTCTCCACTCTTCCACCTCCAACCCCACGTCCTTGTCCTGGCTCTTCCTCTCCTCTGCTCCCGTCCCACTTTGACTCTGCCTTTGGCCTCATCACTCCAGCAGATAGCTCTCACTCATGTCACTTGTGACCTCTGTGTGCTACTAAATCCAACAGCCATTTTTATCAGTTTTTCCCACTTCTCAGCAGCATTTGGCACAGGTGATCAGTTCTGCTATGTTGAAATACATTCTTCTTTGGGCTTTAGGATACTAGCATCCTTCTGCTTTTCATCCTACCTTCTTGCCCATTCCTTCTCAGTAATGTTTGCTGCCTCATCACCTCCACCTGGCCGGTAAATGTCAGAGCAACACAAAGCCTGGTCTTAGTCCCTGTTTATGTCTCACTCTCTACCCTCCGTGGGTGAGTTAGTGCCCAAGACTTCAACAGCCATCTACGTACCATTGGCCCCCAAAATCATATCTCTAACTCAGACCTCTCTCCCAACTAACTGCCTGCTGTCATGTCTTCTTAGATGACTCTAAGACGCCTCAAATCAACATGCTCGAAAGAGAAGTCTTTATTTCCTCTCCTGAACATGACATTCTTCCAATGTTTCATATCTCAGTTAAAGGCACACTCATCAATCAAGTTATCCAACCCCCCAAACCTAGGAATTACCTTTGATACCCCTCCTTCCCTATATCCAATTCAGTACCAAATTCGTCAATTTTATTTTCTAAATACCTCTCCAATCTATCCACTTCTCTCTAGTTCCAGCTCCTGCCCTGCATTCCCCAGATGCAGCTATTAATGCCATCATCGCTTCCCTAGACTATGAGAACAGCTCTCTAACTGGTCTATTCACATCCATTTACTCCCTCAATCCTTTCTCTCCACTATGGCCAGACTGATGTTTTCAAAATGCACATCTGCTTTTGTCACTTCCCTCCCCTCCCCTTCCCTACACTCCTGAACACAGTTCCACAAACCCCCTTAATAGCTTTTTCTTATGCTTAGCACAAAGACAAAATTCTGCAATATGGCCCTAAAAGCCCTGCTGGCTTTGGCCCCTGCCTACCTTCCCAGCTCTCCTTGCGCGGGCTCCCTCCCCCTGCCTCCACTCCAGCCACACCGCTTCCTCTGCTCCTGTCGCTCAAGTTTGCCAGGCCCCTCTCACCTCTGGGCGCTGGGAACCCTCCTCCCTCTCCTCTTTGCTTGGTTAACTCCTTCGCGGCCTATCACATCTGAGCTCAAGCATTATTTCCTCAGGGAGGGTACCCTGTTTTCCCTGTTTAAGTCAGGGGTCCTTATCACAGGCTCTCCTAGTACCAGGCATTGAGTCATTACTGTTGTAGTTGAACATTTACTTATTGAATACTTGAATAATTCCCCCCCACACACACATTTCTCATACGTTCATTCAACAAATATTTACTAAGTCCCCACTATATACCAGGCATTATTTTAGAAGGGGTGACAAACTGTAAACAAATAAATATGCAAGGTGATATCAAGAACTGAAAAATACTATGAAGAAACACAAAGTGGGGCGATAGGACGGAGATTTCAAAAGGCTACTACTTTGGATAGGATGGTTAGAGAAGGAAGAAGTGACCGAGCAGAGATTTGAATGCAGTAAGGGAGCAAGTCATGAGAACGCCTGGGGGATGGGCATTCTGGGGAGAGGAAATAGGGGAAAAACTAGAGGGTGTTTAACCTGTTCAAAGAGCAGCCAGGAAGTCAGTGAAGGGGAGTGGTAAGAGATAAGGACAGAGATGGAGGCAGGGGCTAGTCAGGGAGAGCCCGGCAGGCCATGCTGCAGGAAGAGAAGCCATTAGAAGCTTTTTTTATTGACACATAATATTTTTCATATTTATTGGGTGCATGTGAGTATTTGTTACATGCGCAGGCTGTGTCATGATCAAATCATGGTATTTGGGGTATCCACCACCTTGAGTATTTACCATTTCTATGTGTTGGGAACATTTCAGGCCCCCTCTTCTAGCTACTTTGAAATTTACAGCACATTGTTGCTAACTAGAGTCACCCTACTCTGCTATGGAACGTTAGAACTTATTCCTTCTATCTAACTGTACGTTTATACCGATTAACCAAACTCTCTTTATCCCCAGCCCCTGCGCACGCGCGTGCGTGCGCGCGCGCGCGCACACACACACACACACACACGCACGCACTTCCCAGTCTCTGGTATCTATCATTTTACTCTCTACCTCCATGAGATCAACTTTTTTCATTAGAAGCTTTTAAACAAGGAGTAACTGCGTTCTAAATATGTCCTAAAATGATCATGTGGCTGACTTGGGGTGAATGGATTAGACAGGGTAAGTGTGGAAGTGAGGAGTCCAGTTAGGAGGCTGTGGAGGTGCTCCTGGGGAGAAAGGATGGGGCTTGCATGAGGGTGAGCACTGGGGAGGTGGTGAGAAAGGACAGATTGGAAAGTTTTTGGAAGGGAGAGCTTTCAGGATTTATGGGCCTCCTTCTCACTTAGAGGAAAAGCCAAAAGCCTTAGCATGGCCGATGAGGTACTATGTGATCTGGCCCCCATCACCCTCTCCCTTTATTCGCTCCTCTCCAGTCACACTGGCTTCCTGCTCTTCTGTGAACAGACTAAATGTGATCTCATCTTTTGCATTTGATGGTCCCTTGGGTATCAGGAAATCAGGTATCCACATGGCTTTCTCACTTAGGGTTTTGCTCAAATGTCCTATCAGAGAGTCCTTTCTTGGCCACCCTCTATAAATTAGCACCCAACCCCAGCACCCCCTCTTCCTCTTCCCTGTTTAATTTATCTTCATGTACTTATCACCGTCTGACATTATACATATAATGTACATATGTATGTGTATACACAAACATATAATGTGTGTGTACATTTATTCCATGAAGGCAGGGATTTGGTCTGTTTTGTTCACCATAGAACACAACTTCCAGAATAGTGCCTGGCACATAGCAGGTGTTTAATAAATATTTGTTGAACTAACATTGTTGAGACAGACAATGAGAGGAATAAAGAATGATTCCAGGGTTTGGGGCCTGAATGACAGTGCCACTTGCTGAGGTACTATTGAGGGTTTTTCAAAATGAAGATTAGGACCCCCTGCTCCAAACCTCCTGCTGGAGTCCCTGAACTGCTTTGTTTATTGGAGGTTCAGAGAAGTCCTCCCTCCCTCTGCAGCCCATGGAAGGCTGTGACTAGTCCAGAATCCTGGGACTCTGGGCTCCCCTTTTCTTCCCAAGGGGAGAGAGAGAAACTAGAGATAGCCTAAACTAACTCTCAGTTCCTGAGATCAAATGTGACATCAGTTTGATCTAAACCCCATAACTGATGTTTTAGATGTTACTGGCCCTGTATATGGTTTCAGGCAAACAATTGGCCTCCTAGTCCAAGAGACAATCCCACAAAGTGCTTTTTTTTTAATGCAAAAAGAAAGAAATAAAAAAGAGCTCCCACTTTCCTCATTCCTGCAGGTGCCCAACCAGGTTGACTTGTTGGAGTGCATTTTCTGCATTCTTAATAGATAGCTAGCAGGAAACGCCTTGTATAGCCCCAGCTAGAGGGGTGGAAAGTAGCAAGGGGGGGGGTACAAATTTCCAGCTCCTGCTTCTGCAAGCACTGAGCTGCTCCAAAGTGGGCCAGGCAGCTCTGGCCAGCAAAACGTACCTTTTCCAAGCCATAGAATCTTGCTCGGTCTCAGGTGATGGTCTGGAATTAAGGTAAGAGAAGCTGGGGACTTGGGAGCCGGGTAAGAAAGATGGAAATTTAACTGGGAAAAAATGGGGGGCATCACATGCTTTGCTCAGTAGATACAATCTCGTCCCTTTGGGGCTTTTGTTCCAAGTGATTGTTGTGACAGCCAACCCCTCGAACTTCCCACCCCAGCCCCAGAGTGCTAGGTACCATCTTGCAAAAGTGTGGTAAGCGCATTCACGCAGGCAGACTGTGGTAGAGCTCAGGACAAACTGCTGGTTTGGGATTCCGTGTTCAAAGATTTTTTTTTTTTTGCATAAGTTTGGGCAATATTTTGAGGTCCACTTGAAGCACTTGGTGTCTTTATATATTGTGAGTTGGGGAGGTTGCAAGCTGCGTGTACTTTTGTAATTATGCCATTCTGACTGCACAGCTGGCAAAGCTTAGCCTTGAGGTTTTGTCTACAAGAGGCTTTTGCTACTAGCCAGCCACTGATACAGAAACATCTTCTCCAGGAGACTCCTGCACTTTCTTCATCCTCACTGGCATCCCCTTAGACCCAGTGTCATAGCATCTCTTTCTCCTACGCCAGACCCACCCCAGACCCACCCTGCCAATTCGCTCATGAATAAAGAGACCCCTCACGGAGGGCTCATTTGAGAACGAAGCTGCTCAAGTTTTTCCAGAGGTGCAGGGAGATACAGTTTCTTCATAGGATTAAGCCAACGACAATTCTCAGAATCTTAATATCCTTCAAATACAGTTCCTCTCCACTGCGGTCTGAATACAGCCTGGGGAGTTGCTTGTGAGCTGCATCCAGAGAAGTAACCCATGGCTTTCTTTCTGAGTGTGTGTCGGTGTGTTTGGGGAGGAAAAGAGGGGCAGAGATAGTACTTTCAGATTATTCAGGATCCCCAGCTGCCCGGAGTCTAAGCCCTCCAAGGTCAAGGGGCTGAAACATAGCCTCCGAATTTCTCCATCTCTAACCTTTCCTGGCTGTGGCCAGTTGGTCTGTGGTCTTTGTGAACTCCACCCATGGAGACTAGGAACATGCTTCAGGGCCCTCATGTCCCTAGAATCCTGCTACCTCCTTCCCTTGTGGCTTCAGGGGGAGTTAGCAAAGAGAGATTGCAAGTTGTGTCAAGCCTGAGCCTAGAGCAGTGGCCGCTGGCAGTTCTGAGAGTAGGAGGGCAAGTCCCCCAAAGGTGCTTCCTGGCCTTTGCATTAGCAAGCGGAGAAGCCCTCGGGGGCAGACAGAGTTTCTGCCTGCATTCCCTGAAGGAAACCAGATAGCTGGTTTAGGGTCCTGAGTTCCCCTAGGGATTAGAGGCTAAGCCTGCCCCCACATGTGATAGATGGGGAGACTGAGGCCCATAGAGGGGAAGGGACTATTAGACCCACCAGGTAGACAGTAAGGGATGGTGGGGGGAGGAGAAAGACCTGGGTTCAAATCTCAGCTCTGCCACTACCTAGCTGCGTAGACTGGGCAGTTTATTTTACCATCTCTAAGCCCCAAATCGCTAATCTGTAAAAAGGGCCTAATAATGCCTACCTTGAGGGCTGCAAAGATTGGAGAAGTGGCCAGGTACAGTGGCTCACACCTTTAATCCCAGTGTTTTGGGAGGCTGAGGCAGGAGGATCACTTGAAGCTAGGCGTTTGAGACCAGCCTGGACAACATAGCAAGACCCCATCTCTACAAAAAGAAAAATAAAAAAAATTATCCAGGCATGGTGGCATGCCCCTGTAGTCCTAGCTCGGGAGGCTGAGGTGGGAGGATCACTTGAGCCCAGGAGTTTGAGGTTACAGTGAGCTGTGATCATGCCACTGCTCTCTAACCTGGGTGACAGAGCAGAGCAAGACTCTGTCTCAAAAAAAAAAAAAAAAAAAGATTGGAGAAGATACATGTATAGTTTCTGGCACAGAGGAGGTATTTCGTAAACTGTAGCTTTTAAAAAAGTGCTGCCTCCACACTTAATCATTACGTTATGATTCCTAATGCCTTTGCTTTGTTTCTACCACTCCAAGTATCTGAAGATGTCATGTGCTTTTTTAAAATTGAGGAATAATTTACTTACAGTGAAATGCACAGATCTTAAGTGTAAAATGTGATGAGTTTTGACAAATGTATACATTCATGTGGTGACCATCACTCTCGTCAAGATGTAGGACATTTCCACACCCCTGAGGGCTCCCTCATGCTCCTTCCTGGTCAGTCTCCACCCCACAGGCAACCCCTGCTCTGACTTCTATCTGTTCTGACAGGTTATTTATGCTTGTTCCATGTAGGTATGTAAGTGGAATCACACAATATGTGGTCTATTGTGTCTGGCTTCTTTCACTCAACACGATGTTTTCGAGATTCATCCATGCTATTGTGTGAATTGGTAGGTTTTTTTTAATTGCTGAGTAACATTCCATTGTATAAATATGTCACAGCTTGTTTATTTCTTCTCCTGGTGATAGACATTTAGGTAGTTTCCATTTTTTGGCGGTTATGAAGCAAGCTACCATGAACATTCATGTACAAGTCTTTGTGTGGACATGGTTTTTATTTTTCTTGGCTATATGTACCTAGAAGTGAGATTTGCTGGATCACACGGTTAGAATGTGTTTATAAGAAACTACCAGTTTTTCAAAGTGGTTGTTCACATGTTTTTTGAAATTAGGGTGCAATGGATTCATTTTTGAGGTAGTGCCTGATTGTGCTTAGCATGACTGCCAACCAGAATAAACAGCATAATGGCGCTCAATCAAAGGCTTCTCTAGATATCATAATCCAGTTATAACCGAAGCTAGAATGATTCTGAAAGGAGAACATTGTTTTAAAAGGGTCCCTTGCTTATTGCCGGATTCCTTCCTAATGTCCCTATCACAACCTGTTGACACTTCCAGTAGAACCGTAAAAGACTAGGCTGCAGAGTTCACATACTCCAACTCCTTCCTTTTACCCGAGTACTATGAAGCCCAGAGAAGCTATGTGGGTCCCCCAAAGTTACACAGCCAAGGAAAACCCCAGGCCGTCTGACTCCTAATCTGGCATGATTTCTTTACATTTTGCTTTCTCTGCATGAAATGGCATTCAGTTATTCAGCCATTGGTTACTGAACACCTACTTTGTGCTAGATGCTTGAGATAAAGAAATGAATAAGAAATGCTATCCATCCTCAAGGATCTCATACACTATACAGGGAGACAGTCTATTAAGCTCTAGCATTTTCATTATATTGACAAGAATGAATAGATTAAATACATCTTTAGCCAGAGTACCTGGCAAGTCAGATTGGGTGACCAAAGGTAAGGAAGCATCCAGACAGGCTACTTCCCTAGTAAAGGAGGACCACAGCATGTCTTGTGTGCCAGGTCCTGTCATGGATGCAAATGGACAGCCTCTGCCTCCCAGGAACTCACAAGGTAGTATATAATGATGCCACTGCTGGAACCCAGGTCTAAGGCAGTTTAGCAAACAGCTCTTGGGCATCTACTTTATTCCAGGCACTGTTCTAAATACAGGAGCTATGATAGCAAACAGAGCTGACAATCTTAAGAACTTTCAGGAGTTTTCCTCCAACGTTGCCATAATATATTAGTGTAAAACTGTTTTTTGGATATCTGTATTTTGTTCAGAGTGTATCTGTTTAGAGACCATAGAGCTAGTAGTGTTTGTAATCGCTAGTTTCTAAGATGGGTTGGGGGTAGGTGCAGGACATGGTCTTTCGTAGATTAGGGCAGAAGGGAGAGTGGGAGAATTTGATGTGTTTTATTCTCTTGCATGGAAGTAGTCAAGATGGAAAGTGATGCTTACTATGCAAGCTGAAATTGGCAAGCACCCAGTGGATTGCTTGGTCTAGCTCTCCAGGGGACCCCGTGCCTATAGGTAGTTCTGGGCTGACCTTGGCTCATTCTCTTGGGAGGAAGGCAACTCCCCAGAAGGCAAGTTACTCTGCTATTTGGCCTCAATGTCCTCCCATCTCCCCATTTCCTGATGCTCTTCTAGTCATGTTGCCTGCTAATTCTCATTTGTAGGAGAAGGCCCCTCTCAGCGCTTTGTAGAGCTTTGTTGCGTTGTTCCCTGAACACTGATTAGACAAAGGTCCTCAACAGCATTGTTGTTGACCTTCAGGAGTTTGGTGGCTCCCTGGGGCCCAGTGAGAGCCTGTGCTTGGTAGGAGCAAACTGCTTGCCCCCAAGGATGCCACTCGTCCAAACGACAGCCAAGCCACTCGGTAAAATAGTGCCAGTGACATTTTGCATTTGGTCCGCAGCTATCGCCTGTGTCACTCTCCCACAATGGAAGAAATGAAGAAGACTGCCATCCGACTGCCTAGGGGTAGGCAGAGACCTATAAAGACTGAATGGAATTCCCGGTGTGTCCTTTTTACCTATTTCCAAGGGGACATCAGCAGCGTAGTGGATGAGCACTTCTCCAGGGCTCTGAGCAGCGTCAAGAGCCCCCAGATGTTGAGCCCTTCGAGGCAGAGTGAAGATGTGATCCTAAGGAATGGTGAGCGTGTTGGGAGGGAGGAGGCTGGAATTCCCTGTCAAGGCTATCACTCAAAGACCCGTTCTTGGATGTATTCGACTCACTTGGACATGTGTATATTTGCTAACAGCAAGTCAGGCTGTCTAGTGAGAAGCCACACTCCTTAGAAGTTGAATGTAAAAATGGGTGCTGTTTAATGAAATTAGTTCACCTACGTTATTATTTCCTGAGTCGTGTTAAGTGCTGGGTTCACTGCTGAACACACAATGAGAGTTCCACAACTGCTCAATGTTATCATCATGATTATTCTCATTATTATCACTATTACTATTGGCCTAACAGGGCAGGAACACCAAAGGATCTATAAAGAAAAAGCAAGGCTGGGCGCAGTGGCTCATGCCTGTGGTCCCAGCTACTCGGGAGGCTGAGGCAAGAGGATCGCTTGAGCCCGGGAGTTGGAGGCTGCAGTGCGCTATGATGACACCACTTGACGCCACTGTACTCCAGCCTGGGCAACAGAGGGAGACCCTGTCTCAAAAAAAAAAAAAAAAACAAGAAAGAAAGAAAGTTAGTCCCATGTAGGTGCTCCCAGCCTCCTCTTGACTAACAGTGGATGATCTGGTAAGCAAGGCTGGAGCCAGAGGGAGGTTGATGAAGAGTCTTGCTGCATCCATCTCCCACCCTTGACAGGGCCAGAGGTGTCTGTTGCACACACTATTTGCTAACTGTTAAGAAATAAGTATTCGTACACCTCGAAGTAGTTACTTCAAGAGAGATATGTCAAAATATGCACATCAAAATATCCAGCTTTGGAGAAAGCCATAAACATCAAGTTGGCAGGGCCGCAGTATGACTTTCATGACCCAAGACACTTTTGCCTTCATGGGCCCTTTCCTCCATAAAAATATTAAAAATGACATTTTATGACTGCATTGGTATAAAGATGAGTATACTCTAGGCTGTATTCATTTTTATGTATTCAGTATCATTATCATATTCACCTTTTTCTTCTGATTTTAAAAGACGTTAAAATATTTTTGTGGGTCCTTAAAAGTATTCATGGGCCCTAGGCACTCTGCCTCCTGCCAGCCGGATGTGAATCAGTACGGCTCCCCTTGACCTTTTTGAAATGTGCGAATAGATCAGGGTCTGGTCGATTTTAAGAGCTCTTTATTGCTGTTGCTGAGAGCACATGTTGAACGTCTTGCTCCCATTGGAGGACATATATGCCTCCAAGTGGGGTCTCTGCCTGTGGGCGAAGAGCTCACCTGTTTCCAGGTGCCATCACTCTGGCTTTGCTCTTTGCTTCTGTACAGGGAGGTGGTGTGTATCTGATGTACTCAGCTTTGCAGAATTTACTTCTCTCTGAGAAATTGCTTTTCCAGTCAAGTGACATGATTTTCTCAGAGAATCTTGTGGGTTAAGTAAACATGTGGAAGGGCATGCGGTAGCAGCAGATATTAATGGAAGTGATATGGAGCTTGCTGTTAAAATGGGTAGGTGAGGGTAGGTGCAGGGCAGGGAGGTGATGTCTAAGAGTGTGTTAAATAATCAGAGCAGGAGCAGGCATGACTGTGATCTTGAGTCATTTGGCGGATTGACGTGTGGTAAGAGCTGAGAAATGTGGTATGTGGAATTCAGAGGATCTAACTGGCTCCTTGGAAGGGTCAAAATCCCAGGCACTTAATACATGGACAAGTACACTGACTTTGGCTATTTGACTCTATTTCTGAACACATTGGCTTGGATTCATTACAATCATACCCTTGTAAGCACCATGAACATGGTCCCCCACTGCCTCTATTCTACTTGCCTGGTAAAACCCAAGCTGTGATCAAACCAACTCTCGGCTAGTTGCCCCATTTTTCCACTTCATTTTGCAGAAAAACTCAAAAGTGGCATTCATGCACACTCTGTCCTCCTCCTCTCATGCTGTCTGGACTCTACTCCCCTTGTGCTTTCAACTTCATCACTTGCAAGTACTCTTGTCAAGGTTAGCCAGTGACCTCCACTTTCCAAATCTGACGGTCCCTCTCTGTACTCATCTCATGTGACCCATCAGCAACACTTGCTGCAGTTGACTTCTTCCTCCTCCAGGAAACATCTCCTTTGCTTGGATTCCACATCACACTTTCTTGGTTTTCCTCCAACCTCCCTGGTTACTACTCCTTCTCAGTCTCCTTTGCGGGATGTTCTCCTCTCTCCAACTTCTAAACATTTCAGGGCCCCAGGACTTAGGTCTCGGACAATGTCTTTTCTCTACCTACACTCACTCCCTAGGTGATCTCCTGCTCTCTTAAATGTCATCTATATGTTGATCAATTCCAATGCATATCTGCAGCCCTGAATGGATTTATGACCTGTCTAACTGCCTACTTGGCATCTTCACTTTGCATGTCTAATAGGAATCGCAAACAAAGCAGTCCCTACTGAGCTCTTAATCTCCCCTTCAGTCTGTTCCACCCCCCATCTCAATAAACGGCGGCTGCGTCCTTCCAATTACCTGGAGTCATGTTTAACTCCTCCCTTTGTTTCACACCCCACATCCAATCCTTTGGGAAATTCTGTAGGTTCCACCTTCCAATCATCCAGCATCCGACCATATCTCTCCACCTGGGCTCGAGAAGCCATCTTCCCCCTCCCTGGCTTATTGCAGTAGCCTCCTAATTGCTCTCACTGCTCTGCCTTTTCTCTCCTTCAGTCTATTCTCAAGATAGCAGTCAGGATGGTAGCACTAAAGTAGAAGTCACACCACAGCACTCTTCTTTTCAAAACCCTCCGACAGCTTCCCATCTCACTTAGAATCAAATCCAAATTCTGTAACAGAGCCCTCCTTTATCTGGGTCCCTGTTGACTTTCTGATCTCAAATCCTACCACTTTCCACCTAGCCCACTCCAGTCCAGGCTCCTCGATATCTGTAGACTATGCCAAGGACAATCTTGCCTCAGGCCCTCCCTTTGCACTTGCTCTCCCCTCTCCTTGGAGTGCTCTTTCCCCAGATATCAGCATGGCCCCCCTTTCCTCCATTCAAATCGCCATCTGAATGTCACTTCTTCAAGACAGGCCTTCTCTGAACAATCTATTTAAAAAATAGAAGCCCCTGTTGTGTCACGCTCTGTCTTCTTGCCTTGTTTTATTTTTCTTCTTAGCATTTGTCACCATGGGGCACATTATATGTTGATGTGTTCCTTTCTCAATTCGGCCCTTCCCTTAGCCTCTGAGCTCTGTGGCAGGGGGGACTCGGTCTGTTAACTGCTGCTTTCTAAGTACCTAGCACAATGCCTGACACATGGAAGCACTCAATGCATATCGCTTGAATGAATGGAATTGTGATTTGGATCACAGGGTATTTTCCCTACAGATGGGGTCACCACAGAGAGGGGTTACGGTGTGATATACAGCTTTAGAACCAGGCAGCCTGGGGCCAAGCCAGCACCACCACTTAATAACCACGAGATCTTGGGGCATATCATTTCACCTCTCTGTGCCTCGGTTTCCTCATCTCTAAAATTGAATATTATTTAACTACAGGAGGATGCTTGCAAGGAGTCAGTAAGATAAAGCATGTGAAGTGGCACATGATAAGTGCTATGTAGGTGTTAGTTATTCTGGAGGGGGGCGGTGCCAAAGCTTGACACATGTTTTTGAAGGCTAGGATGGATGTGAGGTCCCGCATTCAAAACACAAGGATTGCACAGCAGCAGGCCTGTCCCATAAGCTTCCACATTTTCAGGAGGTCCCACTGTGTGGCTGCTGTAATGTTTCCTGTGCCTTCTCACTTTACCTTGTATCCTTCTGTGAAGACCCTGCCTGCTAAAAGAGATTGGGCATGGCCCTGTTTCTTGCCCAAGCCAGCCTCTGCAGGCCAGATAGAGAGGTGGCTTTCTTCTCCACCTACCTTCTTGGTTGTCGCATTTTCCCTGTGACAAGCTCACAAATCCCTTGACTGTGAAGATGTTGTCTCCCGCACAGAGCATGGTGTGGGCTAGGTAAATATTTGTCTGCTGATTGAGCAAATGAAGGAAAGACTCCTCCCTCAAAGCTTCTCTTATCACCACTAGGAGTCAAGTTTCTCACAAGCTCTGCTGCCTCAGGGGAGGGCCCCATGAAAGACTTCCCCTCCCATCCCGCAGAGGTTCTCACTGGAGGTGTTACGTGACACACATGCAGCTTTGAAAATGGTGGGAAATCTATAAAGTGGCCTTTCATTACTGACTGTTAGCATCCTCTCAACCCCTGCAGGCCACCACCAGGCCGCCAGCCCAGCTAGGCCATGGGGGGAACAGGCTCCCCTTCACGGGCTGCCATTGCTGACTCGCCCACATTCTCAGGGCTGCTGTCGAGCCAAGTATGCAAAGCCCAAACAGAGACCCATGTGGCTAGGAAATGCCATCGAATTTCCTGGCTTCTCTTCCCAAATCAATGTTATTTTTTTATTTACTTACGTATGATTTATACTGGCTGCACTTCAGAAAACACAAGCTGAAGGTATCTTTTTGAATTATCTCCCTTTTAAAAGGACGTTGGGGATTTCAGAGTTGGTAATGAGAAGCTTCAGTGACTATGGTTTCAGGGGGCGGGGGGGCGGGGAGGGGAAGAGTCCCGGTGCACGTGCCACTCTGAAATCTTCCTGCCCTCCCCCAGCCACCGTCCCCAGCCCGACCTCAGGCCTGGCAATGTTGCTCAAGGGCTGCTGAAAGAAGGTGAGTGGGTGTATACCTGAGCACCCAGAGGTCTTTTATAGCCAGTCTCAAAGGGTCCCGCCTCCTTCTCTCTCCCCTCCCATCTGCCATAATCCATGGGGGTGAGGAAGAAACACTGGCTTTCCTTTCCAGAGTGACTATCTATATGAGATATAGTCATGCTAGTTGTTCATGGCCCTTGTGAATACTGACAACTTCGTGTCTTCCTTTCCAGTGGGGGAAAGGAATCTGCGCAAACATATATTGAGCGCCCACTAGGTGCCAGACACCACACTAAAATTATTGCGTTTACTTCAGTCCTCAAAGTCACTGTGACTTATAAAGTTCGAAGACAGGCAAACCGAAACTATGGTATTAGAAGCCAGGCTAGTGGTTACCCTGGCAGGGGTTCGTGGCTGGAGGGGCTGCTGGGGTGGTGCTCATCTTCTGCTACTCGACCTGGGTGCTCATTACCAGTTGTGAAAATTCCCCCCAGCTGCACATGTCTCTTTGTGCGTTTTTCTGCGTGTTGCTTGTACTTCACAAAACCTCTATGCAATGGGTATTATTATTCTCATTTTACAGAGCAGGAAACTGCAGCCCAGCAAGAGTAAGTTTCTGGAGACGGATCACACAGCCACTGAGTGACAGAGATTGAAACCCAAGTCCGTCAGCCTCCAGAGCCTGTCTCCTGACTACCCCACCGTTACACCTTTGTAGACCCCGACAACACCCCAGCCAGAGAATTAACACCCATGAGAACTATCGCTAATAATGTTTATAATAGCTAACACTTATCAAGCACTTCCTGTATGCCAGGCGCTTTGCCAGGGGCTGTCACATGGATTATCTCATTGAATCTTCACACCAATCCTACTGGTTAACTCTTATGGTGCCCATTGTCCTGATGAGGAAACTGAGGCTCAGAGAGTCAAATGACTTGCCCGAGATCCCACAGCTAGTAAGGGGTGGCTATAGCATTCACCACCAGTCGGGTTTGATTCCAGATCCTGAGTTCTTAGCCACTCAACTTTCAAAATACTAAGCATGTTCTGTATTTGATCTACATTTTCAGTTGGAAAAAGGAACCTGAATATTTATCAAAAAACTAGGTACCCCAGGAGGCAGCTGTGAAAGCGAGAATGGGGCAAAACAGACCCTCTTGCTGCCCTGCAACAGGACTGTCTCTTCTAAGCTGTCCGTCTGCCTCCAGTGTTATTTTGACCTCAGCTAATGCAAAGAATATCCTCTTTGTTCCTGGGGTGAATGAATGAGGGACAAGTGCCACCAGCCAAGAGAGCAGAGAGGGGAGAGTCAATGTGTGCAGATTGCACAGGCCAAAGGTTGGACTTCTGTGGTGGAAGGTACATGTGTATGTTCAAAGTGTTCTTGGTTTCAACTTCATCATAAGTCAGGATTTGTATTAAAGACACAGACAGAGAGAAGGAAGGAAAGAAGAAAGGATAGATGTGTGCATCTATACAGCATACTAATTTTTACAACATGGTGTCATTTTGCACATAATGGGTCATAACCTGCTTTTTAAATTTGACAATAAGTCATGTACATCTTTCCATGCCACTACATGTTCTAGTACAACACCATCTTAATGGCTAAGTATCATTTTATAGATGTACCTAATTTATTAAAATTTTTGGACATTTAGGTTGTTGCTAATCTTTCACTCTATTATACCCATCACTTTGAACATCCTTGTGGCTAAATTTTTACATGCATCATTGATTACATACTTAAAATAAATTGCTATAAGTGGATGACTGGGTCAAAGAGTATGCACAAATTTTAGGGTTTTGATATATACTGACAAATTGCTCCCCAGAAATGTTCTACCAACCTGCCAACCCCACAGCCCCGGGAGCATATGAAAGCGCCCAGCTCACCACATTCTTTGCAATATTGGGGAGGCATGGCTGGCCTGTAGGAATATGAGGTTTGGAATCAGACAGCACTACCACTTGCTCACTCTGTGGCCTTAGGCAAGTTACTTTAACCACTCTGGGTCTCTATTTTCTTATCTGGGTTGCTATGAGGATCGCATGAGATTGTGCATGCACAATGTTAAGCAAAGTGCCTGGCCCATAGTCAGTGCTCGATATATAAAAGCTATTCTATATTTACAAATTGTTCCTGCCCGCCTTGGATGTGTTATTCCCTGGGAATGGACCCCGACTGAGCAAAGGCTTCTGAAATCTCTCTTTCATAGCCACTGTCTACTCCTTCTTCCAGCCTGAAGTGCTGCTGCTGCTGCTGCTGCTGTTGTGGGCTTCTCAGCTCAGTCCGTTCCACCCCTCCCTTTGCCCGCACTAGGTGACTGTTGGCAGGGAGGACTCTCAGGCCTCCTACATTGATTACCATCTTGCTTTTTCCTGGGTTGGTTATGCTGAGGGTTGCAAACCAGTAAAGCAACGCAAGGTGGGTTTCTAAACTGAAATGATTAACAATAACAGCAACAGCTACCACCCATCGAATGCCAAGTGTGGACCAGGCACAGTGCTAAACCTTTTATGTGGATTGTCTCCATCAATCTTGTAACAGTCTCAAGAGGCTAAGAGGTGGGAGAGGACTTGCTCAGTGTCACACAGGTAGGAAGTGGCAGATCTGGGACTGAGATCCAAGCCTGTCTGACTTCAAAGCGTGTGCTCTTAACCACTTTCATGCTGCTCCCCTCAATATAGAAAGGTTCAGTGGGGAGGGGTGTGTATGTGTGTGTGTGTGTGTGAGGGAGGGAGTGTGTGCATCTGTTTGTGAATATGAGTGTATGTATTTGCAACTGTGCGTGTGTATATGTGTTGTTTATGCGTATCATGTGTGTGCACATGTGAATGCATGCATATGTGTGCCCTCATTAGAATAATATTTAGTCAGGGCCTGCTATGTACCAGGTACCGTGCGAGTTCCTGGGGATATAATGGTAAACAAAAGAGAAATGGTCTCAGCTCTCTCAAAGCCTGCTGCATAGTGGGGAAGACCAATTAGCGAATGCATGGATGACTGGATGAAGAAATAAAGAAATTACAGGATTACTGCTATGAAGGAAATAAACAGGGTGTAGTCACAGAAAGTAACAGGATAACAAGCTTGAGATTGGAGGTTCAGGGAGGGCCTTTCTGAGAGGGTGACATTTAAGTTTGTATGGCCAGAAACTAGTCTGGAATAGGAAGTCAGGGTCACCACGCAAGGATGAAGTGGAGGGAGGGTCTTCTGGAGTGGACGCAAATTTTTCAGTGCCTGGAGATGCTTTGGAGAGGGTTCTGGGGCTCCCAGAAGTATATATGAGTGAGCGTGGGTGGTTTCTCTGGGTGTGCTTGGGGGACAAGGGAATGCCCTGCCAGTTTCACCGTAAAGGGACAGAGTGGGAAATGGAGACTAACACTGTCTAGCTGGGCCTGGTCTTAGGAACAAGGGCCTCTGAAATTCTAGAGGCATGGATGGGACTAAGAGGTAGGGTCTGGATGCCCAGGGTTGGAGTATATAGAGTGGAAGCCTTTTGTATTCCTACTGAAAAAAATCCTAGCCTGCCCCGATTGTCCCTGAATCAAAGTATTGCTCACCTGGTCTCCATTCATTCATGAAGTTTGGGGTTTGAGAAGGCAGCAATGTCTCTTCTGGGGCTTCCTCTCTCACTTCCAGAGGAAACTAAGAGGGGGTACTTGGGTAAGAAAATGTCATCAGGGCCACTTTTAATAGCAGTGGCAGCCTTGAGCCAGTGCAGGCTCATGGTTTAAGATGACTTTAAGTTGCTGGAACAACTGGCCCAAGAATCCTGAGAAAGAGTGGCCCATCCAAATTCAGGGTCTCCATTCTATGGGCCACCAACACCCAAGCCTGGGTTTACCTAGGGTACCCAGGGCCTGCCTGCCGTTGGGTTGCTGTGAGCTTGGGGTTGCCTGTGCACCCCCACAAGATCCCATCCAAACTGTACTCTAATGCACCCAGTGACCACACTGGACCTTGGACAGTGGCACACCACCCACTCCCCTTAACATTTCAGTCAGAGAATTCTGGAAAGGAAGCAGTTAAGAGAAATATTCAAAATACTCCGGGGTCCTGCTTTCCACATTTCAAGTATTCAGCACCTAGTTCATATGTACGAGATCTGTACGGCCAGTTCAGATGGAAACTGCCCAGTTGTCAGGGGCTACACTTTGTTTCTAATTTGTGCTTAGGACATGCAGTACCCTCATTCAATGTGAAGAACAGACAGTGATTATACCAAATCAGCTTAATCGCTCTATTTGTGCCACACAGTGCCCTGAATTTCTTCTGGCCTTATCAATTTTCAAAAGTAGCATTCACCCCTGGAACACATCTTAATATATTGCCTTGCTTTTGGTTTCATTAGAAGAGGCTGACCATTGCCCATCACTCATTGTGAACAGTGTGAGAAGTTGGGCTGCGTGGGCTTGGGCTTTTTTTCTTATCATTTGTGTTACACAGAAAGCTACAGTGGTGGGTGGTGGCAATCCAGTAACACTGTGCAGGCCTCTCAGATGTTTTTATCTTGTACAAAATCCAGCCAAATTGAACATTCAGGAGAGCTGGGAGAGGCGCACACGGAGGGAGAGAGGACCGGTGTCCCAGACAGCCTCTCCAGCCGGCCGATCTTCCTTTGTCTCCACACCCACAGCTCCCTCCATTATCTTGGATAGATGAGAGGCTCCAGGCTTTAAGCACCGTCTGGCAGAGCTCTTTCCCTCTTCCCCTCTTGCCTGAGTGGGTGTTGACAATGGGGAAAACATCCATCTACGTCATGAACTCTCCTAGACACTTGAGATCTCAGATTCAGCCGCTAGCATAGGCACAATTAGAATAGTGCCTATGGGACCAAAGGAGACTCCATCCCAATCAGCCAGTCCACGTGAACTTTGCAAGAAGAAACTGAATCACCTCTTGACCCTGAGCATTCTGCTTTTGCAGAATGAGGTCCAAGTAACTACTTCCCTACCTATCACTATCAGGCCAGCTTACTTCCTTACTTGGCTAATCTGTTTTGCTACCATGGTCCAGTCTCTTAACATCCCAGTGCCCCAGATTCCTCTGGAAAATGGGCTTTCAACCCCTAGAGTTGTGTGAGCGACTAACCCAGGTAAGCGTTATTAAACCTCTTTTAAGGTTCTGTGGAATCCTGTTTGGTGTATTTAAAACACCAGCTATAAAATAAAGCTAAGCAATAGCAGCAACCAGACACAAATCAAACACTTTTACTTCTAGAAAAATGTCTTTAAGGTGCTCATTGGGCCAGAGGACAAAGATGTCTATGTGAAAATGCTAGTCGCACTGTTGTTAATATTATTGAAAAAATGGAAATAACTGAGCTGCCCACAAATTTGATATTTGTTAGTCATGTTACTACTTTATGATGGAATATTGTGCAACCCTTTAAAAAGCTGATGTTTGGCTCTATTTGTTGCTATGGGAGGATATTCATGATGTTTCAATGAAGCAAAAGCAGCTTGAAAAACAATGTGTTGTGAAAACGATGCATACATGAAAGGAAACAAATCCTAGAGAGAAGTACACCTAAGGAGGACAATGGCTGTTTCTGGATATCATGATCAGGGTGATTTTTTTTAACCTTTTCTGTATTTTCTTCAAGTTAAAAAATACAGTATGTATTAACCAGAAAAAATTAAGCTACTTCCATTTTGAAAACAATAAATAAACACCTAATATCTCTTCTAAATCTTTCCTTCTCAGATAGTGACATGCCTCCAAATCAGTGGCGTTTCTCTTCTCCATGGACAAAGCCACAGCCAGAAGTATCTCTTGCAAACCGTGCCGCCAACTGCAGCCTGAATGTGTCTGGTCCCGTGGCTGGGGACCAGTTCCCACAGTCCATGACTGGGAGCCCCTCCACTCAGCCTGGGGGGCTGTGGCATTTCTCCTCCCTAGCCTGCCCCATCTCTCCAGAGCCTGGCTACTCTCAGGCCTTCCCTGCTGGGCAGCTGGTTCCAGAGCCCCAGCCTGATGGGAAATGTGAGCCCCTCCTAAGTCTCCTCCCGCAAGATAGATGCCTAGCCCGTCCTCAGGAATCTGCCACGAGGGAGGATTGCAACCCTGTCCAGATAGCCGGAAGCACGGGATTACTCCTCAACCTGCCTTCCAGCTCAGTCCACTGTAAGGAAATGCCTACAGATACTTGGAGGATTGCCTCTGATGGGTTTTGGTTGAGAGTGAGTTGGCATGAGATGGGGAGCCAAGACTAATTGCTGCCACTCCGGACATGGGGCTGCTGAGGGACAGAATGCTCTGCTTAAATGTTCTGTATATCTTCACTAGGCTTCATTGACATTAGCAGTTTAATGTCTAAAGGGTTACATAGATAGCCTGCCAGATGAACTTGGCCTGAAATATTCACTCTAGTCTGTCGACTTGGCCATACCCTAGAAAAATGATGCCTAAAATCGTAGGGTCTGCATTCACCTCCATGGGAGCCACTAAATAATCCATTTGCAAAACAGCTCTGTGACGTACCAACAAGCTCAAACTCTATCTTCCAAACAGGTTGGCAACTTGCAAAGATGCCAAGCTCCTGGGCAAGAACAAGGGCAATCTATACCAACCATCTGCTCCACACATTAAAATTCAAAGCGACTATAGAAGCAGCCTCATGGCTGCTTGGAGACGTAACAGTGCCTGGCTGTCATTGGCTCAGTCCTGCACACTGGGATCCTCCTGCTTGGTTTCCCTTGGGTTCCTGCTCCCTGACCACCACTCCTCCCCCTGAACTAAAAACACCCCTAAGGCTCACTCCCGACTTCATTCACTCACTCACCCGGCAAATATTGAATTAGTGCCTACTAGATGCA
This sequence comes from Daubentonia madagascariensis, assembly GCA_023783475.1. Lineage (NCBI taxonomy): Eukaryota > Metazoa > Chordata > Mammalia > Primates > Daubentoniidae > Daubentonia > Daubentonia madagascariensis. Next base: position 725,417 of record JAKFHU010002429.1, read on the forward strand.
AAATACCCATCAAAAAACAAGGCTCCCTTCTTTGTAAAAGGACGGGGAAGGATTGGCCTGAATTATACTTTCACCAAAAGAGCAACCTACTCTGCTACAAGATTTGCCTTTCCTATGAAGCACTTGTAATAATATACATTTTATGGTTTCATGAGGCCAAGTCTGTATCCTCTGGCATTCTGTACTCTGGATGAGTTTTCTTTTGCAGCTTCCTAGTCCATACATATCTGTGGTTCTAGTATTTCATGCCTGAAAGAAATTACTGGAAGCTGCCTTTACTCTGAACTAAGCATATAGTACACAAAGGGCCCATTCAGCACAGCCTACCTAAGTCAGGCACTGTGTTCCATTCTAATGTTGGAAACAAATTTCCCATTAAAATGCCACTCTGTCACATCTAAAGTTTGATTAGGAATGTACTTAGAGAGGAAATCATAAAAATATCATGCTTGGGAAACCTGTGAAAATTTCCACCCCCGTACTCTTTTTCAAAAATCTTCTCCTACTGGATTCAGAGGGGAAATTTGGCCAACTGTGCTTGTATATGTGCCTGTGCATACACACAGCAGAGCCCTGTTTCAACAGTTGGTTAGAACACAGATGGCTCAAATCATCACCTTCCAAAAATAACAACTCTATACAGTTCAAATCCAATTCAGCAAATATTTAGTGAGCATCTATTATAAGCTGGGCACATCATGGAGAAACTATAATGCAGGCAATATACTCTTCCTGAAACCTCTAGACACATTCACAAACAAATGTTTATCGCCAAGGTCTTGACTGCCATGAACTCTCCTACTAACATTGGCATCAGTTGTGTTAATTGGTGACTCACAGTCCAGAACTGTTGAGGAAGTCAGTGACCCTTAATCAGGAACACTGCCTAGAAGTTGGGAACAAGGCTCAAGGGGCCTTAAAAACAGAAGCTCCTCTGTTTTTGTAACATCTGATAAGAGAAAATTTGCCAGGTATCCATAAACAGCAGGTCAGGCAATTGGGGGTCCCTGAGCTGCTACTGGGCACTTTCTAACCCAGCCCCAGAGATTGCATTTCCAATCATGTTTTCTTCTTCTTTTCTAGATAAGAAACTATATCTCTCCCCCAATCGTGGGCCTGCCAGTACCAGCCTTGCAAATGAAAGTAGGTATTTGGTTCAGCCTTTGATAGTGCATCTCTGTATGCTGAGGACAAATTTGTGGAGCTTATAGTGTAAAAACCAGGGTCTCCAGCAGCTGACAGGAGCCTTATTTCTATTATTCAGTATTTTCATAGATAGAATTTGTTTTATCTTACTCTTAAAGAAGAGCTGATGCACCTTCCATCTTGTAAAATTTCTTTAACATTTTCTCATTTTGCTATAAAAGCAACTCTACTGAGTTTTTTAATCTTTATTTTAACCTGAACCGGACTTAACTGAGGTAACCAAGGTGACTCAGAAAAATGAACAAATTCATGAGGATTAGCTTCTCTGTCCCAGACGTTCAGTTTTTAGTACTTAGGGCCACCCCAGGACTCTGCAGTTAGGGAAAATACCAACTGAGACCCAAGGCCTCTGGACTCCACACTCAAATTTGAAAGTGGTGTCAGTAGGAACTCCACAGGAGGATAATCTGGGTGGAATGACAGGAGGATCGTCCCGGCCTGGGTTTGGGGTTCAAATCCAGCTGTAGGAATTCACACTTCTTAACCACTCTGTGCCTCAGTTCCCTCATTTGTAAAATAAGCATAAAAATGGTGTCCACCTCATGGGGTGAGGTGTGAGGATTAAATGAAATAATGTACACAAGTGCTTAGAGTAGTGTCTGGCACATAGTAAAACATCAAGAAGTCTAAGTCTTTTTGGAGGGCAGCACCCTGTGTGCCCCAGCTGTGCTCTGTGCTCTGTGTTTAAGAGAGGACCAAAAGGAAGAACCCCCTTATCTCAGGCATTTTACCGTCTAGTGTGAAGTGGGGGTGAGGGAGCACCAGCTCCATGAGTGCTGAGACTACTGTATCCCCAGCACCCGCAGTGGTACCTGGCACAGAGGTTTGTACATAATTGTTGAATAAATGAACGAATGAGTGAATGCTGGAAATAATAAAAGAGCATTTTAAAAGGAAATGGTAAGAAAATATCTGCCGATATAATAAAAACTATTCTGTTTGAGGCCCTTGTGTGAGACAAACAGAACAAAACCCAACCTCAGTGATTCATTGGCCATGCCTAAGTGAGGAGCTACAATTAGGGCTGGTTTGAAAGCCTTAGCATGGCTGAGTCAGGCTCCACATAAGTCCCTGCCCCAGAGAATGAGCTCTACCAGCCTTCTAACTTATGAAAGTCAGGATTGTGATGTCTCCTAAGGACTCGTTAATAGTTTCCACATTTGTTTATTGTGAGTCTTGGAATTATTGATAACTTGATGCTTAAAATTGTTTGTAGGCAAAAAATAACAGGAACAACATTTATTGGGTATTGACCATGAACAACATACCACATACCCCATCCTGCTCATTGCCCACAATGACCCTGTGAGATGTTTATGAGCTTTACTCAATAGATATTCAGTAAATAGTGATTGAATGAATGAATATCCCCATTTTATAGACGAGGAAACTGAGCCTCAAAGAGGTGAAAAGACTTACCTTAAGATCACACAGCAGCAGGTGGCAGATGCAGTATTATCTCTTTGCCCTCACAGTGTCATAAAATCATCAAAAATAATCCCAATTTAAATCAATTGTACAACTGTGAAAATTAGCAACTGGTGAGATTATTTTACTGTACATGGGTTTACTGTCTATCTGTGGCCAAGATACTATCCTAGAATAAAGGAAAGTGGATGCAGAAGGCTCAGAAAGCAAGCAAAAGAGCAAAGAGTAATATCACATTGAGAAAGGGGCAAAGGGAAGTTCTTCCCTTGCAGAGCATGGTTGAGGGGAGGTGGGGAATATGGGGGCTAAATCAACAGTCCCAAGTCTGCCATTCTACCTCCATGGCTGTGGGCAGAGGGAGGCTGCAGGGAGCTGGAAGTGGGGAGGAGGGACGTCCTAGGGCTCCAAGTAAAAGGACCACAGAACCCAGCAAAGCCCATGCTCTTAAGCAGGACAGCTGTCTCCCAATCTTCCCTGATGGTAAGAACCACTGGTGAGCTTGTTAACTGCCCAGATCCTACACCCCCACCACCTGGTTGGGTAGATTTGGCAAAGGACCCAGTCACCTCTTCATATGTTTTATTCTTTATATAATTTATATTAACCTTACTTCGAAGTGAAATTGCATAAGCCTTTCAGTAGGAATTTTGGTAGTTCTGAGAGATTTCCTATGTGAGGCCCCAGATAAATATTTGTCAAAGGAAGGAAGGCAATGTCTCCTCCTGCCCCTCCACTATGCACCTAGTCCCCTCATGCAGGCTGTCACATACCTGCAGGGGCCATGTGCAGCAGAAGAGCAATCAGAACCAGAAGGGTAGTCAGACCTTGGAGAAGGGCATTCTGGAGGTGAGTCCCACAAACATTGATGCCAAAAGTTTTCATAAATTTGATTTTTTTTTTTGGTCTGTAGAAATAGACACTGGTTATGCATTGCTTCAACACATACAGATAATAATGACAGTTGACACTGCTACTTGCCAGACACGGTGCTATAATACATATCGGGGATATAACAGTGAATAAAACTCTCTTGGTCCCTGCCCTCATAAAGTTAATAGTTTAGTGGGGAAGACATATCCCTCCCCCAAAAGGGAAAATACAAAATACTTGCAAGTTATGCTAAGTGCTGTGAAGGAAACACACAAGGTGTTGAAATAGGGGGAAATGGGGGCCAACATTAGATAAAGTGGTCAAGGGGGGCCTCTCTGAGGAAGGAATGAGTGAGCAGGGACCTGAATGGAGGGATAGGACAGTTTGGGGAAGAGTTAGGGTGGAGATGGAGGGAGGTGGGGGAAGCTGCCCCTGCAAAAGCCTGAGGCGTGTGTGAGGAAGGGAAAAACAGACCTGTTGGCTGGAGTGCAGTAAGAAAGGGAGAGTGTGGCCCAAGGCAAGGCTGGAGAGGTAGGTAGGAGCCGGGTGATGCAGGACCTAATGGGTCATGTTGGGAGTTTCGATTTCGTATTCTAAGTGATTTGGCCAGCCGTGGAAGGATTTTAAGTGTGATCCAATTTGCATCTGATAAGGTCACAAAAGCTGTTGTGGGGAGGATCGATTGAAGAAAGGCAAGGATGAAAAGAAAGAGACCAGTTAGGAGGCGAGCATGAGAAGATGATAGCCGGAGGAGGTGGCAGCAGCAGAAATAGGTACAAGTAGATGTATTTGAGATCTGTTTGGAAAGGTTAGCTCTCAGCACTTGCTAATGGATTGGACGGGAGAAAGGGGAAGAATCGAGGTTAACTCCTAGGTTTCCTGTTTGAGTGACTAGGTGGATGGTTGGTACATGTGTCAAGATGAGGAAGACTAGAGGAAAACAACTCTGTTTTGGCCGTGTTAAGTCTGGGGCCTATTAGACATCCAAGTGGATATGCCTTTTAAACAGTTGTGTATGTCAGTGTGGAGTTGAGAAGAGAAGACTGGGTAAACATGTGGGATTTATTAGTGCTGTATATAAATGGTATTTAAGGCCAGTGCATGTGATCATCTAGGCAGAGGATGTGATGTAGAAGAGAGAAGGGCAGAGGATAGAGGCTTGGAGAATGCCAATATTTAGAGATTGAGGACATGAGGAACCAACAGAGAGGACTGAAAAGGAGTGGCCAGTGTGGTAAGAGGAGAACCAGGACGGTGTGGCGGACAACAGAAACTAAAAGAGGAGAATGTTTCAAAACAGAGGGAGTGATCAACTGTGTCAAAGGCTGCCGAGAGGTCAAACAAGAGAAAAGACAGAGAAATTTCTACTGGGTGTGGCATCAGAGATTTTGGTAACCTTGTTAAGAGCAGTTTTCCATATGTGATATGGACAAAAGCCAGATTGGAGGGGGTTGAAGAGTCAATGGGAGACGAGAAAATGGAGAACTTAAGTGGCAGCAGCTTCTTAGAGACATTCAGCCTTGAAGGGGTGAAGAGAAACAGAGCGGTAGCTAAAAAGACTAGTGGGGTTTGAGAAGGTCTTTTTTTAAGAAGGCAAATATTTGAGCCTATTCGTGTGGTAATGGAAATGACCAGTACAGATGAAGACACTGATGATGTAGGTGGATGGGGATAACTGGGGGAGGGGTGAAGTCATCGAGAAGACAGGAGGGATACGTAGAGCACTGACCTTTGATGGGAGCAGAGGCTGTTCTGTCATTCAAAGTATACAAAAGAAGGAAAATAAGGACACAGATGCAAATCGATTTGCAGGCTTGCTCGTGGGGGGAGACTAAAAATACTATAGATTAGTACCCTTGGCTTCTATTTTCTCGGTCAACTCTAGGGCACTATCATCAGTTGAGAGGAAGAGTGTAGGATATTTAAAGAGAGAGGGAAAGTATGAAAAGGTCTGCTGGGGCATTGCGAAAGCAAGCCTGCTAGCAGACAAACAGAAGCAGGATTTCTGAGCCCTGATCTGAAGTCTGAGATCATGGATTTCAAGTGCAAACAGTCAGCTGGGTTTTTGATTTTCACCCATGGTGTTAGGTGAGTGTAATATGCAGAGGTGACGAATGGTGAGCCTCAACCAGGGATGAGGTTGTGTCAAGTGAGCATGGTAGATAGAAAATAAGGAAAAGGAGTTGAAGGTATTTGCATGTGAATGATTGTAACAAGAGACCATGGTGTCCAAGCTGCACAAAGAAGGAAATGCAGGCAGATGGAGCTTGATGGGCTGATGGAGGTCGATGGATTGGAAGTTATGTAAAAATGCGGTGATGTAACTACTTAAGCCAATGACACTGGAGGTGGTGGTTGGAGAATGGATGTTTGAAATTGAGATTGCAAAGGCCTCACCTATGTGGGCAGTGACAAAGTCTAACATGTGACCATGGGAATGGATGGCTGAGGTAGAGTGAAGTACAAGGTCATTAGAGATGAGGAGAATGTCAAAAATCATGAAAGTGAAGCAAAATAAGAACCGGTAGCTAAGTACCTACAACACAGTTTCTGTTTTTATCCTCATTCACACATGGGAAAATTGAGGTTTAGGGGCTTAGGTAATTTGTCCAAAGTCAAAGTGAGTAAGTGCCAGAGTCAGTTTTCACTGACTTCAGAGTCCTTGGTCATACCCAACAAGCTAAGGTGCAGCTTGACCACACAGTAATTTGACTCTACCACATGTAGAGACACTACCTTTTTAACAAAATAATAGTAGACATTTATTGAGTATTTATGTACCAGCCACTGTTCTAAAGGCTTTATATGTGTTTAACTCACTTAATGCTCACCAGACTCTCAGGAAGTAGTTGTTATTAATATCCCCATTTAACATGAGGAAAGTGGTGCTCAGATAGGCTACATAACTTGCCCAAGGTCACACAGCTAGGCAGTGGTGAAGCCAGGACTCAAACCTAGGCTCATTTGACCCCAGAGCCAGCTTCTTCATCATCATGCTTATCCTGTTTTTCAGGAAGCCAGTCTCCAGAGAGAAGAAAAGATCTGTTCTTTTATTGAACTTCAGTTTGAAGAAGAGAATTCTTGTTTTCAAATCTGCTCGTGATTTTCTACTGTGAATCCAAAGGATCTAGAGACGTCACTGTCCTCTTTTGTTTCTGAGCATTGAATTAGGAGCAAGTTTATGTTCTCCCTAAAATTGTGCACTTCTCTTCCTTGGCACCTATGCCCTATAGCAGGGCTTTTCAAACTTACTAAGTGGTTAAAAGAGCTGATCTGGGATGGGGAGCATAGAGGCTGACCTGCTTGTTCATCCTACCCCTCACTGCCCTCACTGCCCTCACTGACCCCCCCTCCCCCAGCAGGTCCTTCAAACCCAAACTGACCACATGGTATCCCATGGGGTTGTCCCAATTTTCCAACTGAATTGAGATACCAGGAACAGCCTGAAGCTTTCCAGCCTTGACCAGACTGTGGCCTCTACCAAAAGCAAAATTAAAATGGGGTGGGCAAGACCCATTGAGAATGGGTTGAGGCTGTGGGTTTCTTACATCTTCAAAGTCTGAAAAGAAGCTGAAAATTCTCAGCCTGGCCCTGATGAATGAAATACTTTCATTTGAAAAATTCAGTTCTTCATTTCTAAAAAAGTGATCCCAAATAGAATCGTTGAGAAATCTGAGAACTTACTTATTGGAAATTGAGCAAACTGCCCCATCCCAAGTTGGGCCTATGGCTGGAGCAGAACTTATTCTGTATCCAGAACATTTCTTGGACGCATTTCCATGAGTTTCTGTCTTCCCTTGCTCTGAGTATGAGGACGCTGGCATCTGACATCCCACAGGCATTGGTCTGGACCTTGGCAGAGCCTTACAGCCTTCCAAGGGGGCCCAACTGGCCTCCATTAACAATGTAACTTTTCCTTTAGCTCTTTCACAATTATTGCCATCTGGGAAATACTCACTTTCTTTTCAACACCGAACCATTGGGGCCACCCACATGGATACCCCCAGTGTCTTTGGTCAAGTTGGAGGACAGAGGCAAGGCCTGGTCCATGACATGGCAGCAGGACCTCCCTGCAGATTGTTCCAGATAAAATGACAACTTCTCAACCTTATTCATTTCCCCAATCTGGTAGATAGCCTTGTGTCTAGTTTGAGCTGGGTACTTGCCCCGTGACAATCCTGGAAGTCCCTGCTGTCAATGTTCCCCATCCACACCCTGCTTGTTCCTGTGTAACAGCTCAGAGGGTGAATGATAATAAAGCTGTACTTTTTTGGATGGCACTATTCTGGATTGTAGGTTCTTTCATATCCATCACCTCATTCAAACTTCCAGCAACCCTGGGATTGGAATTATCTTCATTTAATATATATGGATACTGAGGCTTAAAGAAGGTAAATGACCTGCCCAAGATCACATAGCCAGTAGCAGAGCCAACACTGAAACCCAGGCCTCTGAACTCAGTGATCTTTTCTCTCTACCATAATACTTATCAAGGGTTAATATCAGGATTGCTCTTACGTATTTTCCCTCCCATCTGCTATATAAATAAAGACCACAACTCTTGTATGAGTGGATTGGTGATCTTGGCATTAATACAGTAATTCTCCTGTCTCAAGAACAGTTCTTCCAGTGTGTTACAGTTACATATGTTTGCTAGATTTAGTGAGAGGAGAAAAGACTTAGCCAGTATGGTTTCTGTCAAAGTTATTTACCTTCAAAAGCCATGTTCTTTTTTAGGTGATGGTTGGGAAAATTCGGAGTGGAGGCTGATTCTAACACTTGTGACATATAGCTCGTTCTAGAAAGATTCATCTGTGTTAGAAGACAACACATATCATCAGAATTGAACTCTTAATATGCAGTGTAGGTAAAAGAAGAAGTGATTCCAGTAAAGCTGGCGTATTATGTAGCTTGAGTGATCTGTTAACATTTCCCTGCAAATTCCTGGAAGCTCTCTCTTGAATAAGGCTGAAAGCAGTAATCAATTTTCCTGCTTTAATAAAGAGGGAAGAGAAGACTTCCTGGCCCTGAAAGACCCTTGCTCCTCTGACACACAGGTAAACTTCTAGCCACATCAACTGCTACTTAATCTCAGGCTTAGATTTCTGGCTTTCTCTGTCCATCTTGTTTTTCCTTTCCCACCTTACTTCCAAAGAGCTAGCTTGAAAAGCATTTCTTTGACCCACTTTGGCATTTTACTCTTGCAATTAAAAAAGTACCCACTCCCCCCACACAAGATGTGTACCACCTTTTATACACTAACGTGGGGTAGTTGGCTCCTGTGTGTTGCCTGTGTGGCTTCATTTATACTCTAGTTGCTAATCTTGTGAGATACTAATTGGGCAGGGTAGGGAAGGTAGAATTTTTTCCACCAGCTCAATCAAGGTCTTGAAACTGGGAAGTCAGGGCCCAATAGGACTAGAGCCTGTAGACCTCATTCACATTTTTCCATACAGTTTTAAGAAATTGACAAGTGGCCTGATTGGCTCCAACTCACTAGCTGCCTTGGCCCTCCACCCCCACCCCCAAATGCACACCCATTTCTGAACTTTACAATCTGGAAGAATTGAATTTTTTTCAAATAGACTGGAAATTCTCACATACTTGAATGATGCCTGTCTCTGAAAAAGCAAAGACGGTGACAATTGCCTATTTCTGGTAGCAAAGACTATGTTTTAAAAATCCCAAATAAAAATGTTGCTTGCAAATCCAACTGAGACTTGTGCTTAAGCACTTTTCCATTCTAAAAACTAATATCATGTATAACACTGAAAATAAAATCACTCCTCCACAAATAAATGCTAACTAGAACAGAACAGTTATTTTTCTCCCATGTAAACAATGAACGCTGAGCTTTTGCTAATTATTTCCCTAGCTTAACATAATTAATTGAAAATAATTTTGTAAACCATTTGTATTTTCAAAATGTGAAGTAGTAATGCAATGGTTCATTTCAATTCCTTTAATGTGTAAGATTTAAAAACAGCATGTTACTGTGAATTTTTGTAGATTAATGGTGATTATAGAAATGCCCTGGACTGTAGCATTTTCATAAGGATTACAGTTCTATCACTATTTCTTTATAAATGTATAAATTGAGTCTTGAAGATCTTCTCAACGATATGTTTGCTTTTTTATTCTTCATTTTAATGATTCTGCATGCTTAGGAGCAAGTTAATGAGCCTGTTTATTTACAACAGTTACAGTTACTTTTTAGTTGAAAACCGTGACCCTCTGCTAATTAATCTTTCGAGGTGGGAAGCCCTTTCATAATGTTGCTGCAAACCTGGACTGAGAGTTAGGATGCCTGGGCTCTGGTCTTGGCTCTGCCACTAGCTGGCTGTGTCATCTTGAATCTGTCACTCTCCCACTAGCTGGCTGTGTCATCTTGAATCAGTCACTCTCCCTTCCCCCCTCCCCCCCCAGGTCTCAGTTTCTCCATGTATAAAATGAGATGACCCCTAAGGTTGTTTTCAGCTCTGACAGCCTGTATTTTGAAATAAATGTAGTGGTTATGGTAAGACCCATCAACAGTTGTACTGGGTCTCAAAGAAGCAGCCAGGATCTGGACAAGTGAAGAGCAGAAGGGAGAACTGTAGCAGCCATGGAGGGTGCTGCCGGGAACTCCCTTCAAGAAAGAATTTGCCATTTAGCTGCAACAAGTGTAGTTAGTTGAGTGCCTCCCCCTATTAGCACCTTAGGATCCACTTCAGCTACACTCGTTGTGGGTGTCCTCCAGCCAGTGACTAAGCATTATAGGGGTACTGGAGTCTGGCCATTTCTGTGCAAATGTGGGACCCCCTCTAAGGGGCAATATCTGTTCCAGAGCCCCCATTGAGTTGGCTGAGACTTTGTCAGATCTGCATTGTGGTCTGAGCCTCTCCCCGCTTAATCCTGTTTCCTCTCCCTTTGCTCTTTTGTCCCCCACCAAGCCCCCACAAACCTCTCACACCCCTAACTTCTCAGCACCTGCTTTCTGCAGAACTCAGCTGACCAAAGCTTATAGCAGAATTTGAAGAGCAAATATGGAGGAAGAAATCCCAAGACCCATTGAATAGATGGTGACTAGTCTGGCTGGAGTGGAGCGTTTGGGTTGACGAGCAGTTGAAAATCAAGCCGGAAAGGTAGATAAGGGTCAGACTGGTGAGATTGTATGACACCATCTCTCGGGAGGTGGAGTTAAGGTGGTGTCAGTGCCAGACTGGAGCCCCAGGTCAGCCCTAGCCACATCTTCAATCACCTACCTAGACCATCCTCCAGGCCAGCAAGTGACTGTCTCCTAACAAGAGATGGTTACTTTTGCAGAACTATGTGGTCTTTGTCTGTGGTTCCTCAAATCCCCACTGGATGCATCAGTATCACCTGGAGAGCTTGTTGAAAATAAATATTGCTCTGCTCTTCCCTGGACTACTGAATCAGCGTCTGTGGGTAAGGAGCATCGCCCCCACCCCTGCCATCAGTCTCATGTGCAGCCAGGTGTATCAGTTTCCTATTGCTGCTCTAACAGATTACCACAAACTCGGTGACTTAAAGAAACACAAATTTATTATCTTACAATTCTGAAGATCAGCGGTTCTCCTACATGGGTCTCATTAAGCTAAAATCAAGGTGACCACAAGGCTGCATTCCCTCTGGAGGCTGTAGGTGAGGAATTGTTTCCTTAACCTTTTCCAGCTTCTAGAGGCGGCCACATTCCTTGTCTCATGGCCTCCTGCCTCCATCTTCAAAGCCAGTAACATTGCATCTCCTTGATCATTCTTCCGTAATCACATCTCCCTCATCTTTTGCCTTCCTGTTCATTTTTAAGGATCCTTGTGATTACATTGGGCCCCAGATAATCCAGGATAATCCCCCTGTTTTAAGGTCAGCTGATTAGCAACCTTAATTCTATCTTCACCCTTAGTCCCCCCTGCCAGGTAACATGACATATTCACAGGTTTTGGGGATTAAGATGTGGACACCGTTGGGGCTGTCATTCTGCCTACCACACCATGTTTGGAAACCACCAATCTATGTGATATAAATGTTTCTCCCCAAGGTTATCATATCTGAGGACCTCCATTTAGTGAATCTGCACAACAGAATTGACAGTCTTTTCCTTTAAATGAAGTGGCTACTTTTAAAAATATGCATGCCCTTTGACCTGGCAACTTACCTCTAGGGATGTATCCAAAGAAAATAAGTTTGACTAATACACAAAGATTAAAATACACAGATGTTCAACACTACATTGCTTACAATAGTGAAAAATCAAGAACAACATAAATGTCCAACAGTAGGACATTCATTATACAAATTATATAATATATAATACAATATAATATAATACACAGCCATTAAAATGATGCTATAGATCTATATTTATTCATAAAAATGCATATTAGGTACAAAAACTTAGGTACTCACACATACATATGCACTTTAAGCTTGTAAAAATATACATATATAATTTAAATAGGTATAATCATTTATTACAGTAATTAGTAGTGGCAAAAAAACTGGAAGTGACCCCAATTTCTATCAAAAACAAATTGGCTAAATAAGTTATGATACATCTATACAATTGAACATTATGGAGCAGGTAAAAATGATCAGGTAGATTTGTGTACACTGATATGGAAAGACATCTAAGATATATCATTAATTGAGAAAGGCAAGTTATAAAATAGTTTATTTAGTATTACTCCATTTGTATTTTTTAAAAAGGGAGATGTTAGTGTGTGTGTGTATAGTTGTTGCTTTGCACAATGCTGCACAATTCCAAGGGAGACTATTCACATGATATTTTATCTGACAAAGGCTCTCTGAAACACAGGATGTATGTATGCATACACATGCATGTATGTATATTTATATATTATATATGTGTGTATGCACACATACAATACGTGTACACAGTATGCGTGTATTTGCACATGTATAGGAAATGCATAGCTAATGATTACAATAATCCCAAGCAATCCGTTAACAGTGGTTTCCTTTGGGGAGTGTAGCTGGGGAGACTCTGTGTGTGTGTGTGTGTGTGTGTGTGTGTGTGTGGTGTGTGGTGGTGGTGTTCATCAGGGAAATGTTACTTTTCACATTATATCCTTCTGTGCTGTCTGAATTTTTTACAAGCCTGTGTTGCTTCCATGAGAAAATCATTTTAATTTATATCCTGCACAGAAAAGTTTTAGAAAATGAGCGGTGGCTATCTCTGATCATAATTGTGAAACAACAAAATATGCTCTGTTTTCTTGAAGCTTCTCTGATAACCTGGACCAAGTGTTTTTTCCTGTCTTGTTCCTTTTGTAAAAATGGGAGAGAATCATGCCCTCCCAGGGGTGAATACAGCCTCAAGAGATTACCAAGGGCCAGGCCCTTGCCTTCAGATAAACAGATTATTTAAATGACCTAGGAAAAATCATTGCTTATCAGGAAAATGGTAATAACCTCCTTTGGGAAATACTAATTACCTGTATTCAGTGATTATTTTCTTTCTTGGTTAGTTACAACTTCTGTAGAAATAAATATGAATTTTTAAAAATTTTTATTGTGTGTCTATTATGAAGTTACTTTCACATACGTTGTCACAACTTAAAACTCGCAGTGACCCTGTGCGGTTGACCTATGAGGAAACTGAAGCTCAGGAAGATGTATACAAATTGCCAAAATGGGAAGAGGGGAGGGAACCAAAGTTTGATGAGCACCTACAATGTGCTCATTACAGTATAGAACTTACTTCATTTTATCTTCACGACATATAGGTGTTATTATTCCCATCTTGCAGATGAGGAAACTGAGGCTGTGAGAGGTTCAGTGACTTCCTCCAAGGTCACACAGCTTAAAACTTGACAGAGCCAGAATTCCAAGACAGCCTTTCCCTTTCTAAGGGAAGTGTTCTCTCCATTAGCCTGCTGGGACCTCTCTGCAACTATCCCCTGATGGGCTTTCAATTCCCTTTATATAACCCTGCAATTTTAAAAAAATTAACTTTTAATTTTTACAGATCATAGAATCCTGCATTCGAGGGCTCAAAACTTCTGCTTGTGAACAATGATGGTTGCAAACATAGACCCAGGTCTGAGATTCTGTTAACAAAATGATAAGAGCATTACTATTTCAGAATCATTCTTTTGTTCCTGAAGTAGTGGGCAGGGAACAGGAGAGAGTAGTTTATTTTTGCAGTAATTACTGCTTTTGATAAAATACACTGACCCATATAGGAATGTCTATGAGTGATCCCTTGATACAATCTACTAGGGAGGGGAAAGGGAAATGGCAGTTGCTGTTTAATAGGTATAGAGTTTCAGTTTTGAAAGATGAAAAGGTTCTAGAGATCTGTTGCATAACAATGTGAATATTCTTAAAGCTACTCAACTCTATGCTTAAAAATGGTTACAAAGAGGGAATGATTAATGAGTACAAAAACACAGTTAGATAGAAGGAATAAGATCTAGTGTTTGGTAGCACAATAGGGTGACTATAGTTTACAATAATTTATTGTATATTTCAAAATACCTACAAGAGTGGAATTGGAATGTTCTTAATACAAAGAAATGATAAATTCTTGAGGTGATGGATATCCCAATTACCCTGATTCAATCATTATACATTGTATGCTTGTGTCAAAATAGCACACATATCCCACAAATATGTGCAACTATTATGTATCTATAATAACCAAAAATAAATAAAATAAAATAAAATGAAAAAAGGTGAGATGGTAAATTTTATGTTATGTGTTTCTTACCACCATTTAAAATTAAAAATGAAACCTATTAGAGAGTTCTGGGAAACTTTTAAACAATGTCCAAGAAATAAAAAAGACAGAGGTGATGAACATGTTATTTTCTTTACTCTAACAGTGTGAGTTTATTGCTTGCCCTAACCCTTGTAATCAGTGCAGATCTAGAATCTTCAGATTGCAGCCGTAGAGCTCAGACCAATAGCGAAGAGTGAGGGAGCTGACCATTTCTTTGCACTTATAATCCACATATGAAACAATCCACAATGACCTGAGGCCATATGAAATATTTACATGTCAGCTATATTTGGACGCACCACTAGATGGTACAAAAACCTAGTTTTCTGGTAATGATTTGTTCATGTTGTAAAGGCAATGGCAGAGTATTTAATTTGAAATGCTCTGAATATGTTCTTTGTGAAGTTGGAAAGTGAAATACATTAGAATAACATCTGGAAAAAATAGAATTACATTCTCATTTTCTGTTAGTTTGCTTCCAGCTTGCTAATGACAGAAAAGGCACATTCAGGAAGACAATTTAGACATATTTTTAAAAATTTCTCAACTCTCTGTGTGTCCCAAAATCTGGTTTCAATGGTAATATGTCTGCTCTAACTGGCTTAACCTCAGTAACTTCTAGAATTATTGAAATTATGATAGAGACATCTCCAACTTGAGGTCAGAAAAGCTTGATACCTTATATTGTGTTTTCTGAAAAGAGAAATGCTTTGAAGTTCCAAAAAAGGATGTAGTAGGATTCCATTTATATAGAATTCAAAAACAAACAGGCAAAACAAATCTATGCTGTCATAGATCAAGGTTCTAAATGAAATAAAACTGGAATTTTAAAATATTAATAAAAACAAAAAACAAAAAAGCCCTTCCATCTGGAAATTTTGAAAACTTTCTATTAAACAACTCTTGAGTGAAAGGGAAAAAATAAAAAATTATAGATTTCCTGAAAAATAATGGTAGTATTAATAAAAACAATATACACAAGAATCTAGGCCAGGTGTGGTGGCTCACACCTGTAATCTTAGCACTCTGGGAGGCTGAGGCAGGAGGATCGCTTAAGCTCAGGAGTTTGAGACCAGCCTGAGCAAGAGCAAGACCTCATCTCTACAAAACACAGAAAAAATTAGCTGGGCCTGGTGGTGGGCACATATAGTCCCAGCTACTTGGGAGGCTGAGGAAGGAGGATTGCTTGAGCCCAGGAGTTTACAGTTGCAGTGAGCTGTGATGATGCCAATGCACTCTAGCCAGGGTGACAGAGCAAGACTCTGTCTCAACAAAAAAAAAAAAAGAATCTATGGGATGCATTTAAAGCAGTGGCCAGAGGAAAATTCATAGTCCTAAATGTCTACAACAATAAAAATAAAGGAATAAAAATAAATGGGCTGGGCATGGTGGCTCACACCTGTAATCCTAGCACTTTGGGAGGCCGAGGCAGGAGGATCACTTGAGGCCAAGAGTTCAAGCCCAGCCTGAGCAAAAGTGAGACCTCGTCTCTACAAAATATAGAAAAATTAGCTGGGCATGGTGGTGTGTGCCTGTAGGCCCAGCTATTCATGAGGCTGAGGTGGGAGGATCACTTGAGCCCAGCAGTTTGAGGTTGCAGTGAGCTATGATGACGCCACTGCACTCTAGCCTGGGCAACAGAATAAGGCAAACCAAAAGAGGGTACAGGGAAGGACATAATAAAGATAAAAATAAAAGTCGAAGTTTCCCTTGGAAGTAGCGGGTAGTGGCTGGAAGGGGGCCTTGGGGAGGGGTGCCTCAGGGGTACAGTTCTGTATCACAAGCTGGGTGCTTATAACACATATGTTTTCACTTTCTGACAATTCATTGAGCTGCCCACTTAAGATTTGTGCCCTTTTAAACATCATTAAAAAGTTTACCAAAAAAGAGAAGTTATTATTCTGTTTCCCCCAGTACCTATTCTTCCTCTGATGTTTAGCATAGTATCTTTCACAGAGTAGGCACTCAATAAATGTTGAATCTCCTTTGAAGGTTTTGTATATCCTACCACTGAACCTGCAGTTATTATTAATAGAATGTGAGACTATATAATAAGAGTAATAGTAATAATTGAAACACCTGCAGCACTTGATAATTCAAAGCTCTGAATCCCTGACTTTCATGGAAGTGGAACAGGTTGCCTGGATCTGGCAAAGGATGTAGATCAGATGTACATGCGGAGGGAGGGTCTCCTGGCCTGAAAATGGTGGCTATTATAGTGATAACAACAAGAAAGGTTACAGCTTACTCATACTCATCTATTATTTTGATTTTACTGAGGAGATAATGGAGGCCCAGAGGAGTTAAGTCACTTGTGTCAGGTCACCAAGCTGGGAAGTAGTAGAATCTCAACTTTACCCCTGGTTGGACTGACTCCAAAGTGAACATTCTTTCCACTCTATTGCAGCTGCGGAGAGCCAAAATAGATAGGCAACCTCAGTCAGTGGGGACTGAATGACTGAAGTCCTTCTGTTAGAAAGGATATTCTTCAACTTGTCCAGACAGAATAACAGAGAAAATTCAAGGATAGCTGGAAAAGTGCAAATTGGGATAGTTCCCTTGGCCCAGAGCTGAAAGCTATGGTTTAGTGCAGTCATTCTGGGCAAGGTGTTCATTAAAGCCCTCTAATGTAGATAAGCTTTGCGGAGTTCTCCCTAGGTAGAGGAGTGAATCCCTATAGCCTATTAAATTCATTAGCAAAGGGCTAAATTCCCAGAGGACATGGAGCAATTCCTCTAAGCACAGTTTCTGGATAACCTACCAAGCAGGATGGTCAAACTCTACCCAGAGTAGAAATTCAGAATCATAGTTACAGTTTAAGCTAATCGTTGTTGAGTTTTTTCCCAAATGATCCACTACAACCTAGCAGGGAGCATTGTTGTATTTCATTGGAAAATCTGAATCATGACTGTTTTCTTATCTTTAAGGTTCATAAGTCCAGGTTCCCATTATAGACCCAAAGACTCAGGAGGAAATGCAGGGTTGGAAGCTCCAGGAAGGAACTTTCAGGAGGCCCCTGGACAGAAATAGCAAAAGATGAACATGAGAACAAGTAAACAGAGAACACAGAATGAAGCAGGGTTGCCTTCCAAACTGATGAAAGAGTGTAGGAAATTATACCCAAGAGGTACCATGGTGGGACATTCTGGGGTGAATAATAAGTGCACTGTTTGAACATTTTCCCATTATTTCCCCAGGTGCACAGCTAGGAATGTCTCAACTCTCCAGCAAAGCAATTTAACACGTCCTACTTAAGTGCTCTGCAAGAGCGAACTTCAGTATTAACATGTCTGTTCTTATCACTGACATTGACTTTGACTTTATCCTCAAAAGCTGAAGGATGTTCAATCTTCAAGACTCTATTAGCTAATCCTGTAACGTACAACCGTGCAGAAGGTTTCAGAAATTCAGGTATGCTTTTCTGCTCGCAAGCCAACATATTCTGTGATACAAAAATAACAAATAATCAATGGGTGTTTTAACCAGGTAGAAATCCAACCAATGAATTAATTCTTCAGCCTTGCTTACCTGTTACGTGAAACTGATGGAGTTGATAATTCTGAATAAACTGAAGAGCATCATTGCCACCCACTTCCTAAAGGAAAGAGCCAGCTTTCAGAAAGGCAATGCCCATATTTGAGCCATCTCTGTGTTTTATCGTGCCTAGCACAGTGACCTAGTTCTGTAATTTTTTTTCAAAAAATAAATGAATTAAAATAGTATTATACCACTGGCAAATTGATATTACTCTTGGCCAACAAAGAAAAAAAAATGAACTTGACAGATACTTTTTGGACCTTCCCAAGGCTGGAATAGCTGCCCTCCTCTGAGCTCCCACAGCTCCCTGGGCTTCCCTTATCTCCCTGACACCAAGTCATAGCACTGGTCACACTGTGCTTATCCCAGTTGACTGTTTCCTTGTCTGTCTTCCCCACTGGACTGTGAGTGAGGGATGCCCTGACCATCACTGCATCCCCAATGCCATGTCTGTGAATGACTGAATACATGAAATACTAACTCTACTCTATGTTCCAGAAGCACAAGTTGGAGGCTAAGGAATAATGGGCTTACCACTCTTTCTCCAGCTGTCCTTGCTCAACCAACTGTGTGACCTTAGGCAAATAGCTCATTCCTGGGAGCCAGCCTCAGTTAGAGTAGTGGGCTTAGGGATGGACCTCCAAGGGGTCATAGGGCATTCCCTGACACCAGGGCTCTGAGAGAGACCTAAGGCTGGAGGGAAGAGTAGATTGCTCCTCCAGAACAAAGTTGACAGGAGGAGGCTTAGTTTTCTAGGGATTAGGTATAGGGCCTTTGGCTTCAGATAGACACAGGCTGGAGGTACAGCTCCAGAACTTTCTAACTAACTTTGGGCAATGACCTCATCCCTCCCCCCAGCCTCATTTCTTTGCCAGGGCTTATTTTGAGCGTTTTATCATTACCATTGACTATCCTCAAGGTAATTTCATAATTGCGTGTATGTGTGTGTGTGTGTGTTTATAATTTTTACAATGTTTGGGCAATAAAAGCTACAATTTACTGAGCACTCATCATGCATCTCTGGGCTTAGTGCTTTAGATGCATCATCTCATTGAATCATCACAATAACCCTTCAGGCAAGAATTAGTGTGCTCTTTTATAGATAAGGAAATTAAATCTTGGAGTGGTTTAGTAAGTGGCCTGGCCCATGTAGCTGGTAAGTTGTAGAGCTGGGATTCAAGTCTGGTTTTGTCTGACTCCAAAGCCCATACTCTTAACCCCTGTACTCAAATTCTGTGGACTAATTAAGGGATATTAAAATGGAAACCTGCAAAAGCCAAAGAATAAAGTAAATAAATAGAAAAGCTTTTGCCTTCTCTTGAAAGGCCATTAGTTCCAGCAGCATTTTGGTGTTCAATGGAAAAAATAATAAGATTGGCCCATCAGTTAGTAGAAGCAAACAGGCCACTTTACCAGTATGCACTGGGCCCTTCTTCCCATTGCTAGCTAAAATAATTACCATCCATTCAACCACTTTAATGACTCCTGACCTGGAGATGTGGAGCTTTCATTTGGCTCCCGAGTTAACTATAGAACATCAAAATAATATGTAGCTAGACCACTTTCTCTAGGGGACCTTTGCAAGCACAGTTTTGTTTTGTTTTGTTTTGTTTTGTTTTTTTAAAAAAGCAGAACTCACCAGTTCTCAATCTTTTAAAGCCAGGAATTCTTTCAAAATTCTATATGACCTTTTGTTTAAGGCATTTAGCTCTGTATGAAGGAAGTAGTAGTGCCCTTTACACTGCCCTTCCCTGGAGAGTCTCAGATTTCATGGATGCTGTGGCTTAGTTAACATTGGGAATGGCCTTGGTGATGAAAACTGGTCCTGTTGCTCTAGTGTCAGGACAAAATTTGCAAACTGCTTAGATGATGGGAAAGCACATTTTAGTCAAACCGAGCGCAATTTCCACCCCTTTAGAGACAGGCCAATTGCTGTGCAAGGTACAGGCACAGGGGCTTGCATAGAGACATATAATATATGCTTTGGGGTCTCTGCTGCTCTCTGCTGGCCACAGGCCATTGCTGTGGTTGCCGAGAAAGTGACTAGTTCAAAGAGTTGCCGCTGGGGTTTCTCCTAGTATTGCCACTACCACTATCATTACAACTAACTAGTACCATTTTTTGAGTGCCCTCTTAGTGCCAGGTTCTGAGCTAAGTGCCATGGAGACAGAGATGACAAGTCCTGGTCCTCGTCCTTGGCAAACCCAGTCTAGTGGGGAAGACAGATTCTCAAACAGAGAATTATAATAAAGTGCAGTGTTGAAAGAGAGCATGAAAAAAGATCCCTGTGTTCCCTCAATCAGCAATCAGAGTTCCTACTCTGTGTCAACTGCCAAGTGAGCTTCTGGAAAAACAAGCACAGAGTTTTATTGTTTTAGGGGTCCACTTGCTACACATCTCATCTGATTTGATCATCACAACAAACCTGTGAGGTTTGCAGGGCAGATCTTAATAGTCTCATTATATAGATTATGAAATCGAGGCTCAGAGAGGTTGTATGAGTTGCTGAATGTGACACAACTAGCTTCTGGGTTACAGAGGCTTGAACTTGACTGTCTGACTTTTAATCCATTCTCTTGACTGCTGCACCACACTGCTTTATGCTGCTTCCTGAGGGGTCAGTAGGGTCATGGATACGGCCAGGTGCTCCTAGAGTGATGCTGCCTGGGACCAAACTCTGGCTCTCCCACTCTCTAGTATCAGGCAAATGACTTAACTTCTCTGTGCCTCATTTGCCCCATCTTTTAAATGGGAAGGATAACAGCACTTAATCTATAAAGGTATAAGGACTAAATGAGTGAATGCTTATACCAGTCATACCATAACACTTAATAAATGTGAGATATTAATATTACTGTCAACACAGGAGGCAGAACAACCTTGGGCAAGTGTGACGAGGATGTGCAAATTCAAGGAAGGTGCTAAGTGCTGCTGAAGTAACATCTGATTGGTCACTCTTGCTTGATTAACAGGAAAACCCTTCCTGCTCTCTATGCAGAGTCCACTCTGACAGCTCATTTTTCAGTCCTCCAGAGACAATACCTCTTCTTGTCTCCAAGAGTACCCACAGGAGTCATGGGGCTACAGAGTGGAGGAACTAATTCTGACCTGGAGAGGTGACCTCTGCCTTTGTAGGGTCAGGGGCAGAAAGAAACTGCCAGAGGGGCCAGGATTTGTAAAAGAGTCTATTATAGAGAGAGGGTTTATCATTGAACAAAATTCATCTTATCCATATCTGCAAAACTGGGTCAGTATGGGTTGGTACTGGGAATGTAGACAGAGACTTAATTATATAACAGTATTTCAATTGGTTCTTTTCTCTATCTCAGTGTTCTGGGATGCCACCCCTTCTTCCACTTTGCTGCTTTTCCTCAAATCTCTCTGACAGCTCCTCTTCTGACTCCTTCATGAGCTCTTCTGTCACCTGCTAAAGGTTAGTGTCTCCCAGGGATCTTTCCGGGGCCTATCGCCCTAACACACTACACTCTTTTCCTAAGTGATTGCTATCCTTTCCCACAACATCAGTGACCATCTATCTACAAGTTTATGACTCCAAAATCTCCATCTCCTGTCAAGACCTTTCCCTGAGCTCCAGCCTCATCATTCATTTGTCTACTGGGCATCGGCACCCAGAGGTCCCACAGGCACTAGTCCTTGTCAAATGTGTCCCCCTACCTGTGTTCTCTCCATCATTTAATGACACCATCATTAACCCAGCCAGCCAAGGTAAGAACTTGGAACTCACTCTTTTTTTATTGAAATACAATTCACATGTTATAATATTCACTTTTTAGAAGTATGCAATGCAGCGCTGTTTAGTAAATTCACAAAGTTGTGCCACCGGCCCTGCAATCTAGTTTTAGAACATTTCGTCACTCCCCAAAAGAGTCAGTCTCCATACCCATCTCCTCCCAGCCCCTGGAAACAACTAACCTGTGTTCTGTCTCCTTGGATCTGCCTACTTTGGATATTTCATATAAATGCAATCGTATAATATATGGTCTTTTGTAACTGGCTTCTTTCACTTAGCATAATATTTGTGAGGTTCATCCATGTTGTAGCATGTATCCGTCCTTCATTCCTTTATATGGCTGAAAAATATTCCATTGCATAGATGTACTACATTTTCTTTATTTATTCCTCAGTTGATAGACATGTGTGTTGTTTCCACTTTTTGGCTATTATAAATAATGCTGGTATGAACATCCACATACAAAATTTTGTGTGGACATATATTTTCAGTTCTCTTGAGTATATACCTGGTATTGGAATTGCTGGGTCATATGACAACTCTATGTTTAAGCTTTTGAGGAACTGTTCAACTACTTTCCAAAGTTAATGCACCATTTTACAACCCCACCAGCAATGTAAAATGGTTCAAATTTCTTTGGGAGTCATTCTTGATTCCTCCCTCTCCCTCAGTCCACATAGACAATCAATCACCCAAGTCGTGCCAATTTAGCATCCTAAACATCTCTCAAAACTGTCCCTTGCTCTTCAGTACTGCTACTGCTGCTCTTGGTCAGTCCTATATCATCTCCACCTGGACTATTGCAATAGTCTCCAAACTGGTTCACTGCTCCTCCACCAGCCATCAGAATGAGCTTTTTAAAACAGGCCCCTGTCAATGCCATTGCCCTGCTTGAAACCCTTTAATGCAGTGACTCTCAACCCTGGCTGCTCTGTAGACTTACCTGGACAGATTTCAAATATCCTGATGCTTGGGCTGCACCTCAGGCCGATGAAATCAGAATCTCTAGGGGTGGTATCCAGGCATCAGTAGTGCTAAAGCTCCGCCAGGTGATTCCAATATGTAACCAAAACAAACACTGCTTTAGTGGCTCCCTATCACCCATAAGATAAAGTCCAAGCTCCCTAACATGGCCCACCTTCGTCATCTGATCCATGCCCACCTCTTCACCTATGTCTCATATCCCTCCCTGCCTCACACTTAACACCCCAACCACACTGATCTGCATATGCTTTCCGACAGAAATATATTTTTTTCCCCTGTCTCCCATGCCTGGAATGTCCTTCCCAGCTCTCTTAGCCTAGGGAGCTTCTACTCATTCCCTAGGATTCAACACCTCTAGTAATCCTTCCTTATCATGTCCTTCTTGTCCTGTGCACTCTTTCAGCCCTATTGGAATTGTTTGTCCTCCCCAGAAGACCGGGACCTCCCCAGCTTAGGCAATTTATTCATCTTACAATAGCACCTAAAATTTACCATGCACTGTATGAAGAGCTTTTGGGTGAATCAATGAATGTCCTCAGCACATTTGCAACATAATACCTTCAGGAGGTATTCCAGAAGAAGGCATTTTTGTCACAGGACATGAGCACTCCATATGTGACAGCTTCCAGTGGGACAAAATGTGGAGATGGAAAACGGTGATATTGATGATCCTGACCCTTTGTAGGCCTAGGATAATATGTGTATTTGTGTCTTAGCTTTTAACAAAAAAAAATTAAAAAGTAAAAAAAATTAATTAAAAATAGAAAAAAGTTTATAGAATAAGGATATAAACAAAATACTTTTGTACACCTGTACAATGTATTTGTGTTTTAAGCTAAGTGTTATCACAAGAGTCAAAAAGTCAAAAACAAGGGCTGGGTGCGATGGCTCATGCCTGTAATCCTAGCACTTTGGGAGGCTGAGGCAAGAGGATCCCTTGAGATCAGAAGTTCAAGACCAGCCTGAGCAAGAGTGAGACCCCGTCTGTACTAAAGATAGAAAAATTAGCCTGGCGTGGTGGCTCACACCTGTAGCCCCAGCTACTTGGGAGGCTGAGGCTGAGGATCGCTTGAGCCCAGGAGTTTGAGATTGCAGTGAGCTATGATGATGCCACTACACTCTAGCCCATGCAACATAGTGGGACTGTCTCAAAAAAAAAAAAAAAAAAAAGAAAGAAAGAAAGAAAAGAAAAGAAAGTTAAAAACAAATTTAAAGGCTTATAAAGTAAAAAAGTCACAGTAGGCTAAGGTAAATTTATTATTGAAGAAAGGAAATTTTTAAATAAATTTAGTGTAGCCTAAGTGTTCAGTGTCTATACAGTCTACCATAGTGCACAGTAATGTCCTAGGCCTTCACATTCGCTCACCACTCACTCACTGACTCACCCAGAGCAACTTCCAGTCCTGCAAGCTCCATTCACGGGAAGTGCTCTCTATAGGTGTACCATTTTTCAACTTTTATACCATATTTTTACTGTACCCATGTATCTATGTTTAGATATGTTTAGATTCACAAATATTACTATTGTACTACATACAATTGTCTACAGTATTCAGTACAATAATATGCTGCACAGGTTTGTAGCCCAGTAACAATAGGCTGGACCATATAGCCTAGGTATGTAGTAGGCTAGCCCGTCTAGGTTTGTGTGAGTACACTCCATGATGTTTGCACAACAAAATCGCCTAAAGACGCATTTCTCAGAACGTATACCTGTCATTAAGCAACACATGACTATACTTCCTAGGCCAAAAACACACTTCCCTGATTTGGTTCTAGGGAGCCAACAATGCCAATGTTATGACTTGGTGTTAGAATGGCTTTAGTGCCTCACTTCCTCTTAAGCCCAGGATCTTAGAGGCTGGTTCAAGGGCGTTATTTGGGCATGGAGTTGACCACCTCTGTGTGTTTCCTTCCTCTCAGGTCTTTGAGAGTTTATTCTCATTATTTCACCTCAATTTGCAAAGGAGCTTGGAAGTCATCCTTGTTTGCAGCTTGCCCTTTTAAAATCGTCCCTTCTGGCTTTAATTTTTGGCTCGTTCTTTCTGTGTCCAAACTGAAAGCCCAAAATGAGAGAAACCCATGCTACACAGTGACTCGCTGGGGTTTGGGGCCAAATCTTACAACGCCCACTTTCCAATCAAGAGTGACTAAATTATGAAGTAGCACCACCCCCACCCCCTCCTTTTTAGTTCCTCACAATGCCTGCTATCACCTATTTTATAATTAGTAGTTGATTAGCATGAAAAAGATCTTCCTTCCTGAGTTAGGCTTGCAACTATATTTTCTAACTTTTGACCTAAATTGCGGGCCAATTTAGGGTTTTTGTTTGTTTCCTTGCTTGCTTTATTTTTTTTTCACTCCCCAAATCCTTGAAACACATTTTGTTTTCTTATGTTTTGTTTTAGCCACTAGACCACCAGGGATGAAACACTCTGAACAAAGCATCTTGAGAGCACAGTTAGGCTGTTTCTGCACACAAATAGAAGAGCAACTAAGTTTATGTTTCCACCAATGATCTTTTGCAGGAAAAGACATGAGGCAACAGCCAGGGGGGACCAAGGCTCAAGTTTCACTTAAGGGAAACTGAATTCACTTCTTCAAGTGACACTGAGAGCTTCTATTCTAGCATTAGGACTTACCAAATCAGGGCTCACTTGTTTTCCGGAAGAGTGTGGGTTCTACATATTGGGTTTTTAAGGTGCACATGATGGATAGTTTTGAAACATTTCCCCACCAGTTTATTACCGGCCAAGACAGAAGTACACCGCAGCCCTTTCCCTGAGAACGTTCCTCCCACGAAGTATCCCACTTCCTTGTCAAATTTTACTTATTTCGCTTATCAGCAAGAAAATGAAAATTTCTTTTTCACTCTCTATAATCATCTACCCAACTCAGCAACTTAAGGCGCCTCTGTCACTTTGATTTATTCAAATGATTTGAAATGTCAACCTATTGAAGATCTGTAGGGGACCGTGAGTAATGTCACCCACTGCCCTGAAAAAACAATGAATTTTAACTTTCTGAACGGATGTCAGAGAAGGGCAAAGCTGAGCCTGTGGGATCTCTTCCTGCCACGCTTCACAATGGAGTGATTCAAGGTGATTTGGGCACACTCGTTGAGGAAGCCACATCTCCTGCCAGTTTGAATGACACCATCTTGGCAAAAAGGAAACCAGTCACTGAGGGGACACTTTTCCCCCAACTGTGATTTCTTAGAAAGCCATGGCATTATTTTGATGTTTAATGAAGCAGAACCTTTTGATCCCAACCACAGTCTGGTCTTACTGGATTGGCAACAGTCCCAGCACACTGACAATTTAAATGAGGGTGCTGCTGGTTGAGGACTTTATACGAGGCCTCATTAACTAGTCTATGAGGATGGCCTCACATGGTGC
This sequence comes from Daubentonia madagascariensis, assembly GCA_023783475.1. NCBI lineage: Eukaryota > Metazoa > Chordata > Mammalia > Primates > Daubentoniidae > Daubentonia > Daubentonia madagascariensis. The sequence goes on from JAKFHU010002429.1 coordinate 751,335, forward strand.
TTGGCACAGAGGTAGAAAGCGCTCATGGCATGTTAGCCATTGCTGTAATTATTAAAAGTTCATTTCTGTTGGTGACTCTTCATGGCTAGCTAAGAAAAAAAAGTTCATTTTTAGGGGGTTCTACCAGTAGTTGAAAGGTAGGCTTACTGCAGCTGGGATTTAGCTGCAAGCACACCATAACTATTCCTACGGTTCTAACCTGCTGGTGGCTGGCCTGGTGTTCTGGGATAGTCAAAACTATTACAAGAAAACTCAGGGAAATGCCTAAATTCTCCTACTGGGTTGGAATTAAGTGAACTCTAATGGATCTTGAAATAATGGGGTCAGTGTCTGAGGCTTGAAAAGGCAAGAGTCCTCTTTTGCTATACAGGACTTGGTGTGAATTTGGCATTAAGATCAGATGTGTGCTATCTTGCTTGCTTCTTTAGGAAGAAAGCTGGTGCTAACCCCTCAAGGAGAGGATAAAACACTTAGCAGAGCCTTGCTCAGTTTCTCAATGGGGAGTGGCACATTAGTTTAACGTGCAGGAAGTTGGCAGTCAAATGCTATAGATGACGGAGATCTGACCTTGTTCTTAGCTGAGATTGGTATGGCTTCCTCTAGAGCATTTGCCAAGTGGCCTTTGTGGCTAAAGAGCACACTGAGCTCTCTCTTACTTAACTCTTTTTAAAGTGAGAACAAAAGGGTGGATATGCCTGGCTGCCTGCAGTGAACATTAGTGAGTGCCTCCTCTGTGCTAGGTGCTGGGGGTGCAATGAGGAGCAGGACAGTCCCAGCCTTAGTTCTCAAGTTCACAGTCTAGTCAGGAAGACAGATAGTGATGTGCTGAAGATAGTGATGTTCAGAAATTTTGCAAACCAGTTGAGAAATACACAATTATTAAAAATAAATTTATATAAATTTACAATTAAATAAAATATATTTAAAACCAAGGTCATAAATACCCCAAACTTATCATTTCCTAATTATTTTACTGCCTTTTATTATTATCCATGCACTTGAGGTTATCTATAACCTCTGTTACAGCAGTATGGTGAAAATACTATTAATATATAATGTGCTGCTGGGCCTTTCTCCCCATTTCGATGTTGTGTGACCTCAAATTGGTAGCTTGAAATTGGCCGTGGTGGTAATATTTACACCATGGAAATGGGCAATCACTATAAACTAGGAATTTTGTTTTCCTTTCAGAAAATCAGTTATTAAACATTTACCAGCATACCACTGGAGACAGACTAGCAAATAGATGGTTAAAGTAAATCCAGTGGGCCACATGGCTGTGGGATTACAGCTCAGCGTAGGGGAGCATGGGAAAGTGTTGATAAAGGTTTCACATAGGAGGTAGGTGCCTGAGCAGACCCCTGAAGGATGATTAGGAGTGAAGGCCCAGAAACCAGGGCAGAATTGATTGAATAAGAAAGATGTGGTCCTTGCCCTCAGGGGCTCTCAGTCTAGGGGGAAACAGACAGAAGGAGGCACAGGGTCAAGTGCTCTGTGGGGCCTCCTGGGGCTACTGTGGAAGCACAGAGGAGGGCACCATACTGGTGGGAGTAGAGGAAGGCTTCCTGGAGGAGGTGATGCGGCATCTTATACTGAAATCAAAAGACAACTAGGAGTAGCCACCTCTCTTGGAAGCAGAGGTGGAAAATTATGTCTTCTTATACATTAAAATATATTGCTAACATATTCAGCATTAAACAGTAAGCAATGTTTTTAAAAGATATTCTCAAGAAGTGTCTCACTCTTTTTGTGAGTGTATGTAATCCTTGAAACATCGCCTCGTGAGTGGGTGGTGGGGTTTAGTTTCTAGTGCAGCTTCCTACCTAGTATAGGGCTTTGCTTTACAGCAACCCTGGCCTAGCGCTTCCAAGTTCTGCCTGAATACTGTTGGTGAGGGGGGAGAAGGAAATTGAATGCATTTGTTAAAGTACTGGACTATTAATAAGTAGGACCAAAGACCTCATTTGGGAGAGTAATTATTAAATCCTTTGTTCAAAAGTCTGGTGTTTGCTAAGCCCTTGGGTTTCATGGACAAAGCATAAGCAGCACTATTCTCTTCTCAACAAACACCACAGCCTAACTTTTCCAAGAAAAATTGGTCCTGGGATAAGGATGGATTACATTCTGGCGTGTGTATGAGGAACAGGGACCTTGAACTCCTATCAGGTCCCTAACTACAGAGAATCTAAGAATTGATGTTGTCTCACTTTGGTAATAACATCTGGGGAAAATACCTACTTTTTCTTTTGCATTCAGTGCCTCTTTTTCTAAAACTAAAGGTCAGATTAGCAACTTAAAAATGAAACTAGAATGGAGGTGAGGAAAGAGGGAGCAGTGTAACATTTTACGCTGAGGCTGAGAAGAAGGAGCAGATTAGTTATCCAAGCACCCAAGTCTGAAATGCAGGCCCTTGGTGTTACAAACAGGATCAATCTTCTCGCAAATAAACTCTAGGAAATTGAATTAATTCAGAAATATTAACTGAGCACCCACTATGTGCCAGGTTCTCAGCTAGGAGACCCTGGTAAGCACTGACTAAAATGGACACAGTCGTTGCCCTCACAGAGTGTACTGTCTAGCACAAAACCAGAGCACTAAGCTAACAACTACACAATTTGTTATGTAATCATAAACATGATGTACACTCTGAGGGAAAGGATTGAGGCACTGTGAAATCCCATAGAGCTTCAACCTAGTGGGGCCGGAGGAAAGGTCAGAGAAGGCTTCCCTGGAGAAGTGATATTTGAGCAAACTCAGGAGCATGCATTTAGCTGGCATGAAGGGGGCATTATCTGGTTCCTTCGTTTTTCTTCCTAATTCCCTTATCAGGCAATACATTACAAAATCTCCATGAAAATTGAGAAATTAAAACACAGAAACAGTGTAGAAAAATAACCCTCCTAATCTATTTTATACTTGAAGGCTCCTTGACCAGTATGCTCAATTATTTTCCCTGAACAGATGTCCCCAGACCGTCCATTCTCCCAGGGGTTTATTTCTTGACGACTCCTGACAAAATTGCTGTTTAGCATGACATTTAAAAGGTATGCATCCATGTTCTCACTAATAAGTGGGAGCTAAATGATGGGTCCACACGGTCATGAAGTGGTGTAAAGGACATTGGAAACTAAGAAGGGGGAGGGTGGGAGAGGGGTAAGGGATAAAAACTTACCTATCGGGTACAATATACACTATTCTGGTGAAGGGTACACTAAAAGCCCTGGCTTCAGCATTATGCAATTCATCCACGTAACAAGAACACTTGTACCCCCTTAATATTTTGAAATAAAAATTATATTTTTAAAAAAGTGTGCATCTACAGTGCTATGCCCAGAAGTCACCCCAGAAAGGAATTTTCATTGGTAAATGTATTATATAACCTGAGTCATGGCTATAATGACTAAAATGTGGGAGTGCTGATGATTTAAACATGATATTATTGAATTTTAATTCTCCATCTTCATGAACAATTCTTTAGTTTTATACTGCTGTACAACTAATAACACTGTTGACTTGTGTTTCATACTTTACAGGATTTCCGGTGCTTTTGCCAGGTCTACCGTGTTTCCACAGTTACTTCCCATCTGAGGAGTCGGGAGGAGGCATTGGCATTGACCCTCGCCCGCCTACAGCCTCAGTCGAACGTGCCTCCAACTAAAAGAAATGGTCTGAAGGTGACTTGGGAGATCCAGCAGATGCCGAGCAGAACAGGATCCCGCTTTCACCTTTCTTACAACCGTCTCTCCTTCTCACCCACGGTAACTACGAGATACAGGAAGGTGCTTCTTCTCTTCCCGCACGGATTTCTTTCCTTTGGGCTTATGGCTCCACCCGTGTAGACAGAGTTGTCCAGCCTAAGAAAGCAAACTGACCAAAGATCTGTGCAAAACTTAGCAGTTTCCATTTTGCAAACCTTCCTCAGCTGTAGTTGCATAAAACAATCCCTCCCCTTTAAATTTCACTTTGAACTCTACCTTTGACTGAACCCGAATATCAAAGTGAAACTCAGTCAAAACCACAGGGTAGACCCCAAATAAGCAAGGGTTTACTTGAAACCTGAAGATTTTCTCAAAACCTTTTGAGAGGATGCAGATAGAAAAGACCAACCTCACTTGGATTTATAATAAAGAGTGAAATCCAAAACCACGGGTTCTAGGCATTGGCTGTTACTAGAGGTGGGTAGTAAAACAATAATAATAATAATGATTACTAGTACTACCACCACCACTGGTAGTAAGCTTTTACCATATGCCAGGAGGTGCGCTGCTAAGCAATTTTTATCTCACTGACTCATCCCAGAAACCCTCCGGGGTAGGTGTGATGTGACCCCTCTTTACAGATTACAAAAATAAGGCTTATTCAAATTCTACCAATTATACATGCACTTGTGCATGTGTGTGTGTGTGGAGCTCTATGCAATTTCATCACATGTGAAGATTTGTGTAACCACCACCACAATCAAGATACGCCACTGTACCATCACCACAAAACTCTCTTGTGTTACCCTTTCACAGCCACACCCAGCCCCTCTCCTCCATCTCTGGCAACTGTTAATCTGTTCTCCATCATAATAGTTTTGCCATTCTGGGAATGTTGTATAAATGGACTCATACAGTACATAACCTTTTGAGATTGGCTTTTTTCTCCTCAGCATAATTCCCTCGAGATTCATCCAAGTCGTTGCCTATATCAGGAATTAATTCCTTTGTATGGCTGAGTAGTATGCCATGGTATGGATGTACCACAGTTTGTTTAACCATTCACCTATTGAAGAACATTTGGGTATTTTCCAGTTTTTGGCTATTACAAATAAAGATGTTATGAATATTTGTGTACCACAAGGTCCTGCATGTGAATTTATGACTGTAAAGTTGTTTGTAGTATTCCTTTGTTATCCTTTTAATGGCTACAGAAGCTGCTGTGATAACCTTATTTCATTCCCGATATTCGTGATTTTTATTTTTAAGAGAGACAGAGTCTCACTATGTTGCTCTGGCTGGAGTGCAGTGGCTATTCGCATGCGTGATCATAGCTCACTGCAGCCTCCAACTCCTGGGCTCAAGTGATCTTCCTGCCTCAGCCTCCCAAGTAGCTGGGACTACAGGTATGCGACACTGTGCCTGGTCTGATATTAGTGATTTTTATCTTTTCTCTTTTCACCTTTGTCAAACTCGCTAGAGGTTTTTTTTTTTTTTTATCAGCTTTATTGAGTTATTTCGAAGAATCAGCTCTTCCTTTTGTTAGTTTTTTCTATTGATTTATTGTTTTCAGTGCCAATGATTTCTGCTCTTACTTTTACTTTTTTTTATTTTAATAGATTTAAAGGGTACAAATGGAGTTTTGTTACATGGATATATTGTATAGCAGTGAAGTCTGGTCTTTTAATGTACCCATCACCCAAATAATGTACATTGTACCCAACGGGTAATTTTGCATCCCTCTCCCCCTCCACCTCCCCCATTTTGAGTCTCCAATGTCCATTATACCACTCTGTATGACCATGCGTACCCATAGCTTAGCTCCCACTTATAAGTGAGGACATGTGGTATTTGGTTTTCCATTCCTGAGATACTTCACTTAGGATAATAGCCTCCAGTTCCACCCAAGTTGCTGCAAAAGACAATATTTCATTATTTTTTATGGTTGAGTAGTACTCCATGGCATATATATACCATATTTTCTTTATCCACTTATCAGTCAATAGGCACCGAGATTGGCCCCATATTGTTGCAGTTGTGAATTGTGCTGTGATAAACATACAAGTGTGGGTATCTTTTTGATATAATGGCTTCTTTTCCTTTGGGTAGATACCCAGTAGAGGAATTGCTGGATCACATGGTAGATCTACTTTTAATTCTTTGAGAAATCTCCATACTTTTTTCCATAGAGGTTGTACTAATTTACATATCCATCAACAGCGTATAAGCATTCCCTTTCACTGCATCCATGCCAACATCTATTGTTTTTTGACTTTTTAATTGTGGCCATGACAGGGATAAGGTGGTATCTCATTGTGATATTAATTTGCATTTCCCTGATGATTAGTGATGTTGAGCATTTTTTCATATGTTCGTTGGCCATTTGTATATCTTCTTTTGAAAAAAGTCTGTTCACTTTTTAATGGGGTTACTTTTTTTTTATTAATGAGTTGTTTGAGTTCCTTGTAGATTCTGGATGTTATTCCTTTGTCGGATGCATAGTTTGTAAATATTTTCTCCCATTCTGTAGGTTGCCTATTTCCTCTGTTTATTATTTCTTTTGCTGTGCAGAAGGCTTTTAGCTTACTTAAGTCCCATTTGTTTATTTTTGTTTTCATTGCATTTGCTTTTGGATTCTTAGTCATAAATTGTTTGCCTAGGCAAATGTCCAGAATAGTTTTTCCCTAGGTTTTCTTCTAGAATTTTTATGGTTTCAGATCTTACACTTAAGTCATTAATCCATCTTGAGGTGATTTTTGTATATGGTGAGAGATAGGGATCCGGTTTCATTCTCCTGCAAATGACTACCCTGTTTTCCCAGCATCATTTCTTGAATAGGGTGTCCTTTCCCCAGTGTATGTTTTTGTCAGCTTTGTTGAAGATCAGTTGGTTGCAGGCATATGGCTTTATTTCTGGGTTCTCTATTCTGTTCCATTGATCTATGTGTCTATTTTTATACCAGTACCATGCTGTTTTGGTTGCTATAGCCTTGTAGTATAATTTGAAGTCCGGTAATGTGATGCCTCCAGTTTTGTTCTTTTTGCTTGGGATTACTTTGGCTATCTGGGCTCTTTTTTGGTTCCATGTGAATTTTAGGATTTTTTTTTTCTAATTCTGTGAAAAATGATGTTGGTATTTTGATAGGAATTGCATTGAATCTATAGATTGCTTTGGGCATTATGGTCATTTTAACAATATTGATTCTTCTAATCCATGAGCATGGGATGTTTTTCCATTTGTATGTGTCAATTAGGATTTCTTTCATCAGTGTGTTGTAGTTTTCCCTGTAGAGATCTTTCACCTCCTTGCCTAAGTATATTCCTAGGTATTTTAATTTTTTTGCAGGTGGTACACACCTTTAGTCTTAGCTACTTGGGTGGCTGAGACAGGAGGATCACTTGAGCCCAGGAGTTTCAAGGCTGCAGTGAGGTATGATTGTGCCACTGCACTCCAGCCTGGGAGACAGAGCTAGACCCAGTCTCTAAAAAAATAAAATAAAATAAATAAATAATAAAAATAAAAAGATGCACACCACTCTTACCTTTATTTTCTTCCTTCTGTTTTCTTTCAGTTTATCTTGCTCTTCTTTTTCTAGGTTCTTGAAGCGTGAACTTAAATTATTGACTTGAGACTTTTTCTCTTTTCTGATGTAGATATTGAGTGCTAAAAAATTTCCCTCTCAGCACTGCTTTAGCTGCTTCCCACACATTTTGATATGTTGTATTTTCATTTTCATTCAGTCCAATGTATTTTTAAATTTCCTTTGAGACTGCTTCTTTGACCTATGGATTATTAAGTGTGCTGTTTAGTTTCCACGTGTTTGGAGATTTCCCTTTTATCTTTCTGTTACTGATCTTTAGTTTGATTCCATCTTAGCCAAGTAACACATTCTATACAATTTCCATTATTTTAATTTGTTAAAGTTTGTTTTACAACCTGGGATAAAGTTCTCTTGGTGAATATTCCATCAGTACTTGAAAATAATGTATATTATGCTGTGTTTACGTGGAATGTTCTATATATGTCAGTTAGAACCTGCCAGTTAATTGTGTTAAGATCTTCTATATCCTTGCTGGTTTTCTGTCTAGCAAGTCTATCAATTGCTAAAAGTGGTATTGAAGTCTCCAACTATTATTGTGGACTTGTCTGTTTCTCTTTTCAGCTCTATAGGTTTTGTTTACATATTTTAAAGCTCTGTTCCTTGGTGGTCTTCTCAGTGGATTGACCATTTTATCATTATGTAATATCCCTCTTTGTCTCTGATAATTTTCTTTGCTCAGAATTCTACTTTACCTGATATTAGTATCACCACTTCTGTTTTCTTTTTATTAGGGTTTGCATAGTATATCTTTTTCCATCAATTTACTTTCAAACTATCTTGTTATATTTGAAGTGCATTGCTTATAGACAGCATATAGTTAGGCCATATTTTTTAAATCTACTCTTCAAATCTCTGCCTTTCAATTGGTGAATTTAGGCTATTTATATTTAAAGTAATTATTGGATTTTTTAGGGCTTAAGTTTGCCATTTTAATATTTATTTTATGTTTATTCTCTGTTTCTTGTTCCTCTGTTTTTTTCTTGACTTCTTCTAGGTTACTTGAACAATTTTTAGAGTTCCATTTTATTTATTTATAATGCTTTTGAATATATTACCTTGTATAGTTTTATTAGTGGTTGCTCTAGGTCTTACTACCCACATACATAAATTATCACAGCCTACTGGTGTTGACATTTTACCACTTTGAGTGAAGTATAGAAAACTTAATTCCATTTAGGTCCCTTTAACCTCTCCACTTTTCAAATATAATTATCTTAAGTATTTTCCCTACAATCATTGCACTCCACATCAGATAGTGTAACAATATTTTCTTCAACTATAAAATATGATTAAAGAAACTCATGAGGTGAAGGATAGTCTATTATGTTTACTTCTATTTTTACCCATTCCATTTTCTTCTTTCCTTTGTAAAGAGCCATGCCTTCTTCTGTTAACATTTTCTTTCTCTTTGAAGAACTTCCTTTAGCCATTATTTCAGGGTAGGTTTGCTAGTAACAAATTCTCTTAGTTTTCCTTCACATGAGAATGTCTTGATTTCCCCCTTCATTTCTCAATGATAGTTTCACTGGATACAGAATTTGTGATTGACAGGCCTTTTCTTTTTTTACTTAAAATATGTTCTGCTACTTCCTTCTGGCCTCCATGATGTCATATGAGAAACCCACTATGATTTTCCTATGGTCCCTTACAGGTAAGGCATGGTTTTCTCTGGCTGCTTTTAAGATTTTTTTTTTTGTCTTTAATTTTTAGAAGTTTAATTATGCTGTATCCTAGTGTGGATTTCTTTGGGTTTATCCTAATAGGGATTTGCTCAGCTCCTTAAACCTGTAGATTTATGTCTTTTGTCAACTTTGGGGAATTTTCATCCATTATTACTTCAAATACTTTTTCAGTCCCACTCTCTCTCATGTGTGCCTCTCTTTTGGGACTCTTATAACATAAATGTTTTTATTTGCTTCAACAGAATTTGTAAATTCAACAGAATTTTAATAGATTGCTGAAGCATTTTTATGACATCTGCTGCATAATCCTTGTCAGATAATTCAAATGTGTGGTTCATCTCAGTATTAGTGTCAGTCAATTGTTTTTTCTCATTCAGATGGTGCTTTTCCTGGTATTTGGTATGACAGGTTTTTTGTCTTGCTTTGTTTTGTTTCAATTTATAGAATACTTATTTCCTCCTTTATTTTAGGTTGACATGTAATAATTGTGCATATTTATGGGACACAGAGTGATATTTTGGTACACGTATACAGTGTGTAATGGTCAAATTATATCCTATACATTTTGATTTTTATGTTAGGAAACTCTTGATTTTATTTAAATCTTCCATTTTAGCAGGTAGTCACTCTGCATAGGTTTAGTATTTAGGTTCTGGCCTACATGTGGGGGCTTTAGTTCCAGTGAAAATTTAACTTTCTAAGTCTTTGGAAGCCATTGTCTTATGGACATCTGCTTTGGGTTTAGGACATCTCTCAAGATTTTAGAAACCCCAGGAGGAAACTGATTGTAGTGTTCCAAGCTGCTATGAAGTCCCAAGGGTTTCTACTGGACCAGAATTTTCCAAGACCATAGAGATGTAGCTCAAAACTATTATTCTGTTACTAGAGCTGCTAGTATTTTGGTAAATTATATTGACTAAAGAGGATGTCTTCCCAATGTTTGATGGTAATGTTTTTATTTTTTCTACATAAAATTGGGGTATATTACAAATTATACCGTCCTAAACAGCATGCATACACTTTTTCTTTAGTAATAGATATTCTTGCAGAGTTTGCTCTGAAACAGTTTTTTCTCTGTCCACTTCATGCTATGATGCTAGTTCCGCTGGAATATTTATTTCAAACAAATACATTTAACTCCAACCAATAATTTTGGAGAATAATCTTTCTGAGAGACTTCAAGAATTTTAGAGGATAATCTTTCTGATGGACTAATAGGAGAAATACTATATAACTTTTCCATACCATTCTCATTTAAAAAAAATTACTTTGCTCTGCATCATAAACAAAATGGTGTGTGCAATTTTAGATAGGGTATTCAGAGGAGGCCATTTCAAAAGAAGGTAACATTTGAGCTAAGATGATACAATGAGAATCTAGCTATACAAACATCTGGAGAAATAGCCTCCAAGGCCAAGGAAATAGATGTACAAAGGCTCTGAGGTGGGAACATGCTAAGTGTGCTTGAGGAACAACAAGGAAATCAGTGTGGCTGTCACAGCATGAGCAAAGGGGCAAGCAGTAGAAGATGAGATCAGAGAAAATGACAGGAGCCAGTCCTATAGGGCTTTGTAGGCTGTAGTCAGGACTTTGGATTTTATTCTAAGGGATTCCACTTAGATAAGTAGCAAGGCATTGGAGGATTTTTAAGGGATTTTGAAAAAGACATGATCTGATTTACATTTTAGTAATAGAAAGATCACTCTGGCTGTGATATAGAGAATGGATTGGAATGGGCCAAGAGAAGAATCAGGGAGGGAAAGGAGGACACGATTTCAGTGGTCCTCTGGACCAGGCTTAAAGTAGGAGGATAATGGTGTAGGTGGTGAGAAGTGGTCAAATTTTGATATACTTTTTAGATATAGTCCATTGGAATTTTTCAGGGTTTAGCTATAAGGGATGAAGAAAAATTGAGGAATCACAAATGACTCCTAGGATTTTGCTTGAGCAACTGTTGAACTACGATGCCATGTACTGAAATGGGGAACAATGTGTGGGGAGCAGGTTTGGGGGGATGGGGAAGGAGGTAGGGAGTCAAATGTTTTGCCTTGCCCATATTAAATTTGAAATGTCTATCAGACATCTAAAGGAAGTGGTTATGCAGGAGGTAAGATATATGAATGTGGAGCTCAAAGAAGAGGTCTGGACTGAAGATAAAAACTTTGGAGTCACCAGCATACATAGATAATATATAAAGCCATGGGATTGGATGAAATCATTTAGAGAGTATACGCAGATTAGAAAGCCCAAGGTCAAACTCTAGAGTACTCCAACATTTAGAGGTGGGATAAAAGAGGAGAAACCAGCAAAGAAACTGAAGGAAAAAACTGGTTGGGTAGGAAAATATGGTGTCACTGAAACCTGGAAAGGAAAGTATATAAGAAAGGAGTGGTTGATCATGTTGAATGCTTAAGAGGTTGAATAATATGAAAATAGAGAAGTGACCATTGAATTAAGCAATGTGGAGATCATTGGTGTCATTGACAAAAGTATTTTCAGTGGAGCGGTGGAGATGAAAGCCCAACTGGAGAAGGTTAAAGAGTGACTGTGTCAATTGATGAACAAATAAACAAAATTGGCATATCCATACAATGGAATATTATTTGGTCATAAAAAGGAATGAAGTGCTGATACATGCTACAATATGGATGAACCTTGAAACGCTGCACTAAGTGAAAGAAGCCAGTCACAAAAGACCATATATTGTATGATTTCCATGTATATAAATGTCCAGAATAGGCAACTCTATAGAGACAGAAAGTAGATTAGTCATTGCTTAGGGCTTAGGGGGATTGGGAGGGCGGGAGTGATAGCAAAAGGGTATGGAATTTCTTTCAGTAGTGGTGATGAAAATGTTCCAAAATTATCTAAGCACTTTATATATCAGAAAAAAAAGAACAAAAAAGGAAAAAAAAAGGTTCCAAAATTAATATGGTGATGATTGCACAACTCTGTGAATGTACTAAAAACCACTGAATTGTACACTTTAAATGAGTGAATTGTATGATATGTGAATTATATATATCTCAGCAAAGCTGTTGAGATATAATTCACTCATCTGCTGATGAACACTTTTTATAAGACATTTGTCATATCAGGTTAGCGCTCACCTTACTGACCTAATTTTAACTTGATTACCTCTTTAAAGATCCTATTTCCAAATAAGGGCACACTCTTAGATCCTGGGGTCAAAAAATAGTGAATGGAAAATGAGAAAGTGGAGAGAGTGTGGCCAATTCTTTGCAAAAATTTTGCATTGAGAGGGAGTAGCTGAAAGGATATATAGGATCAAAAGAGAATGTGTTTTAAGATAGGAATTATTAGTGTGTTTATATGTTGATGGCCTTGATGCAATAGGAAGGGAGAAATTAATGATGCAGGAAAGAAAGGAAATTCCCATAGATATTTCCAATTACCCACAAGATTGTTGCACCTGGGGGTCCTGCTAGCCTCACAACATATCCAAAATGTAACTTATCATCTCCCTACCTCCAAGATCTGCTTCTCCTCTTGAATTTTATAATTCAATAGATTCCATCTATGTGCTTAAGAAAGAACCCAGGAATCATCCTAGACTCCTCCTCCTTCTATCACTCCCCTTTCTAAACTATCACTAAATTCTGTCATTTTTATTTCCTTGGAAGCTTTCAAATCTGTGCCTTCCCTCTCCACTCCCACTGACACTACTTTATTTCAGATTCCAGTATTTTTATTTTTTTTAAGTTAAATGCATATTATTTTTTATAACAGCTTTATTGAGATATAGTTTACTTACCATACAATTCACCTACTTAAAGTGTACAATTCAGTGGTTTTAGTATATGAAAACTTGGCTCCTGGCCTCTAAATTCCCACTCCTAATCCACCCTTTATTCTGCTGCTGGAGTAATCTTTCAGAAACAACAATCAGTCCACCTCACCCAGTCTGCTTAATTTTTCAGTGTTCCCCCTCTCCCATTGCCTACAGCAGAAGTTCTTAGCTCGGTGTCTATGGGTCTCCAGTGCCCATGTCCAAAAGAGAACTCTTCCCAAGCTTGCTCCTCCCCCAGTCTTGTTCATTTCACCATCCACCCAGTTGTTCAGTCCCCAAACCTAAAAGTCATCTTTATTCTCATTTCTCCCTCACCCCCCACATCCAATCCATCAGTAGGTCCTATTGGCTCTAACTCAAAATTATAGTAATATGCAAATGCATCGAATTCTCCCATTGCCACATTGGTACAAGCTATCATCATTTCTCACCGGACTACCATAATAGCCTCCTAACCTGATCTCTCCACTCCCACTCTTACTGCTCTCAACTCCATTCTCTACACTGCAGCCACAGTCATCTTTCTAAAATATGAATCTGACCTTGATTCCCTTGCTCAAAACCCTTCAGTGGCTCCCCATCGCTCTTACAGTATAGTCTGAGCTCCTTAACTTGGCTTCTAAGACTCTCTAAGATAGGACTCCAAGTCTACATCCTCATCTCTAACTTTTCTCCCCTGTACACATTAGGCTCCAGTCACAGTGACCTTCTTTCTCTTCCTGGAATGCCTCATGCTTCTTCTCACCTCTGAACCTTTGCACAGGGATATTCTCTTCTCTCACAACCCACTTCTCACCCCATGACCCTCATGGCATGCCTTATTTCTATTCATCCTTTGGGATATTAGGATATTTTTTATAGGTGGTCTTCTCTGACCACCTATATGAAATTAGGTCCCCCTCTATGGGTTCCCATAAACTCCTGGGCTCTTGCTCTCACAATGCACACCATATATTTTTGTATCTGTTCAGTTGTCCGTCTTCCTCACTAAAGTATAAGCTCCAAGAGGACAGAACCCAGGTTTTCCTTGTTCACTGATTATATTAGTTTGCCCGGGCTGCCATAACAAGCTACCACAGACTGGGGGTTTAAACAACAGAAATTGATTGTCTCACAGTTCTGGAGTCTAAAAGTCTGAGATCAAGGTGTCAGCAGGGTTGGTTCCTTCTGAGGGCTGTGAGGGAGAAATCTATTCCATGCCTCTCTCCTAGCTTCTGGTGGTTTGCTGGTGATCCTTGGCATTTCTTGGCTTGTAGATGAATCACCTTGATCTCTGCCTTCGTGTTTACCTGGTGTTCTCCCTGTGCGTGTGTATATGTCTGCATCTAAATTTCTCCCTTTTTTAGGTTAAATTTGCTTCTAAGTTGTTTATTTATTTGTATAGATTTAGGGAGTACAAGTGCAGTTTTATTACATGGATACAGCTTGTAGTTGTGAAGTCTGAGCTTATAGTGTAACCATCACCTGAATAGCATACATTGTACCCATTAAGTAATTTTTCATCCCTCAACCCCCTCCCACTATCCCACCCTCTCATCTTTCTGAGTCTCCAGTGTCTATTATTCCACTCTCTATGTCCATGTGTACACATTATCTAGCTCCCACTTATCAGTGAGAACATGCTGTATTTGACTTTCTGTGTCTGAGTTGTTTCCCTTAAGATAATGGCTTCTAGTTCCATCCATATTGCTGCAAAAGACATGATTTCATTCTTTTTTATGGCTAAGTAGTACTCCATGGTATGTATATACGACATTTTTGAAATCCACTCATCTGTCGATGAACACTTTTTATAAGGACATCTGTCATATCAGGTTAGGGCTCACCTTAATGACCTAATTTTAACTTGATTGCCTCATTAAAGATCCTATTTCCAAATAAGGGCACATTCTGAGATACTGGCGTTAGGACTTCAACATATCTTTTGTGGGGGAGGACACAGTTTAACACATAACACTGCTCTTTCTCCAGCACTCAACATAGTGCCTGACTCCTGGCTTCTAATTCCCTTAATGACTACTGACTGAATGAATATATGGATGGGCTTTAGAGCTTCTATGAAATGGTAAGCAATGTTATGGGGGGTGTGTGCATGTATGTGTGTGTGTGTGCACGTTCATGTGTGCCCATGCATTTCTCTGGGGAGAGGACCCCTAGCCTTTCATCACATTCTCAGTAATCCATGACCCTAGAAGTGCTAAGACCCACTAGCTTACAGTGTAACCACTACAACCTCACTGTAATATAGGGGCCTTCATCATATAGTCCCACCTTGCCCTGCAGCCTGGCCTCTTAAACCTCACATACCCTGTCTCCAGTCACACTGAACTTCCTCTGGTTCCCTTCACAGGTTATTCTCTTGTTCACCTCTGAGCCTTTGCATATTCTGGTATCACCTCTGCTTAGTCCAGGATTCATTTTCGATCATCTGGCAGATTCTCAATCATCTTTCAAAACTCAGCTTCAGGGTTAGCCCCTGCAGGAAAATTTTTCTGACCTCTCTGGAGAGAGATAAACACTTCTACTTCTGGGCACCTATGTTCACACCTAGACTAAAGCACCTGCCATAGACAGATAAGTCTGTTTCCTCCACTGAACACTGAGATCCTGGAAGATGGGGACCAACTCTTACTCACTTCTGCATCCCTAGACTAGATAGGTGTCAGTCAGAGAACAGGCCTTCAAGAGCGAGTGAAAAATAAAAACAAAAACGAGTGGCTTCCCTGGGGAAGACAGATTCCAACTTAAAGAAAACCTTCTAATTCTGACAACAAAAGTGTTTCTTAGTGAGCTAAATAGTGTCCAGCCTCTGGACACTGCATGACCACTCATGATGGGTGGTAATCTAGAAAAAGGAAGTGCACTGGATGGGAGGTCGAGCTGCATCTGGTCCCCAAGGCCTCTTTCAAATCTGAGCATCTCTGATTCCATGACAGCCTAACCTTCCACTTTTCTTTTCTTCTGACTGGAATCAATCTTCTGGACTAGAGGGCATGTCACCTCGAACTCCCGCTGACTAAGCCAGGGTTAGAAAAGGTACTTTCCAGAAGTTCAGCATCCCAGGCAGACTCACGGTGCCTGGCTTTGCCTTCTCAGCACCTCTGACTTCCCATCTGAAAACTGACTAATACTTGCTAAGTGTATGTTCTGAGATCCTTTGATGAAAATGCCATAGTATGTAAGTATCGAGTACTGTTATGAATAATAAAAAAGGGATGAAGTTTCTGTTGCCTACTCCTTAAGTGACATTATAGAAAATGGATGTTTCTTGCCAAACCACAGGGCATATCTGCATTGTAGAAAAGAGACTGGTAAAATATGTTCAACCCTTCAATCCTTTGGATTCAACATAAAAATACTTGCTTTTCCAAGACTCTGCTGATTTTAAAAATGCCATAAAGTCTTCGGTGTCATTGTGGGCTGTGCTCAGCCTTTTTCCATCAAAGACAATGAAAGCCCACTGCAGTGGCTGTCTAGTCTAGTGTTCTGTCTACCCACAGAAACACTCCCCTTCTTGGAAATGCTCCTTTCTCCACTCCAACTACACATTTGAAGGGTGACTGCTATGTTTTTATAGAACTCTGTTACCTGGACACAGTGACTGGTAGAGACATGGGCACCTGATCCAATCTGTGCCAATCAAAATCTTTCCAGGGACTTTTAATACTTGGGATTAGAAAGAGAAAGTAGAAAGTCCTCTCTGGTGGCGACTCTGGGAGGTGTGAGTACAGAGCTGGCTGGCTGGTATGTGGCGAGCTGCGTGGGGGAAGTCTGAGAGAAGGAAACTGACACTCAGAGAGGCCGAGATGGGGCCAGAAAAAGAGCGGGAGGAAAGAAGGGAAAGAGGGAGGGAGGGGGGGAGAGATAGAGACAGAGAGACAGACAGAGACAATCCAATCAGTTATTCGAGTCCTTTGTTCCAGTTGTCCCTGCCCTCCCAATGGCTTGGTTATGTGACCAATAAGTCTCCTTTTTTTGCCTGAGCAAAATTCCAGCTGGGTTCCAGTCACTGGAAACCACAAGAATCCTGACTAATACACACATGGAACATGCTATTAGCTCGAGAAATGAATGAAGAGCCTTATAGTCTCCAAGACAGAGTTTTTTAAATCAAAGGGACCTTTCTTAAGAACGTGCACTCTTCCTCCTGTGGCAATGACCTGGGGAGAAAAGGAAAGAGAACAGCTTGTCATTCTTAAGTACTTATACATGAAAGGAGCTTTACAGATCACTTGGTCAACTTTCATTGTACAGAAGGGATGACATGCTCTTAAAGTCGCACGGTAAGTTAGCGACACAGCCAGGACTAGATGCCAGCTCTCCTGATTTCTTCTAACTCGCTAGATTTCCACAGGCCCCCAATCTGAAATTCTATAAATGAAATTGCAATGCATTTCTTAAAACACCAAACTTTATTTTCCTCATGGAATACACATCAACCCCCACCGCCACTCATTCCATCCCTTCAAGCCCATGAATATGCAAAAGGTCTAGAATTTCAAGTTATGTATCTGCTGGAGAGTTATTATGGCTGTGACACTTCAAATTTTAGTTCTACAAATTATTTTGATTCATATCCAATTCTCGACTTTGGCATGAATGTCTAGTGAAAAATCATATCCAGCCTTTTTGGTTTTCATCTTGTAAAACTGCTCTATTTGGCCTTTTAGAAATGATGTGACCAGCTTTCATTTTGACAATTGTATCCTCAAGACTCCACAAACTGATGAAGTTGTCATTGCTATAAAATTGTCCTGCAACCATTGTGAATATATATATGAATTTTGGAAATCGTGAAGTGACTGTGTCATTGTCAGATCCTTGAATACTTCTTCAGAAGGAAATGTGTGAAAGTAAGATACTAGTGCTCGTTATCAATCAGTCAACTGATCAATCACTGAGTACTGAGTAGGTACCTAGCAATATTCTAGTTGTTTGGGGAGCAAAAGAAATGTAAGGCCCCAAGACAATGAAAAGTATATGAATATAGATATATTTTCCATCTTAAACATACAGCAGCTTCCTCATGGCAGCTTACTTTTGTTATAACAAGAAGCTACATGGTAGAGTGGGAAGAACATGGGCTTTGGAGTCAGGCTGTCATGGGTTTGATTGTCCATTACTAATTGTGCAAACCTAGAGAAGTTACAGCCCACCACTGGCCCTCACTCTCTGCATTTGTAAAGTTGGGATAATAGTAAAAATGGCAATAATATCTACCTTTCAGGGTTGTTCTGATAATTAAATGCTATCATTTACCTGGTATATAGTAAGTGCCCGATAAATGCTTACTAATATTATAATGAATGATTGCTCTATGTTTAGGCCCAGTTGTTCAAGAGAGTGTGGTAACTCAAGAAAGTTTAGCAGGCTCTTTAGGCAGCAGCGTGGTGTGAGAATTCAGAGCATGGGCTCCCAAGTCCCGTAGAACTTGAGTTGAATCCCAGCTGTACCACTTTAATTCTCGGGCAACCTTGGGCAGATTACTGAACTTAGCAAGTCTCAATCTTCTCATCTCTCAAATGGGGATAACAGAACCTACCACATAGAGCTGTTGGCACAATTTAATGAGACAATGACTGGAAAAAACTAGCACGCTGCCTGGCACAAAGCAGTAGTTGCTCACGTGTGGGGTTGGTAGCATGTGTGCTGTAGAAACGCTATGGTCACTTTATAAATGACTGTTATTGAGGCATCACTCTGCTTTCCAATATCCACAGATAGGAAAAACTGAGCCACTATTTTCACCTGCTTTTGTCATGAGTAACTGAAAATAGCATCCAAAGCAGAGATTTAAGGATTACTTTTAAGAAGCACTTAAAGATTTTCAAGATAATGCATCAATTGCAGGAAGTCTCTTTATGATTTTTCAGAGCAAGAAAGGTGTAGATCTTCAGCAGTTACTCTTCCAGGTACTAATATACTAAGTAATTTACTACTTGGGGGACTTTTTGGAAAAGGCACTTTGTAAATATATAAAAATGCTTACAATGAAATAAAATAAGCCCTCTAGGTACTCTGAGATTATATACAACTAATATTTTATCATCAACATCCAACTGCTAATGTAGTTCTAAATGGAAGAAAAGACAAGGTCAAAAAGATTACACCACTTCAAATGCATTTTGTAAAAACAAAATAACACCAATTAAAATTTTTTACTGCATTAAAATTTTTAAAGTTAAGTTTCTGAAACTAAATGCATTTTTTAAGTAAAAATAAAAAGATGGCATTGGAAGCAGAGTTAGGGAGGAAACAGAAGACAGCTAACATTCATTAACTGTCAGCCATGTGACATGATCTCATTTAACCCACTCAACAATCCTATGAGGTGAGCGCTTGTGTTATCCCCATTCTACAGAGAAAACTGAGGCCCAGAGAGGTGAAGTAACTTGCCTGAGAAGGCACATCAAGTTAGTGATTCAAACATAGGTCTATTTAACTTCAAGCTCCATATTCATTCCAGATCTATCCCTTGTGCTGACACTAGCAACCCAAGTGCTCCTGGACATGTCATTAAGCTTATTTATGTCTTGTGTCATTTAGGTTGCTTTTGGCTGCAACTAGTGGGGTAACTGACTAACACCACTTTAAATCATAAATACATTTAATTTGCTCACATAATAAAGAGTTTAAAAGGAGGTAGTTCCAGGGAAGGGACAATAGCTCGAGTCCCCAGTTCTATCCTTCCACTCTGCTACCTTCTGTGGGTAGGCAATGCCTCCCTTGTAGTCTAAAGTGTACTCAGCAGCTCTAAGCATCACGCCATCGCCTGACAACTTCCAAAAGCAGAGAGTGAGTGTAGAGAAGAGACTTTCTCTCTGTATGCCTCTCACTTTGATCAGAGAGGGAAGTATTTCCCAGAAGTCTTCCAGTAGACTCCCTCTTGTCTCATTATCCCAAACTAGGCCACATGGCCACCCATAAATATGGCAAGAGGAATGAAATGACCATGCTCAGCTAGGACCAGTGATGATAGTGGCTGGGGACACCTTCCCTGAGATCAAGGGCTCTTGGCTTGAAAGCCTGACACAATCAGGGTTCTGCTGTCAAGGAAGACTTGGAGGCGGGCAGGCCAATGAGTAGATTTCCAACAGTGTCTGGCCCAAGCATCCATTTCCCTATCAACAAATAAACAAGTACTCTGGGCCACCTCTCTGTGAGATAAAGAAGGCTCTAGCTGCAGTTAAAAAACAAAACAAAACAAAAACCCAAGACACATAAATAACACCTCACCAACACAGCACTGTCAACTCAAGCTCCTGAATACCACTCCTTCCCCATCCCTTAAACTACACTAGTATTTTTGTAAATTCTTTCCCCTATCAAAACTGCCCTTGACATTCCTTTTAAACTAATGTTTACAGATGGTGGTTCTAGGGGTGGGAGGGGATAGATAGGTCCTTGTCCTTCCCTGTCTCCCTCCTCTGCCCACTCCACCATTGTAACATCTGATCTCAATCAATCTGGATTTCTGAAGTTGTCCTGTCCCACACTACTCATAGAAAGAAATAAGATACAGTGGAAATGATAGTTCACTGCAGTAGGATAACAGATCCAAAACAAATTTGTTTTCTATTTGATTTGTAAGGGAATTATATTTGCCCCCAAATCTATCGCAATCAGAAATTTTCTACCATATTTTCTATTGTGCTTTAAAAAAATCAACAGTTGTCATATTTTCTTTAAAAGCCTCTGTCAGATTTCATCTTGTAACAGTTTAGTAGCTTAAAACACACCCAAATAATGGTTTGGGGATCTGTGCTATGGCAAGAATTCTTATTTATTATTTTGGATTCAATATTTTACCATCAGCTTCTTACCTTAAGGAAATGTAGAAACTGAATGCTTTTCAAAATATTTCATAACCTTTCTAAAATTGCAGCACTGTGAAAATGGCATTTTAAACTGTTTTTTAAATGTAACTCAGATTCTTGATAACACTATCATTTTTATACACATAGAAGATTTATTTTGCTATGTTTATAGGAAATGTTCTTTTTTTTTCCCCACAGATTTTTCAAAAGATTTATGGCAGACCATCTTCACCTCTCCAGCGCAGTGACTCAGTCATCATTTCAACCTCTTCCTCTTTTCCCTTTAAATACTTACTGAATCAGGAAAAACAGTGAGCACCTGACTCTTCTGTGCAAATAGCAACCCAGCTAGCTCCTCAAGAAAAATGAACAGGAGAGGGAGTAATTATCCTGTGAAGCCAATCAGTACTCACTGTTGACAGCCCAGCAGGAACACTTCACCTCAACTTGGTCTCAACAGCCTTGGGGAAGGAAAGGCAGAAAGGTACTCAGATTATCAGGACTAAGTGCCTCCTGTCTGGCCTTGATTTTGCATTCATTTATTCATTTAGTCATTCATTCAAAGACTACATGTGCACATCATATGTCTCAGACACTGTTCTAGGCACTAAGGGAACAGCTAGACAAAGGTCTCTTCCCTCAAAGAACTTATACACACCCTGCGTTGGGGAAAATTAACATCCTCAAGTGAAAATACAGAAAGTGAAAGCATGAAAGAACTTTAAAGAGTCTCCAGGGTAGTTCAGCCTCCTCAATGGATCGATGAAATCCCAGAGGACAGGTATAACTTATCTAAGGTCACACCACTGGTCCATGGAGCTGAATCTGGAACCCATGTCTCCTGAATAATCACTGCTAATTTTTTTAAGTGCACTGTGCTCTACATGTGTAAACCATAAAAAATTGCTGATATTTAATTGGTTTTTACCTACAGAAATGAAAATTTCAGAAAGTTCAATCTATTATTATCACATTAAATTCTCCTGATTCCATAAAGTCAATAATATGTCATCTCCAACTAACATATGAGGAAAATGACGCTGAGAGGTTGAGTGACATACCTACGCATTTGACACCACTGGGTTTTGAACTTGGATCAGTTTGATGCTGGGGCCAGAGCTTTTAGCCTCTGTGTTATGCTGCCTCCTGAGTCAGTGGCCGTTACTTTCCACTGTGCTGTGTCTCACCCCAGGAATCATATAGTCAATCAGTGATACATTTAAAAGCAAAAATCTGGATTTCACAAATTCAGCAGTTCTAATGAAATTAATTAGATGGACACTCATTATACAACCTGGATCTGAAGTGTCAAAATAATTCCTGTGAAATTTCCTATAGATTTCAAAAAGCTATTTTGAAAATAACCTCACCTTTATATTAGAAATAAAATGATGAGAGCAATTAAAGCTACTTTTAAAATATGGGCTTAATCTAGAGGCAGCATATTCTGATCACATCCCTGGTCCTTCCCAACAACTTGATCCTCTTCTTGTACAGCTCATGTCTAATGATATTATTACTATATTCTCAGGCACCCTGGCTAAGGAAATTCAAAGTCTTTGTTTTTTAACTCTTCCCTCTTCATCATTTGACAATACCCACTAACCAATTATTCACCTAAGTCTGATAGCGTTACCCTCAAGTTCATCTCTTAAATTCAACATCCTCTTTTTTCTTTTTTTTGGCCTGGGGGTGAGTCCTCATGATGCATTTTTTAAAGTGTGATAAAGTAGAAGAAAAACTCAACAGCAGTTAGATCCACCTCCGCACCCCCTCCACAAGCCTGTAGTTTTGCCTTAAATTAAATTGTGTGAGGAGTGAATCAATCCTAGCAGTGTGAATGGAAGAGCAGAAGAGGACACAGAAGTTCCAGCTGCTCAGAGGTCTCTGTTTACTCAGACACATGCACAAAAAAACTCAGGGTTTCTTGACATTTCTCCACCTATTTGTCTTGTGTACAGGGGATGATCAGAACATCAAGGGAGTAGGGTCTTCCACTTGGAATTCCTGAAAGCGGAATCTCCATGATACTCTGAACAATTCTAGGATCGATAGAAATCCCAAAATAAAGTTTCCTCAATGGGAGGCTCCTCAATGGAGAATGGATGTTTGGTGGTCCATGATGGTCTATCATTAAAGGTCAAACATCAGATGATTGTAGGAATGGGATCAGGATAATGTTGAAGTGGCTTATTCATCAGGCATTGGTATTCTCCCAAAATGGCTCACCCTATGCATTAGTTTCCTAGGGATACCATTAACAAATTGCCACAAACTGGATGACTTGGAACAGCAGAAATTTATTCTCTCACAGTTCTGGAGGCCAGAAGTCTGAAATCAAGGTGTCAGCAGGGTTGATTCCTTCTGGAGGTGCTGAGGGACAATCTGTTCTATGTCTCTCTCCTAGTTTCTAGTGGTTTCCAGTAACCTTTGGCAATCCTTCGCTTGTAGCTGTATCACCCCAATCTGCCTTCTTCCCTATGTATGTCTCTGTATCTTCCTGTGACCTTCTTATAAGAATACCAGTCATCAGATTTAGGCCCCACCTTAATCCAACATGACTTCATCTTAATTTAACTATTTATATCTGAAATGGCCCTATTTTCAAATAAAGTCTGAGATTCTGAGTGGACACGCATTTTGGGGGGATTCTATTCAAATTAGGATTTAGTATCAGCATAATTATGGTGGCCCACAAAGTAGATGTTTGATATGATGCCTAGACTCTCCTTTAACTTTTTCTTCCTAGAGCAAAACAAATAAACAAAAAACCCCAAATTCCCATTTTGAAGGGAATGTATGCAATAGCAGAGTCCAAATGGAATGCATCTGGCTGCTCTTTGTAAGTTCCCGGTTTCTTGGAAAATACCTAAGTGTGGAATTTGATGACTGCTTCCTATTAGTAGTTTTAATGATTGGAAACTCTTGGCCCCAGATTCTTCCTGGGGTCAACTAGTCCACTCTCAAGAGGCCTTAGTGTTGCCCCTACTCCTTGCCTTTCTGCCAAGCCACATATGAACATACCAACCAGCCTCTAGCAACATCAACCAGGTGATCATTGTAATTTCAAGGAAAGTACAGCTGATCTCATCCACTTGGGCAAAAGCAAAGCAAATGCTCTGAAGGGTCTCTTTACCAATTATTGCAGAACTTACGTCCACCTTATTCTCATGGCCATTGGTGAGGACTGTTGTGAATCCTGTAAACTGCAGCCAGCTAAAGTGAGAATCTCTGAAGAGACTACACATTCCGGGGTTTCCCAATCCTGTGACTCCTCAGAATTCCCTGAGGTCAGGTGAAAGGACCTGTTGGGAAAATTGCAGGACCTCATACACACTGAAGCTTTCCAACTGCAGAGCTGAAAAAGAGCAAAGCCACTGATTTCATCTGTGAACTAAAATAAAATCTTAAGGCTCCCCCACCACCAGCTGACTGAATGGACCCCCTCCTGGCCAAGGGGATACCCTAAAACTGAGTTGCCAGGCGTGAGAAGGGAGGCCAGACATGCGTCATCATGCCCCCCTCCCTTCTCGGAGATGTCCTTTGTAACTCATTAACAGGCCTAAGGCTATGCAAGACAAACCTGCAGGTCCTCAATTTATACAACAAATATATGGCCAGTAACTTGTCTCTGATTAACAGACTTCCTTATCTTAACTTAAAACATTCCGAGCCTTTAGACAAAGCTTCATTTCTTTAACCAATTATAAGTCAAAGAGTCTTTAAACCCACCTATAACCTGTAAACCCCCCCACATTGAGATGTCCCACCCTTTCAGGCCAAACCAATGTATGCCTTCCATATATTGATTTATGACTTTTCCTGTAATTCCTGTGTCCCTGAAATGTGTAAAACCAAACTTTAACCCAATCACAGAGACTGCACTTGCTCAAGGCTTCTTGGGCATAGCTCTGGGCTGTGGTTTGCAAATTTGGCTCAGAATAAACCTATTTAAATTATTTTACAGAGTTTGGCTTCTTTTCCATTGGCAAGATTGGTGTCCAATATGGGGCTCAGAGAAGACTCAGGACCCCCAAAGGAGTAGCCTGAACTCAGAGCCAGGTACTGGCATGGCCCCTTTTGGACCCCCCCGACTCCGAGCTTCTCCTTGGGAGGAACTGGTAAGTCCTGAGCTCCAGACCTCCCGTTTTGGTTGCTAGTTCTGGTTTATTCTGAGTTGGTTCTTTTCCGAGGAATTTGTCATTTGGGATCCTAATTTTGATTTGCAGGTACAGTCTAAAGGGTCTTCTCCATTGCCTTTTCATCCTAAAATTAATCTCAATTGGCTTTTCTGCACATTTATGAAAGAGGAAACCAAACTGTCTTGTTTGTAGGTAAAGAAGAGACTGAATTCCTCAGCTCCGAACAGAAAGGGCATTTTACTCCTCCCAGCCGAAAGGCACATTTGGGTGACCAGGGACCTGAGTGAGAGTTCCCTGGGGCAATTCCCCATGGTGTGAGTGGCCCTATAGGGAGCCCCTCAACAAAATTAATTAAAAGAAGGTTCATCCAGGAAATGCATATAAGAGCTGATCACTCAGCGTTTTGAGCCCTCTCAGAGGTAATAGACCCCTGAAGAGAGAAACTGAAACATGTAAGAGGGTGGGAATGACTCAGTGGTGAAACACTGTGGAGCCCCACCCACAATCAACACACTCTGATCCACGACACTAAACCCTAGACTATAGTTTGGTCACTTTTTTCAAAGAAAAATGGAAAATAAATCCTTTAAAAATGAGGAAAGGTAAGGAGAATGACCCCCTTCAGGCACCGCAGTTGGTTTATGGAGCCTCTACTTGCGAGAATTTATGTGAATGGAAAGGTTCAAAGGCGTGCCGGCTTTTCTAGGGCTCCAGCTGGCTATAGCCAATTCTTGTGCACAAGTTTTTACTAAAGGGCAAATTACATCAAGGAAAATTCAGAGCTCAAGTGGTTGACCTGCCACTATAGAGTTAAAATGTGGAGTCTTTCAGCTTTCTCTTCTTTTCTGGCTACTCTAAAAGCTGCTAACTTTTTCTATTGATGTTGAGATAAACTCATTGTTTATGGTATCTCCAATTGAAAGTCTACCTGGAGATCTTGCAGCCAGTTCTAGCTAATGTAAACATTGAAAACTCATTTTAAACTGAAGGGGAAAAAAAGGGTAAAAGAGGTTTTTTTAGAAAAATCAAACTACTATAAAAACTGCTTTACCCAAAACATTGATCCACAGGTGTAATTAGGTTACCTATCAGGGCAACTAAAGTATAGCCATGTGAACAAGTTCCAGTTTTGTCAGGAGAGATTTGGATCCAGTTGTCTTTTACAAACCAGTGAGTTGTGTTACTATCTCGTGGTTAGAGTTCTAGGGTAAAATCTATTGAAACTTTGTGTGCATGTGCATATATGTTTAGATATGTTTTGTGTCTGTCCATGTATTATATGTTTGTGCCTATGTGGTTCCAGACTGGCTTATAAATAAGAAAGCACTCATAAATTAATTAAATAAACCCAAATGGTTCGTGTGAATTTAGTAATCTTTGGTAAATAAACTGGGTTATTTAAAAAAAGGTATTATTGATAAAGTAAGAGTAAAAATGTTTTCAAATTATCAGCATACTTTTTTGCCTGGGTTTTACTGGACATTTTTATGTTCTTAAGGTGTCAAGGTTTGACGCAAAGGTTATAAGACTATAAACCCAGCCAAAAACAAAATGATCTGTGTTTGTATGATTTTTGATAAGTAAGGTAAATTTGATATTATTGGTCTAATGATAATAGCTGAATCTCCTGAGTTATCAACAAAAATACCTATGTGTTTAACTTTAAGCTTCTTAAATGTCGATGTGCCTGAACAAAAAATGTGTCAGCAAATCAGAATAAATAAAACACCAAGTCAATGGAGCACAAAAACAGAAACTTATTTTCAAGGTTTATGAAAATATTTTGGTTTTGGTCTTTTAATCCTAGCTACAGATACAGTTTTTTCCACTGATTTCAATGTCTGTGGAAAGGTACACATAAAACATGTTTCTAACTCACTCTTCCTGTCATCTGATTTTAACGGTACTATTAGGGATTCAAAGCTGTCCTAGAAATTGTAGTTACAAGAGCTTAAATTGGAAGCTTCACTTTTCCTTTGGTCTTATCCACTCTTGATTTGCTAGCCAGTTATGTGTACATTATGTTGCTATAACAAAGGTTTTGCCTAGGAAAAAAAGATTCCTAAACTGTTAATTTTTATATAGTAATTTATTTTAAGATAAAAAGTGAATGATTGTTAAAATCCAAAGAAAATCTCAAAACAGTCTTACTCTTTGGAAATAGTGCATGTACTCAAGTTTACGCCCAATTTGGAAAATGTTTTGAGACTATTCAGATTGTTTCTAAAACAGCTTAATTTTGATCCTCACGTGAAAAACATGTTACAACTTTGTGTCATTGTTTGAGGTGCTAAAGGTTTTTCCTTCAGCCTACAGTCAGGTGATGTCATGTTGATGGGGTTCAGGAAACTCCCCTAAAATGAAGGCTTCAGAAGCAAAAGTTCTCTGACCTTGCTTTGTCCTCCTGCCTCTTGTTCCAATTCTTCCCTGAAGCTAGCCATAGAAATCAGAATCCCTCTTCCCCAAGGCAGGTCATAAAAGCCAGAACCCCTTTTTCTGAAAGCTAGCCATAAAACCTAAAATTATTCTATGTAAAAACTGGCCATAAGGTAATTCTGACCTACTTTGTTTCACTGTAAAACCCCCATTCCAGAAAGGGCCCTGCCCCACACCCAGAAGGAAGGAATGCACACTCAGAGGGGCTAAATAGAATCTAGATAGAAAGGCCTTGCTGGGTTCTGCCACTCAGCCTGTTTGTCCAATCATATTTCTACACAGATGTCCATACTTTGTTGACTCTAAGCATAAAAATGGACAATTTCCCCTGTATCTTTGAGTGCTCATTTTGAAGGCTCCCATGTATAAGTTTATAATTTTTCCTCCTATTAATTAATCTGCTTCATGTTGGTGAATTTTTAGCAAATCTTTATAGGAAGAGTGGCCTTTGCTCCCTACAGTTTGGCTAAACTTTGGGGGGCCAAGGATGCTTTGATCCCTACAATGTCAATAGATTTCATTTTGGGATGTGGTGTTTTGGAAGGATCTAATTAATTAACACCTTTAAACAGGATATATTCTAAAACATCTACTATATTTATAAAACTTAGAAAAGATGTTACATTGTTCAAAATAACAAGTCTTACTAAAATACTTATATTTGTTTTTCTTGGTAGGATTTATGAGTTTAAAAACAGTAATTAATATTTTGATTCCTGGTCTGTGTTATATGTATAATTTACAAGGTATAAAAATGGTTAACAGAAAAATAACTTAAAATAATAACTGGAATCTAAGTGAACTGCTAAGATAAATTAATTTTGTAGCCTTACCTTTGACATTTTGGTTTTTACTCTCATGTTGTCTAGAAGGTTTTAAAGGATTGATGAGTGCCTGTCCACCTTCAGTCCCATCTGGCCTAAAACATTTAATTGGCTGTAAGCCCTTTTGGCTCTTCAGTCCTCCTGGCCACAGGGGTCCCACCCAGGGACTGGATGGACCCAGGGCAGGTAGCCACACTACCCCAGCAATGATGGGACAAAATAAGAGTTTGGCCATTGATGCTGCCTCTGGCAGATCTTGGCCAAAAGGGGGGAATTGTGAACTAAAATAAAATCTAAAGTGTCCCCCCACCAGCTGATCGAATGGACCCCGCTCTTGGCCAAGGGGTTACCCTAAAACTGAGTTGCCAGCCATAGAAGGGAGGTCAGACATGCCTCATCATGCCCCCCACTTCTTGGAGATATCCTTTGTAACTCATTAACAGGCCTAAGGCTATGCAAGACAAACCTGCAGGTCCTCAATTTATACAACAAATATATGGCCAGTAACTTGTCTCTGATTAACAGACTTCCTTATCTTAACTTAAAACATTCCAAGCCTTTAGACAAAGCTTCATTTCTTTAACCAATTATAAGTCAAAGAGTCTTTAAACCCACCTATAACCTGTAAGCCCCCTTCCATATATTGATTTATGACTTTACTTATAATTCCTGTCACCCTGAAATGTATAAAACCAAACTGTAACCCAACCACAGCAAGTCCACTTACTCAAGGTTTCTTGGGCCTGGCTCTGGGCCATGGTCCTCAAATTTGGCTCGGAATAAATCTCTTTAAATTATTTTACAGAGTTTGGCTTCTTTTCTGTTGACACATCTTTGAAATAAAAATCTCCAAAAAATGAATGGTGTTTCTGGTGAGAAGTACATCAAAGGCCCTTGTCTTAGATGAAGAGGTATAATGAGAAATCAAAATTATTTCATGATGGAAATTTGAGCCCCTTCAATGGTCTGGAGCACTTGCTTCTTTATGTTCAGGATTATCTGTTTGGTCTGCTTCATGACAACAGAAAAACCTCTCACCTTATGAATCCTGGGGAGACTGAACGACAGGAGGGCCACCATTGGAATCCTTAAGTTTGCTCAGGTTCTGGAGTAGAGGCAAAACTCTATTGTTTACTGGTAATTTTTTAAGGACTAAACAAGTCTAATTGGTTCTTCCCAAATTTACCAATCAGATTAATCATCACCTCACCTCCACTGGAGCCAAATAACAAAAGAACTTACTAGTAATTCCTGGGAAAAGATTTGCACTGACAGATATTCCAAACCTGTCACCAGAGAAGTCACTGGAGTAGAAGTCACGACAAAATTAGCCAGAGATAGGAAGGCCTTCAGAAGAAATGTTTGTTGTTGATGGTTTGTTTTCCCAATGACCTCCATGTTTCCAAATCCAATGGTCAATTTTTACACCTTGTCTTACTTGACTCATCAGCAGCATTTGACACAGTGGGTCACTCTGTTAGGCAGGGACCAAATCTGCAGGTGGCAGATACAGGCCAGGAGGGTGGTTCCTAGGGGTGGAGAAGCAGGGGATGGGAGGAAGGGACTGCAGGAAAGTGAAGCTAACAATTGCAAAGAGCAGGAACTTGAGGTTTTGAGGCATGCACACCTGCAGAGCTGCAACTTTGTTATAAGAACATCTGTCAGTCATGTATATCAATCATCTGGTAACATCCCACACCTCCCATAAGCCTGCCCCTGGACCAGGCCAGTGAAAGGAACCCACCTGAGAGTCCTCAGCATCTTTCTCCACTTGTGGAGACTGACCCATCCCTCTCTGGAACATACTCTCACTTTGTATAGCTCCCTTCTTTTCTGCAATAAAAGCTGTTTGTGTGGAATTGCTTCCTATCTGTGGTCTGTCCGTCACACTGGCCCTGCTTGTGAATTTTCCAAGCAAAGAGCCAAAGAACCAGGACAACAGTCCACCAAGAGGCAAGACCTGACAACTCCTTCCTGCTTGATACACTTGTAGGGAGCAAAGGCTTTTGCCCTGCTAAGGTTTGCTAAAAATCACTGACATGAGGCAGATTGATTACTAGGAGGAAGAAGATACAAATTTATTTTAACATGTATACACAGGAATGCTCAGAATGAAGATTTAACTCCTCAGTGAGGTACAGAGGTTTTTAAAGAATGGGGGCTTGAAAGCAGAAAAATGCGTTTTGGGGAGGAGAGAGGAAAAGCCATGGCTAGCTAGCAGAAGTGGCCTTGTTATGTACATGAAACCTTACCAGTAGCAGCCCTCAGAGAAAATAGATGGTAAATATTTCTTTTCAGACCTTTAAATGTGTCAAACTCAGTTAATCTTTCCTAGATCAGGTAAGGATGGACCTGGCTGTATTAATGCAGATTCTCTGTAGATGTAAATCCTTGCCCCACCGAAAGACAGCTTTGCGGTGTTACTTCTATCTGTGAGACTCATGGTGTTACCAAAAGCTTGGCACTTGTCTTCAAGGCTGCAACAGAAGAATGAGGACAAGTGGTTGGGGGAAAGTAAAGAGAGATTTATTAATTTGCTGGCAAATGGGGAAAATGGCAGATTCCCGTCTCAAAGTACCAATTTCCCAATAATAAGCAGAAATACAGAATTTTTATTTTTTTATTATTTTTTTTTCTGTTTATCAAAATATTTTATTCCTGAAATGACCACCACCCACCCCCACCTCTGGCCTCAATTAAATAAGCTTTTAAAAATTTGTTAAATTTACCTTAGTGGGTTTTTTTTACTAAGTTTAGAAGCTTCACAATCTATCAATATTACAGTTTTTTTTTTGCTGTTGTTGTTTTTTCTTTTTTTCTTTTTTTTTAATTTATTTTTTTAATTTCAGAATATCATGGGGGTACAACACTTTGGCCATACACATTGCCCCTGTTCTGCCCGTGTCAGAGCCACAATCGTGGTCATCTCCCCAACTGTGCTCCCCACATCCATTCAGTGAGAGTTTTTCCCATCCCTTCCACCCCCCTCCTGCCCGCCCGCCCTCAGATGAATGTTATTGCCCTGTGTGATGCAAGTGTTCATCAGTTAGTACCAGTTTGATGGTGAGTACCAGTGGTGCTTGTTTTTCCAATCCTGTGACACTTCGCTTCGAAGAATGGGTTCTAGCTCCAACCAGGATAATACCAGATGTGTTAATTCACTGTTGTTCCTTATTGCTGAGTAATACTCCATGGTATACATATACCACATTTTATTAATCCACTCGTGTATTGATGGGCACCTTGGTTGTTTCCACAACTTTGCAATTGTGAATTGTGCTGCTATGAACATTCGTGAGCAGATGTCTTTATTATAAAATGTCTTTATTTCCTTTGGATAAATACCCAGTAGTGGGATTGCTGGGTCAAATGGTAATTATACTTTTAATTCTTTGAGGTATCTCCATATTCTTTTCCATAGAGGTTGTACTAATTTGCAGTCCCACCAGCAGTGTGTGAGTGTTCCTATCTGTCCACATCCCCGCCAACATTTGTTATTAGGGGATTTTATGATATGAGCCAATCTCACTGGAGTTAAGTGATATCTCATTGTGGTTTTGATTTGCATTTCCCTGATGATTAGAGACGTTGAGCACTTTTTTATATGTTTGGTGGCCATTATTCTGTCTTCTTTGGAAATGTTTCTGTTCATGTCCTTTGCCCATTTTTTAATAGGGTTGTTTGATTTTTTCTTGTTGATTTTCCTAAGTTCTAGAAATACAGAATTTTTAAATGAAGGCCATTCAGCTTCAGGCAATTGCTGTTCAACTACAGTTGATGATTCTGATCGTCTCATCTCTGTCAGATCTCTGCAGAAGACAATCTTGTGACCTCCGCCCAGGACTTCCGTGCCAGACAGTTGGGGTCCAGTCAGGTCGAGCCATCTCCTGTAGCACAAAGAACAAAGGACATTCCTCTGCCCCTCCCAACCAGTGGCCTGAGGCAGGGATGCAGGTTTTAGTTCTCAAAAA
Source organism: Daubentonia madagascariensis (assembly GCA_023783475.1). Taxonomy (NCBI): domain Eukaryota; kingdom Metazoa; phylum Chordata; class Mammalia; order Primates; family Daubentoniidae; genus Daubentonia; species Daubentonia madagascariensis. The sequence goes on from JAKFHU010002429.1 coordinate 783,317, forward strand.
GGAGTGGGGGATGTTTTAAAGAGACAGAAAAATATTTTTGCCATTTTTTTCAGGCCATTCATTCTGTTACAATGGCAGCCATCTCAAAATATGTCAAAGAAATATATTTGGGGACAAAATATTTCTAATTTCCTTCACATTTTCTTCCCTTAGCTTCCAAACCAACATCTCTCCTTGGTCTTTTCCCAACCTTGCTGGCTGTGCTTCAGTCTCTTTAGCTGGTTCCTCCTCACCTTTCTGACTTTTAAACACTGGAGTAGTGCAGGCCTTATGTCTCTGCTTTCCTCCTCTCCTTCACTCCCTACTTCTACTCCACCTTCTTAGAGTCTATTCTCAACACAGCAGCCAGCATGATCCTTTTAATCTTTAAGTTAGGTCATGTCCCTCCTCGCCTGTCTTCACAACACTCCAGTGGCTGCTGTCACGGGGTCCTTCCTCCATAGTTCCAACTCTCACTGGGCTCTGGAATGCTGTTTCCTCTCCCTGCCCCTTCAGGCCTAGGGCTTACCCAGACCCACCCTACCCCTGTTACCTCTGGGATCTTGTCTCCTACTGCTCTCCCCCTCTGGTCACTCTGCTCTAGCCATACAAGTCTCCAGATGTTCCTCAAGTATGTTTCTGCCTCAGGCCTTTGCTTTTGCCCCAGATAGCCACTTTAGTTACTCTCTCACTTCCTTATGGGACCTGTCCAAATGTCACCTTCTCTGAGAGTCCTTCCCCCTCCACTTTCTGTAAAATGGCAAACCCCTCTCCACCCTTCTGGCCACTCCTCACCTCTCTTACCCTGTCTTGTTTTATCCCCATCTTCCCCTGGCATATTATGGATTCATTATTCATTTGTTTACGGGCCTGTCTCCCTGCACTAAAATGTAAGCTCCAAAAGGGAAGAAATTGTGTTTTGTTCACAGCTGTGGCCCCAGTGTCTGGCCTGGCACATAGAAGGCCCTAAAGAAATATTTTGGATGAATTAATCCTGTATAGTTACGTAAACACATAGAAAAAGATCTGTAAGGATGCACAATAAAGTGGTCATAATGGGTACCTCTTGTTGGGCTTACTCAGGGTGGGAATTCGAAAAATGTATGGAAGGGAATGGGGTAGATGAAGAAGTCAGATAAGGGCCCCCGGAGACTCCGGAGGTTGTAAAGATAACTCTGAATTACAAGGCTGGGATGGAGCCGGCAGAGACTGGCGGCTGTTCCAGGAAGAACGCCCCCTCCCTTTGTCAAGAATGTAACCCCCTCAAGCCCTCCTCCCTAATGAAAATCCCCCTCCCCCCCGATCTTTGACCCAGCTGACTAACCCCCTCCCTATGCCCGCTGACAACCCGCCCTTCCCAAAAGCCCGAGAGAATTCAACACCACCCCCTTGAGAGTCCCCACCGAAAGCCATTAAAACCCCTCAGCCTGTAAGAGCAGGTGTCTGTGTCCGATTCCTGCAGAGGCCCTCCTCAGGTTTCATCATTAAAACCTGTCTTTGCCTGCCTAAACCGTCTTTTGTCTCTACTCTTTTTCTCCCTCTACCTGACACCTCTGGGGAGTGGGATTATGGAAGGGGAACTTCATTTTTACTTCATCTGCTTCTCTATTATTTGAATTTTTATAGCAAATATGCACTACCTTTGTAAGTAGGAAAATACTGCCAATGGAAAAGAACCCAAACTCTGTAAAATAATTTAAAGAGGTTTATTCCAAGCCAAATATGTGCAACCATGTCCCAGAGAGCCACGCCCAAGAAGCCTTGAGCAAGTGGTCTCACCATGGTTGGATTACAGTTTGGTTTTACACATTTCAGGGAGACAGAAATTACACATAAAGTCATAAGTCAATACATTGAAGGTATACATTGGTTTGGCCTGAAAAGGCTCAGGACATCTTGAAGTGGGGCATTACAGGTTATAGGTAGGTTTAAACATTCTTTGATTGGTAATTGGTTAAAGAAATGAAGCTTTGTCTAAAGGTTTGGAATATTTTAACTTAAGATAATGAAGTCTGCTAATCAGAGACAAGTCACCAGGCATATACTGGACATATACCCAGATTCAAGTGATCTGTTAAGTAAATTGAAGACCTCCAGGTATAGTGTAAGCTCTTTCTTGCATAGCCATAGGCCTGTTAATGAGTTGCAAAGGACATCTCCGAGAAGGGAGGGGGGCATGATGACGCATGTCTGACCTCCCTTCTCATGGCCAGCAATTCAGCTGTAAGGTATTTCTGGGGTCCCCTTGGCCAAGAGGGGGTCCATTCAGTCAGCTGGGGGGCTTAAGATTTTATTTTGGTTCACAATACCAACAATAGGAATTTTAAAAAGAAAAAGAGCTTGAAAAAGCCAAAAAGCTGCTTAGGAGAGCATGTCGGGCAGCAGGTGGCAGGATTGTTTCACTTCTGCTTCCGTCTGCCAGGCTGGTATGCACCAGAACCCACAGGCATGCCAGCCTGGCACTGGCAGAATGTCAGGAAGAGTGGCGTGAATATAGGGGGAGAAGGCTGTGATTAACATACAACACTTCGTGACCAGTGGCTGTCACTGGCTGTGGGGTCATCACAGATTTTTTTAATCTTCTTTGAGCTTTTCTGCATGCTTTTATATTCTCCATAATGAACATGTGGTACTTTGTGGAATAGAAAAAGAAAAACATTTCATCTTTTTAAAACTTTATTGAGTTATAATTGATATACCAAAGATTGGACACATTTTATGTATATGTCTTGATGAGTTTGGACATATGCAGACACCCATGATACAATCACCACAGTTTAGAGAGTGTCAAGCTCTGCCCCCAAGTAGGAGGCTTCCCTGGCCCAGATTGTTGGATTTTCAAGGTATACTACTGCATTCCCTTGCCTGTGAGAGTCATAAGGAAATGCCCCCAGCTAACTTTGGGACAACAAGCCAGGCATTCAAACTTACCAATATCAGTGGGTTGTAGAATCACCTGTGCTTCAGGTTGCTAAGAATTTCCCAGGTATTAGCTGAGGAATTTGGGGTTATTGTTTTGAAGCCTTACTAGGTCCATGACTATAGTTTCTGTCCATCTCTATAGATATATATTTGAAGAAGAAAATCTAGAAAAATGTTTTCATCAGACATTTTTCCCTCACTCATTTCCCCAAGCCTTTTTTCTCTGCTTTATAACAGCTGCTCTCACCAGAGGCATTTCTAAGCAGAATGGTTTTGTCCTTGCCAACACAAACCAACGGTTTAATGAAAGATGCAGCTATATGTGGCCGAGGCAGAAAGCAGAAGGGATAGGCAGTGCTCTTGCTGCCAGCTGAGTCCAACTATCCCTTGTGCCACTTGGCTTCCAGGATCTGCTACAGAGCCCAACTTGGTTAATATTTTGCTGTAAGTTTCCCCTCCCCACCCCCAAAACCTGCCACACTGAGACAGGCACACATGTGCACATACCCATTGGTGTACACACACACACATCTAGCTCTGACCAGGAAGCTCACAAGAAACTTCTGCCCCTCTGTATTTTACCCTGTTACCAGGCACCTCTTCCTTCACCCACCCTGTGCTGCCAGATGGCCCCAGTGCCGCCTGGCCAATGTCATCATCCTGCTGAACTTCTGCTACTCAACACTCCTCCCTTTGCACTCCAAACTCCTGACTCTGTACCCATTCTGCACAGACTTCAGTCAGGGCTCCTTTGCATGCAAGGAACAGAGACCCATTCAAGCTGGTTCCACAACGGGGTGTGGGTGTTATGGGGGCAGGAGGGTAGGGCACAGGTCATTGCAAGGAGACCAAGTGTCATGGCACTCCCTAGACAGCCACCACAGTGGGACCTGAAACAGGTAGAGGCAGCTACAATCTCTGGCTCTCCCTCCTGAGACCCATGATCTCTCTCTGTTCCTCTCTGTCTCTGTTCCTCTCTGCATATCTGCTCCATTCTCCTCTTTCTACTGACTGGTTTCCTCAGAACTTTTACTCACACATGGCCTCTCACATGTGACTCAGCTCCAAGTCTGTCTTACAGCCTTTCCGTCTTTCAGACTCTCCGACTCTCCACTTCCCAATACCATAGTCCCAAGAGAAGAATCTGATTGCTCAAACTCATCTTTTTAAGCCAGGCCATGGGAGTCCTGCACAGGGCACTATCCTGCCTAAGAAGGGGCCACCATCACGTCAAATGCCTACCAATTCTGCTGAGATCAGACTGGACAGGAAAGGAGGCAGTTCCTATGGACATTTAGGGTCCCAGGAGCAATGGGCAGAGCAGATTCTCTATGGGTGGCCAGGTGTTTCTAGTACAGCAGGCCTGAAAACTGGTCTGGTGCAAACCTAGACCAGAGGGCTCCGTCTATCTACAAGGATTTGATAATCCTTCACGATATTCATGTGCCCCACCTCTTCTCAAAGACTCCCAGAGTTGTCAGGTCCTAAGCTCCATCAGGCTTACTGATACCTGTGCTAGCCCCTGCTCACTGGTCCCACTGCCTCTATTTAAGTCGCTTTGTTGAAACAATGTGTGGTCTATCCATACAATGAAATGTTTTTCAGCCATAAAAAGGAATGAAGCACTGATGCATGCTACAGCGTGCACGAACCTTAAAAATATTATGCCAAGGGAAAGCAGCCAGACACAAAACGCCACATGCTATACAATCCATTCATATGGAAAGTCCAGAATAGAGAAATAGAGAGAGACGGAAAGAAGATTGGTGGTTGCTTGAGGCTGGGGGGTTTGGAGGCGGGGGTGATAGCCAAAGGGTACACTGTTTCTTTTTGAGATCGTGAAAATTTTCTAAAGTTGACTGTGGTGATGATGGCGCGGATTTGTGAATATACTAAAATTCATATCTCTGAAAAATTCAAAGAGGCAGAACTGTGAAAAGATTTTTTTCTCGGTCTTGTGAGAAACTGTTCAAGTCAAAAAAAAAATATTAGACACTCTATCTTCCAATGAGCTTTGCCTCGGCACGAGATGAGTCACAAAATACCCAGAGGTACAAATCCCAGCAAAGGACAGTCCAGCATGGTAGTGAAATTTCATGCCAGAGCTCACGATTCTCCCATACTGGTAGGAAGAATAAAAGTGTAAAGGGATATATGTGTGAATTGTGGCATCAGACTTTGCCAAGGAGTGTTAGGGCTTAACAGAGCAATTGCTTTCGCCTGTGGGAAGTGTCACATTTAGGTCAGAGCAGCCAGAGTCAGACAGGGGATGACAAGGAGGGCATAACTTCTTATTTTGGAAAGTGGAGCATGGCTCCATTTGTTTTACTGACCAATGAGTGATTGTCCATGTGCAGTAGTCCCCCCTATCTGTGGTTTTGCTTTCCACGGTTTCAGTTACCCACAGTACTGTACAATGAGATACTTTCAGTGAAAGAGCGTGCGCACATTCACATAACTTTTATAACAGTATGTTGTTATAATTGTTCTATTTTATTATCAGTTATTGTGGTTAAATTCTTAGTGTGCCTAATTTATGAATTAAATTTTATCATAGGTATGTATGCATAGGAAAAAAACATAGCATATATAAGGTTCAGTACTATCTGAGGTACTGCTGTAACAACCACCTCTGTAGAACTTTATTCAGGATGGGATAGCATTTCAAAGTATTTTTAAAGGTAAGCAGAGCAGTGCTGTGTTTCCAAAACTAAAAGAAACACAGGGAAAAGACCTGCACAGAGGGGGTGTGTCATGCAAGAAAAATACTGGAGGACAAACTTTTTCAAGTCTGACCTTCAGAAAGGCTGATTTATATTACTCAGCTCTCAACTTAAAAGTTCAGTGTGTCTGTTAGAAGTTTTCAAATGTATTTAACCATTAAATATTTTCATAATTATAACCTATTGCTAACACACCAGCAGGGGCCCATGGACAGCACGTGTAAATCGAAGAAAGCAAAACGTGGTTTTCACAATTAGTTGTTGCTAAAAAAAAAAAAGGGGGGAGCCAAAATGTGATTCACATGCTGATTTAGTCTTTATTACAGAATTTTAGAATTGAGAAATTAAATCAATATAAGCATATCAAAACATCATGTTGTACATCTTAAATATATACAATAAAAAAATAATAAAATAAGTCCTGCCTACTTCCATTGGGCAACTTCCTGTAGCATCTAAAAACAGAAATTAGGCTGGGCATCGTGGCTAACACCCATAATCCCAACACTTTGGGAGGCTGAGGCAGGAGGATTGCTTGAGGTCAGAAGTTCAAGACCAGCCTGAGCAATATAACTGAGACCCCATATGTACAAAAAAATTGAAAAATTAGGCATGGAAGTGCACACCTGTAGTCCCATCTACTGGGGAGCCTGAGGCAATAGGAGCACTTGAGCCCAGGAGTTTGAGGTTGCAGTGAGCTATGATGACACCACTGCACTCTAGCCCTGGCAACAGAGTGAGACCCTGTCTCAAAAAAAAAAAGTAAAAAGAAAAAAGAAAAAAAGAAATTAAATCACTTTAATTAACACTAAAATGTACAAAGTATAATAAGATAAAGCAATACTTTTGGAGGCCAAGGTGGGAGGATCACTTGAGGTCAGAAGTCCGGGACCAGCTTGGGCAACATAGCAAGACCCCATCCCTAAAAAAAAGAAAAAAGTATATATTTACATTTTTATATAAAATATGACACAGAACACAAAACATCTAAACAAGAGAACAGTGAGGTGTTCTTTTTCAAAAATTTCCCCATGACACCCACTTAATATTAGGAATGAAGTTCCATGATCCTTGTGTCAGGTGTAGTATTAAGTTTATTCCCCAGTTTGCTTTTTCTTGCCTGGTGATATGAAAAACCTGTTTTACAAAGGTCTGTGTAGCAAAAGGAAGAACACAAACAGCACATTTTGCAGCATTTGCAAACTCTTAGATTAGACTGCTCCCGAACTCATGAATGATTTCATATGCTATAGCTGTTTCCATCCAATTTTTAGAAATGGGGCTGGGATAGGCCATCCTTACTTTGAAGTATCCTGGTTTTTTGCTTACTTGATGCAGACACAGTTTAAGAGGCATAAATCTCTGCTTCTGGAGTCAAACTTCCTTCTTTTTGTCACAGGCCCGTAGGGGATGAGTGGGTAAAACATACACATTTGATAGACAAGACACAATACATTACATCACAAATATATGTAACTGGAAGGACAGCCACTGCCCATCCCCTTGTCTTTCAACCTCAGGGATGTTGTTAGGATGGAAGAATGCTCACCCAGCCTCCTTTCTCAGAGATTGCAGGAGAGAGCCCTGCCCTGAAATGTGACCTGGCCTCCAAAATGAAGAGAACAGTTTCCATCTCAAAGCTTCTGCTAGTTCTTAGGGTAGGTGGCTCTGTGACAGGCCTACTTTTTAATGCCTCTGGAACATCCTCCCCGCCCCTGCCTTGCCCCCGTTGGGCACAGTCTGAAAGGGGAAGCAGAAACAAAACACTGGCACTTGCTTTGCTTAACAAAGCAGGGCCAGCTGGGCAGATTTGGGGAAGCTTTGGAAAAGATTTCTCTTCTTTCCAGTTTGAATCAGACCTGAATCGTTCTTGATAATTAATGAGGACCTGTGTTAATCCAAGAGGAGCAGACCATCTCCTGAGGGTATGGGCTCTTGAGTCAGGTTGCCTAGGTTCAAATCTACCATTCCCTAGCTGTGTGAACTTGAGCAACCTTGAAGTTACTAGCCATGTAACTCTCTGAACCTCAATTCCATCATCTGTAACATGTTGATAAAGATAGTCCCTATGTGATGGAGTCATTGTGAGGATTAAATTGCCACATATCATTGAATCTAAGACATCATCAATTGCAAGATAGACTATTATTTTATGTATCACCAAGAAAGAAAAAAACATGCTGCCTCTTAAACTCTATATGCCACTGATTTTAAGACACATCCTGGTTTCAAAATGTTAAAATGAGAAATAGGTCCATTTCAGAATGGATGAGATACGGTAGTTCATACTAATAAGGTGCTTAAGCAGAGCCTGGCATATCGTTAGTACTCAAAGCATGCTATGATGGGGTGGGATTTCCCTAAAGGAAGGTAGCAATTCCCACCTTGAAAATGGAGGCCTTATTAAGAAGGGAGGCCCACAGCCCTCAACAGGGGAGAGCAAGGCTAGGAACTGGGGCATGCTCACAAAGGACCCTTCCGTAGGGATAAATTTTTTCATGCTTTTCTGTTGCACGACAAAAAGGCAAAAGCCATTTTGAGCGTACAGTTTTGCATGCTTCCTTCCCTCACTAATTCTCTTAGTTACCCTTACCCCCAAACCTCCGGCAAAGTCCAGTGCTCCTACAGAGCTCTGTGTGATGGCCTTGGGGGGATGACCAGGGTGAGTGGCGAGGCGAGCAGTGCCTGCTCCACATTTGGCATGGGGCTGAGGTCCAGGCAGAAGGGCAGCAGCACACCAGGCGGGGCCATTGTCCAGAAGCTCCACGTGATGACAAGTTCAGCTCTGCGGTGAGCTGTGGCCTGCAGGGAAGAATCGCTGAGAATGGCCAGGAGGGCTCTGAACCCGGAGAAGTGGCTGCCCAGTCAGCATCTGGCTGAGGAGTGAATGTGGGAGGACAAAAGCTCTTTCCCCCAGGATTTTAGGAAAACCATGACCCTTGGGGTGGCAGAAGTGACTAATGCTTGGGTCACATAGATGATGACATTATAAGACAATAGGCACAATCTAGACCACCAGTCATTGAATCAGATCACTATATTTTCTCACTTTTAAAAAGCACATTTTTTATGTTTTATGATTTCTGAAATCAGAATGTATAATTATGACGGTGGCGGTGATGATGACAGCTAACACTTACCTACAACTTAATGTATGCCAGGTGCTGTTCCAAGAGCTTCATCCGCATTAACTCATTTGCAGTTCCGTGAGTTAGGTACCGTTATTATCTTCTCTTTGACAGTTGAGGAAACTGAGGCACAGAAAGGTTGAGTTCTCCAGGGTGTCACACACACAGCCCCACATACCCGTACATACCTCTATTAAGTGGCAGAGGTAGGCAGAGTCAGTGACCCTAACAACCGCACTGTCATACAATTTAACAAGAACATGGGATTTATGTTCTGTCCCAAAAGCTGTTTCTAAACCAATGGTGCCTCTTAAAATACCCAATGGTATCTTATAATTGAGGAAATCCAAGTAGTGGTTAAATGGTGCGTATAGTCCAATCCCAGTCCCACCGTCACGCCCTGGGGCCACTGAGAGACAGTACAGGGCAGTGGCATGTCACATAGGCAGGGGCCTCTCGCTGCCTGTGTTCAGTTCCCGGCTATGCCACTTACAAGCTCACTAAGCTTGGGTGGGTTTTCTAATCCCTCTGAGCCTCAGTTTCCCGTAAAATGAGGATGATTCTAGCATTTTCTACCTCACAGAGCTGCTGTGAGGATAAGAAGAGATAATCCATGTAAAGATCCTTGAACACAGCAAGTGCTCAATAAGTGGAGGCCATTTCCACCTTCGTTTGACTTCCTGGTGTGCTCAGATGGGGGCCTGCCCCTCAGCGTTCAGTGAAAGGGGTGTTCCGACAATTCCAAGACTGGTGCCTTTAGATAGAGGCACCCATCAGTCGTTTCAGGCTTTTGAGACTTTTCTCAGTGCTTTACAGCGCACGACAGAGTGCAAAGCGGTCACCGAGAAGGCCGCCAAGCACCTGAAGAAGTGCTGCTGCCACAAACCGGGCACAAACTTGTCCCACATGGGAACATGTAACACCTGCTCACTTAGATGCAGAAACAACTTCTCTAGGTTTTTGCTTCACATCGTTCAACTTTTCTGAATGTTTCAAACCTGATTTAGGTTAGTGAGAAGCCCCAAAAAACTTTGTTAGGAAAAGCAAACACTGAAGCAAACGAGAAACAGTCACTATCGTCTTAAAGCAACAGATGGCCACGTGCCAAGGAATCAACTACAAATTAATGATGCAAGTGCTGAAATGCCTCCTAATTAAGGAGTGGAGGGGATGTCAGGAGAGGGCTTTGGTCATCAGGCAAATCCCCTTATCTTAAATGTAAGCTTATTTCCTCTTGTTCTTTCTGTGGAAAAGAAGACAAGCTTCTGATCCTCCCCTGGGTAAAAACCCTTTTTATGGACTATTATCATGGAATCAGTGAATTTCAAAAAGGGGTTTGAAAAGAAAAGTGTGGTTAAGAAGGGTGAGAAAACTGTGTCAGATGACGTAAGTAGCAGGAGATCTCTGTGGCGGAAGGGGAAATAGAATTTGAGATTGTACTGTTGCTTCGTTTTCTTTTATAGCGACATCTTGAAATTGACTTGTGGGTTACGGTAAACAAGTATAAGTTTGGCACCTAGCTCCCTGGGACTCTTTCATTGCATCATGCTACAAACGCTAGTGAAGTTGTGCCTCTTAAATTCCAGTTTTCACTTTGACATGTTCCTCCAGGAATGTGGATGGATCTTTGGTTTGAAGTTTTCAGATTCTTCCCCTCAGCCTTTGTCCCTAGGGGCAAAACACAAACCACACCTAACCATCATACTCTTGCCCCTAATAGCAAACTCATGACCCTATCATTAATAATCACACTGCTTCAACCAGCTAACCAGGCATAGCTAAGCCAATGAATTCATCGATTCATCAACGGAACTGTTTTCCCTAAGAGCTCTGGGTAGGATTTCTTGCTATATGTAATAACCAAATTCTGTGCTCTCATCCCAGTATTCAGCAAGATTTTGCTTTGGCTCAGGGTTTCTGAAAATGAAATCAGTCATCTCTAAAAAGTAGAGTGTCTGCCAGGGCCATCTCTGCGTATGGTGCCCACCCAACTCATACTTTTCAGATAATACTATGGTGCTCATTTGGGCATCAGAAGTTCACAGTCCTGATTCTCTGAGGAAGGAGATGGTATAAAAAACACTTGGGGGAAGTGTGTGGGTGGGTAACAAATAATTATAAGCCAGCTGGTAGACATTTGGTGAGCTATTCCTCTAGGTAGGTTGAATCCTTAGAGGCCAAGTCACCACCTCCAATTGTTTCTGGAAGTCGTTGGGCAAGAGATTAAATAACACGTGAAATGAGTGGAAGAGGCAGAGTTGAAGCAAACACACAAGAGCAGCCAGAAACACCAAGAGCTGGGCAACACCTGTCACAGACATCGGGAGAAGCAGATTTAGATCCTACCACACCATTCTGTAGCTAGGCAAGCTAATTAACCTCCTTGGGCCTCAGTTTCCTAGTCTGTAAAATGGGAACAATAATAATGGGATAGCTACTTTACGGAGCTATTGTAAGATTAAACGTGTTATGATGTGGAAAGTGATTCAAACACAGCTAAGTGCTTACTAAGTGCTGTATGTTATTGTTGCTGAGTTCTAAATGTTTCTAGAATGTTCAACTGACTTTGGCTGCTATGCCAGCTTAGCCATTCTTAGAACAATTCTAAGGCCTGTGAGAGGAGAGCGGCTGTGAGTAAAATTTCCCAATTCAGGTCATCGATTACTGCCTGCAAAATCTATTGTTGACATTGTTTTATGTTCTTGTTCTCCTACACACCCACGTTTTGGGGGCAGGGGAGAGGGGGAGTGTTTCCACGTGGAAATTAAAGATTGACATTGCTTATTTCGGGAAAAGCAAAAATAAACAATATGGAGGTGCAGTTGGGGCCGTCCCCGCCTACTTCCTAGGCAGCTTCATAGGAAGCTGGCACTGGCCCTTTGAGCAGTGCGGGGTCATCTGGGTCTGGTTCTGTCACACACCTACTCTTTTCTATTCCACCATGTAACAAAGAACCAAGTCACCGTTCTTTGGTTACTGATCACTTTGATGAGCATAACTCTTCATTTCCTAGTAACCGTTTCCTTCCTCATTACTAAGCCCTACCAACCGAAGGCCTCGGAGCTCTTCCACTCTGACTCAGAACAAGAGGCCCGCACGGCAAGCCTATCGCCCTGAATCAGAGCTTTTCCAGTGTTTGTTGATAGGAAGGGAAGAATGCAGGTATGGCAACAGTGATCACAAGATCTCCGGCTTTGGAAACCTCTCAAACCAATTTCTAGTCACTCGTCATCTAAAGATTGTTCCTGAGGGGTAAAGCACCTTGATATGAAGGCGGAAACGATGACACAGAGGCTGCAACAAAGGGTTCCTTCTCTACCCCACCTTGTCCTCTACCCCACTTGGTGCCTCAGCCCACATTTTGCTTCATCCCTCTGGATGGAGCGGAAAGGATTTGACACTAGATTCACAGTAAGGCCTGTGTCATCTGGGTGCGACCCCTTTAGGTAGTACTTACCATTTGGAGGGGATCCCAGATAGGGTGAGAAATCTCTAAAGTGGACCCCCAAGCCCTGTGACCTCCAGTCTCCAAGCCCCAGGATGAAATGAGCTAGTTTAAATGAGACTTTTCTTAATTATCCTAACTAAACCATTTCCCCCTTCCTGATCATTCTCCGACCAACTACGCCATTTCGTTTTCTTTGTAACCCTTACTACTATCTGAAATCATCTTGTTAATTTATCTATTTATTTGATTATACTGTTTGTCTATTCTCTCAAGACAGTAATGTATATAAGGACAGGGACTTTGTCTGGTTTGTTCACTCTTGTATCCTTAAGTGCCTAGAAGAGTGTCTGGCACGTAACAGGGGTTTGATAAATATTTGTGGAGTGAATGAAAGGATAATGAACTGAAATGATTTTTAAGCAAGTTCTCCTGAAAATAAATCATTCATTCCGCCATAGCCTTTGACAATTCAGACCCCATAAATTTTTACGGGGCAAGCAAGACTACCCTTTGTTCCTCCTGTACACTAAGTAGCATGGGGCTGTGGCAGTGACAGGGAGAGAGGGTCGTTTAGTCACCATCATTCAATGGTCTTTCAGTGAGAGGTAAGCTAGAGTACAGGCTGCCAAGATGCCAGGACGCTCTCCTGGGTATGTACACACTGGCTTGGGCTGGAAGGGAACACTTTTTACTACTAACATAATCAAAATGCTGAAGAGGAGTTTGAAAGATGAAGATAACAGGTCTCCACAGACAACCCCACAGCTCTGAAAGTTCAAAGGTTTCCACTTTGTTAGATGTTCATCTTCTAATGATCCCCCGCTCTCTATGGCCTTTGCCTACAATAACTCTCACGGCAGCAGTAAGGTGTGTAGGTGGCAATTATTATTAGGCCCATGTACAGGTGGAGAAAGTGAGGCACAGCCAAGGCGGGGTGGGGGTGAGCCAAGCCAGGTGAATCAGCCATCTGGCTTACTATGTACACCATTCAAATTACCACTCATTGAGCGCCTACTTTGTACAAGGCATAGTTCTTGAGCAATATCACCAATAGCCCATGCCATTTCTCCCATTCAGACAGACCTGGGCTTGCTTAGCTCATGGCTGGGAGAGGCTTCACCAATAGCCTAGAAGCTGCATTTGAGCATGCAGCAGCAAATGAACAGAGCTAGGAACACCACAGCCCCTGAGGGGACACCCAGTGCTTAAGAATGGTGGGTTTCCTGTGCAGAATGAAAGGAATCTTCTGATTGGTTTGTGATCACAAGGCTCACTCAGGGCCAAGCACTGTGCTTTCCCTGCATTATCTCATTGGGTCTTCACAACCCTTAAGGTAGGAAATCATTTTATCCCCCTTTGACAGATGAGGAAACTAAAGCTCATGGACTCACCCAAGGTCACAAAGCTAGTAAGTGGTAGAGGCACTTGAACATCAATCATCTAGGTCTGTCTGATTCTGGAGCCAATCTCAGGCATCTATGTTTCCAGCTGAAGATATGCCAACCAGGATGCTACAGCATTCAGGTAAAGCACTGGGATTCTGGTGTTCTACACCAACCAAAAAGCTCATTCAGCTAGAGCCCAGTGCAGTCACCACTGGCATCTAGAACTACATTAACAGCACAAGCACTCAATAAATGTGGAATGAACGTGAAACAGAAGAAATAGTCTAGGCCCTGCATCCCTGCCTCAGGCTAGTGGGTGGGAGGGGCAGGGGAATGCCTTTTGTTCTTTGTGCCATTGGAGATGACTCAAGGGAATTGTCTAGACGGAGGTCACGAGATCATCTTAGCCAAAGATGGGATTAGTCTGGATGGAGGTCATGAGATTGTCTTAGCCAAAAATGGGATAGATCAGAACCTTTAAAAGCTCTGTACTTCTGCTCAGAAGCAGGACGTTGGTACTTTGAGATGGGAGTCTGCCAACCTCCTCTTTGCTGGCAAATTAATAACCTCCTCTTTCTTTCTCCACAAACCACTTGTCCTCATTCTTCTGATGCGGCCTCGGGGACAAGCACTGAACTTTCAGTAACAAATGCATGAGTAATGTTCGTAATGAAGAAATTTAATCTTCAAGAAAATGTGACCACATGTTTAGAGTCTTCTGTTGGGAGGTAACATTTTAGGAAGTTCTTATCCAACAACAGCTATAATTTGTAAGTCTGCACACGTGAAAGGCTGGCCTTCAACCACAGTCATTCATTGCTTGCATTGCTTAAGGACAGGGATACGTTTTGAGAAACATGTCTTTAGGTAATTTCGTTGTTGTGCAGATATCATCGAATGTACTTACACAAACCTAGACGGCATAGCCTACTGCACACCTAAGCTATATATGGTATAGCCTATCACTTCTAGGCTGCAAACCTGTACAGCATGTTACTGTACTGAATACTATAGGCAGTTGTAACACAATGGTAAGTATTTGTGTATCTAAATACAAAAAAGGTAGAGTAAAAATATGGTATTGTAATCTTATATGTGGTCCTGTGTTGACCAAAACGTCATTATGCAGTCCATGACTGTGTTTGGAAAATGAGCTTCTCTGGAAGAGTGTTTCCCCTGATGGTTCTGGATAGTGGGCCTGCCTGCCTCCACTGGCCTTCCTTTATCCACAGTGACTAGATGGTATGAAGTGCAGTGGTGATGAGCACAGACTCTGAAGTCAGACTTCTGGGATTCTAATCTTGGCTCTGCCACTAGCCAGCATGATAACCTTAGGCAAGTTACTTCATCTTTGTGTGCCTCCATTTCCTCATCTACTGTGTGAATGAAATGAGTTATTACTTATAAAGCATTTAAAACAGAACCTGGCACATAGTAAACACCACATACGTTATTATGCTGCTTCAAGTAAGAAATGAACCTATGATGAAAAACTGGCCCATGGACAGGCCACCAAATAGACAAAATAGAAGCACCAAGTTGAAGGTTAAGCCTGCAAGTTAAAACTTCTGTGCATCAAACATTTCTCTTTCCACTTTCTACTGTTTGTTGTTGAGCTCCAGAGTAGTTAGACTGTGGCCCACCAGAAACCACACTCCATGACCACCAAAACCCAGAATTGCCCACCTCTGTCTTCTAGAAACTTTGGGTAGGTGACTCAGCACTCATTGCTAATTCTCCAATAGTACCCTAAACCCTAGGCTAGCCTGAACCACAACAGTGGGTGACATTTACACTGTCAGTATCTATTGGGTGGCCCCCTCTCTCCTTACTCCAGAATCTCCCTCCTCCAATTCTCCCAGGTACTCAGTGCTCTCATAATGACCCTGGCTGCTCAGGGTGCCTTGCAAAGAGACAACCCCCAAACTGTTGGCCTAGGGCTCCACACCTTCCCCAAATGGGATTCTGATTGGGCAAAAGCTACATCCCCTGTAGCAAATTGGATTCAAATAGCCTAATCTCTCATTCACAAAACAAATGAATTCCCACTTAAAATATAATAGCTTCCTAATCTTTGTTACTGAACTGTAGGACTGATGCAAGACAATTATGTCATCACCAAGTTGGCTTTTTCCATCCCCGTCCTGATGTCCTCCCTCCTCTTACCAGGCTACCCTTGACCTATGTCCTCTATTTTTTCAAAGTCAGCCATAGCAAGCCACATCTTAGGAACATCTGAATAGGGGGTCTATAACATCTCTGCTTATGTTCCCAGTGGTGAAATGTTTAATGCCTCTATATCTTTTTTTTAATTTCTAAGATAATATGTTTCTACTTTTTCTCTTAAAGTTCAAAGATTTGGAGAACTTCATAATAGAAAGCTCCAAAGGGTAAAAAAGAGGCATGATTGTCTCTTTGATTCAGAAGAGCACATTTTATCACTAGAATATAATATCAATTCATGCATGTGGAGAGTTTTCATGAAACATTCACCTGTCCTTATGAAATGTTGAATTTAGTGCAAATAAAAGTATATGGGCCAGGCACAGTGGCTCACGCCTGTAATCCTAGCATTTTGGGAGGCTGGAGCTAGAGGATATCTTGAGGCCAGGAGTTTGAGACCAGCCTGAGCAAGAAAAAGACCCCATCTCTACAAAAAAGAGAAAAATTAGCTGGGCGTGGTGGTGTGCACCTGTAGTCCCGGCTACTCAGGAGGCTGAGGCAGGAGGATCACTTGAGCCCAGGAGTTTGAGGTTGCAGTGAGCTATGATGATGCCACTGCACTCTAGCCTGGGAAACAGAGTGAGACTCTGTCTCAAAAAAGAAAAAAGTATATGGTACATGATTTTGGTATTGAATTGATGGAATTTCCTTCCTGACATCTGAGTTCTCTTAAACACTTCCCACTTCACTAGGCAGCCCTATACTTAGGTGTGTTTCCACTCTTCTTCTCTCTCTGACCCCCACCCACCTCACCTCCACCATCAGTTGCTCATCCCTATTTATTGTTGAGCTAAACAAAGACAACATGTTTGGGGTTGAATTGTGTCCCTCAGAACTCATACACTAAAGGCCTAACCCTGAGTACTTCAGAATATGACCTTATTTGGAGATAAAGTCATTGCAGATGTGATTAGTTAAGATGAGATCCCACTGGAGTAGGGTGGGCCCTTCATGCAATATGACTGGTGTCTTTATATAAAGGAGAAATTGGGACACAGACAGATACACACACACACACAGTGCTATGTGAAAATGAAGGCAGAGATTGGCATGATGCATCTACAAGCCAGAGAACACGGAAGATTGCCAGCAAACCACTAGGAGAGAGACATGGAACAGATCCTCCCTCAGCCTCTCCAAAAGGAACCAACCCTGTAGACACCTTGATCTTGTACTTCTAGCCTCCGCAATTGTGAGATAATAAACTTCTGTTGTTTAAGTCACCCAAGTTTGCACTTTGTTATAGCAGCCCTAGCAAACCAATACACTATATATATATGGTCAATTAATATTACTCTTTATGGCTAGGTAAAGTGACCAGGTATCCAAATTTTTAATGACCTATATACGCTAAGGGGCCAGGCCTCCTGGGGAAAGTCCTCAAAAGGACAGATATATTCCAGGGCCCAGGGACCCAGATGTGTAATTGGATGTGAAATAGCTGGCTGGCTTAACCAACAGTGATGACACTTTGTCCTTACAGCCTGGCACTCTGGCCCCAGGGAATGCTGTGTTGCATTTCAGTCAGTGTACAAGGAGCAATGACGCTAAGGGGGCCCGATCTGTTTTGCAGTTCTCAATCCTCCCCTCTTAGCACGGCCCACCCGGCCTGAGGCCTGTGGTGAACAGAGGCACTGGCCCCACCTGGAAACGATAGGCCTAACTGCCTCGGCCATCGGCACACGCTCGGATGGAAAAGGGAAAAAGAACTTGCTCTAGGAACATCACAGAGAAGAAAAGGCCCTGGGCTGAGAAACCTGGCTTCTTAATCTTGTTCTCAAAGCCCTAGAACAAATGACCTAACCTCTCAGGGCCTCTGTTTCCTTCTCTATAAAATAAAGGGACTGTATCCCCTTCCTGCTAAGGTAGAGTTTCTCAAGGTGGTTCGGTATAGATCGCCAGCAGCACAATCACCTGGTGTACTTGTTCCCAGCCCAGATTCACTAAATCAGAATCTCTGGTGTCAGAGTCTTACAGTCTGTATTTTAACAAGCTCCATTTCTCTAAGATCTCTTTCAACTTAAGTTTTCATGAGTCTCTGACATATTATCCACCCTGCTCCATCCCTGTCATCTGTTTAGAAATAGGATCATGCCTGGGCCCCTTGCTACTCTTAGCTTCTGGTTTGATCCTTAGTGCAGCAGGTGATGTCCTTAAGGGCTTTCTAGCTATAAAAGCCATATTTCCACTTCCAGCAAAGGATGACCCATAGCAAGGAGAAAAACAAAAATAAAAAGTTTTCGTGGGGAATAATTTTGAAACTACTAGCTTAACCTAAACTTTTGATATTGCCTGGCTTTTAATTTTCCAGAACCTGTTTGTCCCTCATGAACACAAATGATCAGTAGGTAGGTAGCCTCACTAAAAATTTCCTTGAACTTGTTCCTTTGACCAAAAAAAAAAAAAAAAAACCAGAGAAAAAGGAAGGTTCGCTAATCATTTGAGTTCCACCAAATATCTCATAATTGTTTTGCATATCAGTATTTTGGCCTTTCCTGCTAAAGGTCTTTCCTTAGGTTTGCAAACAGGAGTTTGAGAAGAGTCCTGGTACTGACTGAGCTTTCTTGGTAATGTCACAAAATTTCCAACCACAAAGTCAATCTCCATTTGAGTCAGAGCAATTAGAGGAACACTAATGGCTGTGGACAAAACTACTGAAATATTTTATTGAGGAAGCCAAGCAGGCAGTGCAAATGGGAAAATGACTTTTCACAGTGGTGGAATACAATCTACCACCTTTTAGCAGGGAAATGCTCGGAAGCTGTTCTTAAAGAAGAGGAGAAAATATGAGTATTCAAGACTCTCACAAGCTGTAGGGAATGACATTGAGGGATGCTTTCCTGCACCCTTCTGTGACATCTGTTTTTCACAGTCTTCCTACAATCCAAAGTTTAAACCTTGATTTTCAGATGATCTGGCACTTCCCACATTCCAGTGCATGGGCTAGTGCCTCAGGGAAAGCTGTTTATTTCAAACAATCCAGAATACTATTGATCAAAGTCAATAGCAAGTTCACAAACATGCATGCTCTTGGACTCAGTATAAAAACATACTGTATAGTTAGTTAGAAAAGTACAAAAAAGTAATTTTTAGCAAAGCTGAGTGTTGGCTAAAGGAGTGGTACCCTGTTTAGAAGTCAGAATAGCTGTTAGACCTAAAGCCACCAAATGCTCAAATGGCTCTTTTCACTTGAGAACACATTGGTACTGGTAGCTTTGTTATTTTCTGAGCTTTGGCAGCCAGTGAAGATTTCCTTGTATCGAGAACATGCTTTTATCAGGGAATCTGGGCTGCTAAAGAGGGTTCATCCTAATAAAAGAGGCTCATGAGTCCAACGATTTGGATTAATAATGCTTGTGTAAAACTTAGGGTTGGAGGTTTTGGCAATGTGACAAAATGCAGTAACCCTTATCATGACTGTAGAGTCAGGGTGACACCTCCATCAGCTGAACCACTTAGTGTCAGAAAGATTCTGCTTCTCATCTCGGGATTTAACTTGATGCCCTCCACGATGCTAGAATCTTCTTACTCGGTTACCACGGGGGTGGGGTGTACACCCACCAGGGCAGACTCTCCAGCAAACCAAACAACCAGATTAAAAGGATGTGGGGGAGGCTTCCACACACACAACCCCCACATCAAGGCCACTGAAACACCTCTTTAGGCAATAGGTGCCAATACACAATCTGAGTTTGGGGGTGGGAGACTTGGGTCATTGAAAATGACTCATTCAGTTGCACTCATAAATATGCCATAGCTCATGAACTTGAAGCTGCTCATGTTTTGGGGCTCCTACTTAAGGGTCTTTGAAGAAGTGACTATCTCCACCAGAAAGAGTAAAAGCTCTTTGAGGACAGCAGACATGTCTTAAACCTCTTAACCCTGTACCTATTGCAGAGAAATAGGAGAAAAACCACAATGTCACAGTGACATGACATCATTAAAAAGAAACATTCTATTATGTTGCCTTTTAAAATGTAAATTACAGAGCAACATGCAAAAGTGTTTATTAGGAAAGGCTAAGTGAAAAAAGCAGCATGCAAACGTTAGGTAGATTCTATAATTATAACCATGAAAAAATTTATGTAAAGAAAGACTAGAAGGAAATAGGACAACTATGGTTATGCTAGAAAGGTAGGTTTTTGAGTAATTGTATTCCTTTTCTCTTTCTTTGTTTTTTGGTAATATAATTTAATTACTTTCATACTTTTTCATAATTTTATTTAAAAGAGGAGTTTCTGTGCAGTTATTATAAAATTAAGTTCCCAGGTTGAAAGCATGAGTTGATTTTTCCCCTTGCCTAACCTAATCTTCCAGAAACTGAGACTCTCAATGGGGTGAGCAATACTCCATCCTAAAAAGGTTGCCTAGGAAAGAGGCTCAGCTGGGTTCTTGGCTGTCAGTGACTAGGCCCAAGAAACTTTGAGTCACTCCAGAGCAAGAGCCATCGGTTTCATTCCCTCCTGTTCCTCTAGCTGATGCAACCCATTTTCATGAGTGCCTGCCAGGGTGGTTTCAGAAAGGTGAGCCTCAAGGAGCAGGACAAAGAACAACTGGGAGCATCTAATTTCAGCTCAGCGTGGTTGAGCCTGAAGTAGGGACGAGGGGAAAAGCAGCATGCTGGGTGCAAGATGGCGCCTCCTCTTCTTGGGAAGGAAGATGACCCTGTGGCTAAGATTTGCCACTTAGGGCTTTCCCTGGTCCTTACAGGTCATCAAGTGAATCACCAGATTTACCAAAATATTTTTGTGGGGACTGCTTACTGCATTGACCAAAAATATCTCAAAAATACTTTTGAATCAATTCAGCAATTGTTTATTGAAAAATGGGGAGTGAGGGTACAGGACAACAAAAAGCTTCATACATCGTGCTTGTTCTACAGCTCATAAACTAATTGGGGAGACAAGAAACAGTTAAGTACCAGTGCCTGGTGCTACATAATTAAGTGCCACGTGAATGGAAGAGAATTCCTAGGCTATCAGAACAAACTCTGCAGAGGACTCTGCCAGCCTCTGGGCTTTGGAGCTCTTTTCATTAGTTTATTAGGTTTTGGTATTTGACAGTTATGGAAAGTACCTCTATTTGTTTACAAAGTCAGTTCCTAATAGGGACAAATTTGGTAAGAACTTAAATAGAAAAATGCTCAGAGATAAAGCCAGTATAAAGTTATATGCTTGCTATGATTCCAGTGATGCATAATGCATGTATATGTATTTCTTTATCGAGAGAGAGTACATGCAAGCCAGCGAGACTAGAAGGAAATACTCCAAAATGTTATCAGTGGTTATCTTTGGGTTGTGGGTGCTTTCTGTTTCTGCATTTTAAAGTTTCCCACAATGAACATTTATCACCTTTCTCATCAGAAAACCAGAGCTCCATCAGGCATTGGTGGGTGAAGTATTCTAAAATGTTGAGCTCCTGGTGAAAATAATAAAATGTGTTTAAGAACAATTTTAAAGAAATCCCTGGCTAATTGAAAATGAATTCTTAACAGAAATTAGGCCTCTTCGAGCTAAACTTTTTTTTTTCTACTGAGAGTCAGGGGACAGCCACACCCTCTCCCAGACCTGCTGTCTTATCTCAGTGTCCTGACAGACCACCCAGAGCCCAGGTGAGCAGGAGCTGAGGACCTGCTACGTGTCCAGCGTGTCACTGGATGTGGTGGCACTGCAGAGATCTCTGCTCTCTGTCGTGAGCACAACGCCCACTAGTTACAGGAGGAATTCAGACTTTATCTGACTATATTCCCTGTAGCATCTCCTCCTGTAGTAAGAGCCATCATAGCACAGAGGCTAAAAGGACAAACACAGGAATCAGGCAGAGCTGGATTTTCATCTTCTTTGTGTTGCTTACTAGCTTGGCCAAGTAACTTCACCCTTCCCAGCCTTAGTTCTACCTCACAAGTTGCTTCTGGGAGCCTCCAGTAAGAGAAAGCATATCAAACCCTTAGCATGGATGGGGCATATGAGAAGTGCCCACACCCTGTTAGTCCCATCCTACTTCCTTCCCACCTCCAACCCACATTCTGAAGCACTGCAATACGTTGCCAGGTGTCAAACAGGAAAGAATCACAAAAATATAATACAAGGCATTGGGTGGAGAAGGGATGGCATTGCGGTATACCATGCCCTAGCCAGCCACAGTAAGCACAGACTTTCTCTATATAAGGAAGGACCAAGCTGTGTGGTAGAAGGTTTAGTTGTGTAGGACTAAAAGAGGGAGGCATATGAGACTTCCTGGAGGAAGGACAGCTAGGGTTGGCTCTAAAGGAGAGGAAAGCATTGCAGGTGAGGTGAACAAAAGTGAAGGCATAATGGAGGCAATAAGGATGTTGGGTTGTTGGACTAAACTAATACCTTGCTTATAGCAGTCGTTTGGGGGTAGAATACGAGAGCGGCAAAGTCCCTTTGTATGGTCCAACCCCCTCACTTTACATCTAAGAAAAATGAGACCCAGAAAGGGGAGGCCACACAGTCACCCAGCTGGCCAGGAGCACAGCCAGGACTGGAACTTTGGTCTTCTGACTTCCCCCCGACCCCCCACCAGAGCCTGGTGATGTGGCACTAGCCTGGAAGAGATTTGGGGGCAGGAATCCTGCTTTAATCAAAACTGAGTGGGGGGCCAGGGGATGGGAGAACGGGGCATGACTGCTAAAGGGGACAGGGTTTCTATTGGGGGTGATGAAAATGTCCTGGAATTAGATAATGGTGATGGCTGCACAACTTGGTGAATGTACTAAATGCCATTGAACTGTACACTTTAAATGGGCAAATCATACGGTATGAGAATTATATCTCAATGAAGGTGGTACAAAAAACACTGAGTGGACTCATTCTGGGTCCTGACCGAGAACAGGGGCTCAGTCACGAGGGGAGGAATGAGGCTGGTGAATGGCAGAACAGTAGAGGGATGTGTATTCAGACCATACAGCAACTGTGACACTTCATACACCTTAAGAAAAAAAAAAAAAAAAACCCTAGGTGCCTTTGAGGTGAGGTATTGAATTCATTTTCTGAAGTTCTTAGGTTTGGCCTGAGATACCATTTCTGTCCCCACTCCCTTCCCTCGCTCAGGATGCCCTGGATCTCTTCATAAACAATTGAGATCAGATGGTGCCCCTGTGTTTGGGGCACCAGGTGCTGGGCTCCAGGTTCCGGCAAGGAGCTGGAGCTGAGTGTGTGGAGACTCTGTGTTGTGGGAACTTCCCTAGCCAGCAGAAGTCCCCCGTAGCTCCCTCACTGCCTCTGGGCAATGTGACAAGTACCAAAGAGGGGTTTGGTCTGGATGCTAACCTGGGCAAAAGCTTTACAGCTTCCCACAGCTTTTTGTGAAGCTGTAAGGGCTCCTGCAGCTCCTTGAACATAGAAGTAGGCTTCTGGTGTGTCAAGTCAAAACACATACATCCCCAACTATTTTTCCTTGGTTTTCTTTCATTTGTTCACCATTCTACAAAACAGACATGGCCTCTGCCCTTGTGGAGTTCATGGTCTTGTGAGGGAGATAGACTAATCAAATACTGTAATCACTGGGGTACAAGGAATCCTAAGATGGTCGCGAAGATTCTTACCCTTGGTGATCGTGCCTTATAGAATTCCCTCCCCTCACCTGTGGGCAGGATCTGTGAACATGATGGGACATCACTCCCGTGATTAGGTTACATTACCTGGGAAAGATGAAGGGATTTTGCAGATGTGATTAAGGTCCCAAAGTCATTGACTTTGAGTTATTCAAAAAAGAGGTTATCCTGGATGGGTCAACTTAATCATGAAAAGAAATCATAAGATGAAAGCTGAGACAAACACTACAGAAGGGGAATGCATGGCGCTATGAGGGCCTGCAACGGGAATGTTTGAAATACCAATAACTAACACTTAACATGATATATACTGTTTTCCAGGTGCTTTGTTTAAGCTTCACAGTAGCCCTAGGAGGAGAGACTATTGTTCTCCCCATTTTGTAGGTGGGGTGATGAAGGCACAGTGAGTTTTAGTAACTTGTCCAATGTTGTGTTCTTGGGGAATGGTGGAGTTGGGATTTGAAGCCAGACAGTGTGGTTTTAGTTCTGAGGGTCAGGCCACACCAACTAGCCCAGAAAAAGCTTTCCTTGGGGCGGTGGTGCTTGAAGGGAATGAGAAAGTTGGAGCTTAGTCCTTCTCGAATCTGTTTCCCTCTTTTCTACAATACTTCTCAATCCTGGTTCTCTGTTCTTTTGACCCCTTCTTGCTTCACTATTTTTCTTTTACCTAATTTTGAGATTCCCCCAAGGTTTGGTTACTTGTTCTCTGCTCTCTTTTAAGTTCTCTTTCTTTCTGATGGTGCATTCACTCTAATGAATGGTTTTTTAGGGTAGTATGGAGTCATTCAGTTAATTTTTAGTAATGAATCAAAGCTGACTTCAGAATCAAATGACATATACATCAATTTGTGTTGAGCTAGTAAAAGTATTTGTAACTTGCAGTGAAATGACGACTGCATCAATTTCCGAGTCTAACTGCCCAACAGAAAGCACCTGGGGAAGCTGTTCAGGTGATTCCAACGTGCAAACGGAGCTGCGAACCATTGGGTTATTACAACCAATGAAGCCAGTCAGTACAATCTTACTTTAAGGGGGTCTAAGAGGTAGCACGGAGGAGGGCCGAGTGCCTAAGTGGTCAGGAAGAGTGTTACTTTGTTTACAAGACCATTGTGAAAGTTGATTCTATGAATTGGAGTTATCTTGTCATACCCAACTAAATTAGAGTGGAGAGACCTCTCTAATTTAGTCAGGGGAAAAAGAGCACTCAGGGTGCAAAGCACCTGCCTGAGGATTCTATCACAAGCCAGTTGCTGAAATGACCTGCTATAACCTTAAAACCAGTTTTACCTGGTAGCTGCTGAAACGACCTGTTGAGACTCTAAGACTAGTTTTACCCACTGCCATCACTCAACAGTCAGAGCTTGCCAGCTCCCAAAAACTTCACTAATGCCAATGAGTTTTCTTTCAAAACAACGGGTAACATTTCTCTTTCTAATAAAACCCTCAACCTTCTCTTTGTTCTTTGAACACGCCAAAGATCTGTGTGTATGCCCTAAACTGCAATAAAAGGTTTTGTTTAGAAATTCGTTTCCATATTTTTGACTTTGACGCTATGTGCATGATTAAACACAAGCCAGAATACCAGTAAAAATATTCTATAACCACAGGTGCAAATGAAAAAATACAGGAAAACAGAGAAATGATAGTATATCACTTGCCTTAGTGTGCTTCACACAGTGTTAATGACACTACACAGGTGCGAAAATAAAGCAGTGAGAGGGTGGGGGGAATTGGGTGTTGTGTGACAGCACTTTACGTATGTATTATTGAATCCTCACAATACTGAGAAGTATCCATATTTAAAATATGAGGAAACTAAGGCACAAAGAGTAAGCGACATGCCCAAGGTTATAGAGATAGTAAGACTGAAATATTAAATAGTAATTTACCTTAATGAAGCATCATCAGGAATTGATGTTGAATTTTTTGCTTTTTCACCATTTACCACAATAATGTTTTTTTCTCTGTTCTGTTCAGTGAATTAGATTAATAGATTTTCTAATATTTAACCATCCTTTCATTACTTGAATGGGCCTCTCCAGGTGAAGGTATGAGTCTATTCACATACTGCTACATTCCATTTACTAATATTTTACTTGGCATTTTTTCAGTAAATATTCATGTGTGAGACTGATAGGCAGCTTACTTTTCTATGCTCTTTGCCAGATTTTGATATCAATGTTCTGCTGGCCTTGGTAAAAAAAAAAAAAAAGTGGGAACCTTTTCCTATTTTTCTCTGTTCTAGAACATTTGGAAAAGCATCAAAATTACCTGTTTCTTGCAAGTTTGAAAGAATCCATTCATGAAACCACCAGAGCCTGATGCTGTTTAGGAGAGCTGACTATTTAAAAACATTCCTAGTTTATGTCACAGGGGCTTCAACCAGCCCAAGGAACCCAGTACGAGGCAAAGACATTCATTCTACTCCATCAGGCCACTTCTTTGCTCTTCCATTCACTTACCTATTCATCAGTGATATCCATATATTTGCCCGGTAAATCTTCTCTCCACTTTTCTTCTTCTCCAAATCTGGGTTAGTTCTAAAATAGCATTGACTTTTTCCAGGGCCACATCTAGGTGCACGACCTACTTAGGTGCACTCCCAGTACAATTGGATACCTGCTGCTGATTCTTTGCCTATGCGGGCAACTATTGAGTTTTAAAAAGGCTGGACTTCCTGAGATTGACATTAACTTTTCTTCTGTTTCCTCTACTTCCTCTTTCCCAACTAAAATCAGATCCTCTGTGCTAGAGGAAGTGGCTGGAGAAGACCCACAGAACTAGGTAGGGGGTGGGGAGAAAGAGTGGAAAACTATCAGAAACCTTTGTTGGGAATTAGATTTTGCCCCTCCCGCCCAAAAAGGCCTACAACTCTTCCAGGCCATGGTTTTGAGCCTGCCATTCTAGAATGTTCCACAGCGCAACTATTACTTTCCTGCAGAGGTCATGAAATGTAGATTTTTGGCTTTCCGGTCTTGCTCAAAGATCTTCATTTCAGTGAAATACCAATCCAGAAGCTACTTTGAAAAGTGGCATAATGCCGTCCCCAGCCTTGGTTTAGGAATAACTTGTGCAAAAGCCACAAATGCTCTTCTTCACAAAACCTCTCCTGTGGTTTTCGCACATCACTGCTAACTCTAGCACAGTCTTTCCTCTTTCTTACAGGAGTAAGAGAAAGTATTAGCACTAAGTCAGCTCTGCTCACATTTCCGGTTTCAGAGGAGCTAACTGTGAAAACACAGTAATTTTCATACTTCACCAACTCTGTGAAGGATACTCCTAAATCCCACCCCACTGGCAGAAAATTATTTCTGGTCCTAAGCTGCAAAATGAACATTCTGCTCCCAGATGGAAGTGGATTTTGGGATAAGTTTTTGTTAAGAAGCATGGAAATAGGAGCATTGATGGTTAGCAAAACGCATTGACTCTCAGGTTCAGCCACATGAGCAAAATCCCGGATTGGTATTTTGTGCCTAGTGGTTACTTGTGCCGTGAACCCTAGTAGGCTAAGGGCAGAAGTATGCAATGTTGGAAAAGAAGAAAAACACCCTCATCACTCCCCTCTCATATAGCTCAAAGGCCCCAGAAGATTTCCTTTCCTGGAATACCTGTGGCTCTACCTGGATGCAGAAATGCAGAAATCTCCCAAGCCTTTCGCTGTCAAAATCACACCCCTCTCTCTTTGCCTAGTAAATTAGCCTGAAGTGGTCCTTAATTAAGACAGTGGCCTGAGCTTGCCTTTTTAAGGCAACTTCCTTATCTATAATCAGTTGGCCCTTAATCCTCCTTAAGCTTCCTCTTCCGGTCCTGGGGTGTGTGGAAAAGGCCAGGGGAGGAAAGGATTGTGAAGTCCCCAGAGCTCTGCTCCCCACCCAGTCCTCAGAGGTCCCCTGCCCTCTCCCCCCTTCTCCAATCTCCCAGCTTCCCTAGTAGCCACCTCCACCCTCCCAGGCAGGGGAGATGGCAGCTTTCCAAGAGGATCTGCACTTAAAAAGGAGACCTGGGGAGGGAGCCTGTCTCTCTGTGCAAAGGCTGTCCTCTGGGAGACCTGGACACGGTCTGGTGGGAAGGTGTCACCTGTGTGCAGGAAGTGGAGGGTTAACCTGGGGAGAGGGCCTGAGAACTGGGGGTTGGGCTAGGGTGGCAGCTGGTGGTGGGGGTTGGGGGAGCAGGACCCCTCTGCCTGCCTCTCCCCACCTTCCTTTTTCTTGTTTCACCAAGATCTTCCTTCCTCACTTGTTTTTGAACATTTTCTGCACTCCTCTTATTCTGTTCCTAAACTGTTCCATCTACCTTTCTTTCCATCACCTTCTCTGTCTCTCTGAATATTTCCTGATGTGTCCTATTCCCTGTCCCAGAACTAAATCATTCTGCCTAGCCTCCCCTTGTCCCTAGATCTTTTTGCTGGGTGCCACTATTTTTGGACAAGGAGCCCTTTTCAGCCCTACCTTGAACCACACCATGTAGAAGCCTCCTTTCGGGTGATGTGAGAGGCCAGCCCTGGAGATTAGCTGTCTCTTGCCTGGGGGTGGTGGCCAGGCCTTGGAAGGACAGAGATTGGGAAGACAGCAGGACCTTCTCAGCAGCCCTGCTTGCCTTCTGCAGAGCACAACAGCCTGGCCTGAACAAAAATGTTCCTAGTGGCAGAAAATACTTCTCCAGAGGAGCTTGCTTTCATCACACTGTAATTTTATATCCATTCAGTGAAAATTTACTGATCACCTACTGTATGTCAGGCACCATTCTAAGTGCTGGAGCTGCACCAGCGAACAAGACAGACAAAGAGTCCTGCCCCGTGGATCTTACATTCTAGAAACTAGTGCTGGAACAGGCATCAAGACCATGAGTTATTAGCTATGAGAGCTTGGAGGAGTCCTTTAACAACTCCTCGAGCCTGGGGTGGGAACTGAAGAGGGCAGCCTAGAGGTTAGTAGTTACAAGTTGGAGCCTCAGTTTCCTTATCTGTTAGGGGGGTATCAGGTTGAATGGGCCAATGGATATAGAGGTGTGCTCTTTGAACAGTATCAAGTACCATGTAAATATATGGTTTTATTATTGTCTAGTCTCATCCTTGCCACAGCTTTTAGGGAGTAGTTCCTAGCCTTGGGCCTACAAGTAATCAAAGACAGGTAGATGAATAAATAGATGATGGGTAGATATAGCTATAGATACATATTTTTATACAAGTAACACATATACATTGTGGGAAATTTCAAAAATATAGGCAAGTTAAAGCAAAAGGATGAAAATATCCCAGAACCTATCACCCAGAGACAAGCTTTATGGTACCTTCCAGACTTATTTCTCTGTGCACATACAGGACAGTGTAGAGCATAATCAAAGAGCCACACGGTCCCTCTGCCTGACAGTGTGTCCTCTGTTGCTGAGCATGTTCCTTTCCATGTCATGATTGGAGCAGCATTCCAGAAGATGGGGCCAATTTCTTCTATAGAAGTGTTATACTAGTTTCCAAGGGCTGCCATAACAAATTATCACAAACTGGGGAGCTTAAAACAACAAAAATGTATCCTTTCACAATTCTGGAGACCAGAAGTCTGAACTCAAGGTGTTGGCTGTGCCATGCTCTCTCCAAAGCATCTAGGGATCTTTCGTGGCTTCTTCCTAGTTTCTGGTGGTTGCCAGCAATCCTTGATGTTCCTTGGCTTGTAGAAACATCTCTCTGATCTCTGCCTCTGTGTTCACATGGCCATCTTCCCTGTATGTGTGTCTGTGTTCAAATTTTCCTCCTCTTATAAGAACACTGGTCATTGAATGAGGGCCCACCCTAATCCAGCATGACCTCATCTTTTTTTTCCTCAAGTTCCTCTTCACAGAATGATCTCATCTTAATTTAACTAATTACATCTGCAAAGACTCTATTTCCAAAAAAAGTCACATTCACTGGTTTCACATGGACATGAATTTGGGGAGGGGGACCCTATTCGACCCTGTACGAGTGTCAGTCCCACTGCTTATTTGAACATGCTTCAGATGTTTTTGGTTCCCCCTTGTCAGGAGAGGCACCAGCCACCCTGTAACAAGGGCCAGCAGGACTTCCTGCACCTCCCAGTCAGAAAACATCTTGATGTCAAAATCAGAGGCTGTTGGGTTCTATGTGGATGTGCTCTAGTGGGAGCTGTTCCAAGTCCACACTTACCAAGATGGCACAGTTCACTGGGGGACACTGTGAAGGAGAAAAGTTCTCAGCTCCATTTATTCGAAGGGGAACACCTGTGCCACAACAGCTCT
Source organism: Daubentonia madagascariensis (assembly GCA_023783475.1). Lineage (NCBI taxonomy): Eukaryota > Metazoa > Chordata > Mammalia > Primates > Daubentoniidae > Daubentonia > Daubentonia madagascariensis. The sequence continues at coordinate 812,950 of JAKFHU010002429.1, forward strand.
TGAAGGTCATGGTAATTGTTTTCCAAATTTCAACCTGTGGGCAAAACTTAACATGGGCACAAAGAACGGAGGGGAACATCCAGATAATTTTTAACTCACACTCATAGGCACTTTGGGGTCACTCTCGACCTATTTTTACAACAGTGGAACTATAGGAACATTCTATTTTTGCCATGATATTTGCATTGATAGTGTATCACAGGGGTCCTCCTACACCAGTAAATATGCTTCTGTGTTTAACTGGTAATCCTAAACCTTTTGATATGGCCCCTCCTCTTCCCATTCCACTTCCATGGTCCCTGGTACATCTTGTGCTGAGAGATTACCTTCCATTCAAATCTTACCATTTAATTGAATCTTTCTCCCTCCTTTTGCACTGCCCCCAACTTAGCCAGAAAAAAAAAATGCTTCCTGCCCCTGGCATTTCCTTAATCATATGCAGACATGGCTGGATGTTCTTCGCTAGGCTGCTGAGTCAGAAGCCTGGACGGGCCAGCTTCGGTTTTAATGAAGTGGCTCAGGAAGGAAGTGCTACCAGAGATGGGTGCACAGTGCAGTTGGTGGGTGGGAGCTGGCGCTGACTAGAAGATGCTGAGCCTCAGGAGAGGCAGCCTGATTCCTGGAAAAGAGCACTGGGCTGGAAGTCGGGAGGCCTGGGCTAGTCTCAGCTCTGCTGCTAACACGCTGCATGACCTTGGTAAGTCATTCCCTTTCTCTGAGCCTCAGTTTCCCCATTTATGAAACAGTGGGGGCTGGCCCCAGAAGACACTGTGGGAAAGCTGGAGGTCTCCTGAGTCAGGTCCCCATGGAGAAGGCAGTCTCCTGTGAGGACACCTAGGAGACAAGTTAGGAGCAAAGGGCTCATTTCAAAAACAGCCCCCGAGGGGTTGCCAGGAACTGACCACAGGAGGAATCAGAGAGAGACTGCCTGAGCCTGGGGTCAGAACTGAAGAGGGCAGCCTGAAGGACAGCAGTTTCAAGTCGGAGAGAGAACCCTGAACGAGGTAAGTCAAGAAGAAGGATTAGGGTAGGGGTAAAATAGGGGGCCCAGGGAAAGGCTGTGTGAGGGGTTTCTGGGCACAGGAGCCAGGGGCTAGCCCGCCAGGGTTCTGGAGCTCTAGGGGAGATGCAGAAGGCAGGCTGAGACTGGAGCAAGGGAGGTAAAACGTGGGCCAAAACCACACAGACAAGTCTTAAATGTTCGATGATGTCAGGCTCATTTTTGAAGGAAAATGGGTGTCAATAATATAACCACCTGCAGAGCACTTGGTCCTTCAGACCCTTCAGACCCTTCAGCCTGGAAGAAAGGGAATTTTTTTTTAACCATAAGGGCCTGATAATCTGTGTTCCACATTAAGGGCCCATTGGGAGAACCTGGGGTGCTGTGCACAGCCCAGAGCAAGGCTTTGGTCCCAAGTGTGCAGCCTCAAGAGGAAAACAAGCCCCTGATCTTCAGCCTCTGGGTGCTTCCACATGCTATTCCCTGTACCTGGAATGTATTCTCTCCTCGCCCAGAAAATTCCCTCGGGGCTCTGATGTTACCTCTTCACGCTCACTCCTCCTCCATGCTCTGGAAATGCCCTGCACTTCTCTACTGTGGCGCCTGCCCAGTGCGCTGCGGTCCACTCCTGGCTCTTCTGTCTCCTTAACTAGCAGTTCTTTCTTTTTCATTTTGGATCCCCAGACCTATAAGAGAGCCTGTGCTTGCTGAGTGCTGGGCAAGTAGTTGTTGAAAGGGTGTTGACTACTCGGTGTGAACCACGAGGCCCCTCAGGCAGTCCTGCCATAGGAAACATCCATGGGGGAGCCTTTCAGAATTGGATGAAAAGATGCTCTTTTCACCTAATTTGGGGAGAGCTTGTGTTTTTCTGCTAGACTCATAGAAGTAGGTGTTAAAAGTCATACAAGGCGTGAGACTGCATCCAAGAGCCCAGTTGTGACAAGAAATTTCTTCTAGAATTCCCTTCGAAGCAGGATGCTCCTGCTGTGTTTGGCAGGGCTGTGGACAGGGCTGAGGGGATAGAATCCTGCCTCCAGGACACAACTCACAACTCAAGAGTTTTTTCCTTAGAGCCAGAGAAAAAAGAGTCATCCACCCATACTCCCCGAGATACTAACCACTGACTGCCTCAAGGACAGCCCTCTCTCCCCTGACCACTGTCCAGGCTTTCCCAGAAGGGCAGAGAGAACACTGAGGAACATTTACTGTGTCAGGCATGGAGCAGGGACCCTTCCATGATTTTCTCGTCTAATACTCAGGACAACCCTATGAGGCAAGAGGTGTTATTATCCATGCTTTATAAACAAACCAACTGAGGCACAAAAAGTTTAAATAGTTTGTTTTGCCTAAGATCCCATAGCAAATAGAATAGTCCGAAATGTCTGCTAGCAAATTCTGGCTATTTCCACCACCACACCAATCCGCCTCACAGAAGGATTGTTACACTCAAAGAATATTCCCTAGTCAGGTTAATGGTGCTATTATTTTCCAGCAATTTGTTTTTTTAAGAAAAGATTATGTTCCATAATTATGGAAGATCTTACCACCAAAGAGGACATATGGATGACAAATGAGCACATGCAAAGATGCTCAACATCATTAGCCATTAGGGAAATGCAAATCAAAACCACAATTAGATAATACTACAGACCTATGAGAATAACTAAGATAAACAATATTAACGATATCAAGTTCTAGTAGGATAAGGAGCAACTGGAACTGTCAGTCAAAACTAATCTTTGGTGACAGGAGACAGAATAGGTGACCTTTGTGAGAAGTGGAGGTGATTGGAAGGAGACAAAAGAGGGGTGGGTCCTCTGAGACACTTGTAGAGATCTACAATCTGTGTGACTATTACAAAGAGTGTGTTTACTTTATGAAAAGTTATTAAGCTTACGACTTATACACTTTTCTGTGTGCAAATGTTACCTTCAATAAAAAATTTGTGAAAAAATAAAGTATTATAAAAATAAAATATGCTCATTGTAAAAATAATACAGAGAGCACAGGGAGAATAGAACAAAAAGTAAAACTTGCCCCCCCACCCCAGTTTTACTTCCCAGTGGTAGCAACTGTTATCTGCATTTCTTGTCTATCTAAAGACACCAATAAATATAAACTTGTTTTCTTACACAAATTGAGAGTGGGGTCAGAGCTCCTACAAGTCAGAAACAATGAGTGGACATTTGCCAAGAAAGTTCACCTTGGTGACTTTTCCACCTGGAATGGAGCTAGGCACCTTGTAGAAATGGAGATTCTGGTCACACTATCAAAACTAACACCCAAAACTAGGCCAACACCCCAAACATCCCCATTCCAACCACGCTCATCTATGCTGGAGATGATTATCCCCAATCCCCTCCTTCATTACTCCTCTGGAGCCTTTAAGTGTCAGAATAAATATAACCAACTAGAAGACTTCCGCAGAATGAAAAAGAATGGAAGATTCTGGACTGGAAAAGGCAAGGACAGAGGACAGGCATTGAATGTTGGAATTTGTCAGTGAAGTGCTGCAAGTCAGAATGCAAAGTTATGACAGGTGTTTCTTTTCCTAGGGAGACTTCCCAGATATCCCTTCTAGCCCACCCCTGGCTGGGTAGGTACTCCTCCTTAATGGTCCCACAGTGTTCTGTGTTCACCTCTACTGTGGCATTTTTCACATTGTTTATGGTTGTCTGCTCATGTATTGCTCAGCTTCTCTGAACTGGGAGCTCCTGGCAAGGCAGGGACTATCATCTTTTTCTTTGTATCTCCAGGGTCCAGCTCAGCGCCTGGCCCACAGTAGGCACTCAGCGAATGTTGATTTGAACAAATAAACTGATTCAAGAAGTGGCTCCTGAAATTGCTTCTTACCATCAAGTGCAGCATTCTGGATGGAGGTACCAGAGATCACATCATGTTTGGCTTTCTGCTGCAGACCCACATGGAGAATCCCACATAGTGCAACCAGAATCCTTAAGGCCAGATAGGACTTTGCATTGGAGGCTTTAAAATGTGATGTCTGGCTTTGAAAAGGGTGTATAACACACATAATTTACTGTGCATCAATCTGACTAATGGAAAATAAATAGTAACTCTTAAATCATCTTCTTTTGAATATGATATGTTTTAGGTTAAAAGTTGATTGGTCAGTGTTAAAATATGTATGAATTTTAGCCTTCCAGATTCCATGAAAATGTCTGGAAAAAAAAGTTGTAAAAATGAATAAGAACAGAGTTATTTGTTGCAGGATTTTTAAATATTATGTGACTGGGGACAACCTAAATATATATCAATAGGGGATTAGTTAAATAAATTATGGTACATCATTCATACAATGAAATACTACACAGTTGTTAAAACAAGAATAAAAATTTTTCTGTGTGGTTTAAAAAAAAAAAGAATAAAGAAGTCTTTTGCTGACATGGGACAATCTCCAAGACATATTGTTAAACGAAAAAAACAAAGATGCAGAACAATGTATTGTATACTGCTGTGTGTAAAAAGGGTGAAAGAAAATATCTATATATTTTCTTGAATGTGCATAAAAGCATCTCTGGAAGATGCATAAGAAACTGGCATCACTGGTTGACAATGGGAGAAAGGTGGGAAGAAGACTTTGCATTGTGCTGAGTGCAGTGGCTCATGCGTGTAATCCTGGCACTTTGGGAGGCCAGGCAGGAGGATGCCTTAAGGCCAGGAGTTCAAGACCAGCTTGAGGAAGAGCAAGTCCCCTTCCCTACAAAAATTAGAAAAATTGGCCAGGCATGGTGGCGTGTCCCTGTAGTCCCAGCTACTTGGGAGGTTGAGGCAGAGGATCACTTGAGCCCAAGAGTTTGAGGCTGCAGTGAGCTATGATGGTGCTGCTGCACCCTAACCCGAGTGACAGAGCAAGACCCTGTCTCACAAAAAAAAATATGCCTTGCATACTCTTGTACCCTTTACATTTTTAACCATGGGAATGTATTGCTTGGTCAAAAATAAATGTAAAAAGAAAGAAACCACAACAACCATGGGAAATAAGAAAAAGTGACACCAGTGTGACATAATGTGACATATCCCTAGTTGAGGGATACCAGGAAGCAAGGAAGGCAATGGATTTGGACTAAGAGAGAAATCAGAGCAGAAAACATTGCAATTCAAGGAATTAGAAGGAAAAGTATGTTTTCGCAAAGAAGCACCAATCTCAGAGTCAATGAACATGAAGAGCAGGGGTGGGCTGGGAGGCAATCATTATGGTAATACATTGAAGAGCTGCCCTAGAAACAGCTGGGACAGGTGGGACCTTTTCCCTCCTTTCTCCCCCCAGTGGACCATTTGTTAGCAGCAGCATTTGGCCTTTGCCCTCAGGCTAAAGTTGCCTGAGGCATGCTTTCCGGAGGATGCTGAGACCTCCACTACAGATAGGATGAAACCAAAAGGAAAACCAATATCAGTCAAGAGTGAAACCCTGTAAAGGGCTCCACCCCCGGAGAAAAGCCCTCCTTACTTCACCAATTGTGGGGGTCCTTGGTCTTCCTGCCTCTCCACCCACATAACCTAAAGGGAAGCCTGACTGTTGACAGGTCCTACCCACTTTTATAGAACCCGCAGTCAGCCCTTCCATTCCAGACAGAGGTTTGTGGGGGAAACAGACCAACACAATGGCAGAGGAAACTCATGCAATCTGCCCATAATAACCAACACAGTTTTTCATTCATAAATATGACCACACAACTAAGGATCACCAGACAATTGAGGAAAACTGTTAACATCAAAGAAAAGTACTAAAATAAACCAATGGAACTGACTCCAGAGGAAAGAGAGATAACTAAAGGAATAGAAGAAAACATAAATATATTCTGATTTGTATCATCATAAAGGCTGGCCAGTGCTATTCTTCCAGGTTTGAATGTTTTACAACTTCCCCTTCTATTTCTTTAAAAGAAGATTTAGTAATTTGGCAAATATTTACTAATTCCTTACAATGCGTCAGGAACCAAGGATTCTGAGATTTAAAAAAAAAAAACTGTCTCTTTCCTCTAAGAGCTAATAGTAGAAAAATCAGACAAGTCCATTATGATGTGGTATGGCAAATGTTATGATAGATTAAGCACAAAAGAGGGTACCTTGTCAGCTGGAAAAGGATATTTCACTTCCACATTAATGGATAAGAGAGGAGCGAATCAGCCTGTGCACAGGGAACAGCATGAACAAGATAGTACATTTAAGGAAATAAAACTAGCTTAATATGCTTCATGCTCAGAGTTGAGCAGAAGTGAGTTGTGAAAGATGAAGACAGAAATGTGGGCAGGGGTCAACTCATTTTCCATGCTAAGAATCAAGACCCTTTCCTCTAGACTAGAGTTTTCCAGACATTTTCAGGGGAAAAGAGTCCTTGTGAAGCCCTTCATAGAACAAACAAAATACTGATGTATTTAACTCTTTCATATGCACTGGAAAGAATTTTCCTAGCAGAAACTATGACTGTGTTCTAGGTTATCAATATAAAATCACAACCACAAGCATATTCACATCAAAAACAAGCTGTTGAGTATGATCCATTGTTTTTTAAATTTTTTCCCTTGATACTTATTTGCTACAGGTCAATCACTAGCTAGCAGAAAAGCAGTAGTAGAAAAGGGTGACAGAGATTTAAGAAAATTCTATGTAAGAATAACTGAAAAATAAGACAATTCAATCCATTAACTTAATTCTTTCTGTAAACTAAGAAAAAGATGGCCAAAATTTGATGTTGGCTACAGGCATTTTCATGCACTCCATGGATCTATACATTTCTTGGAAACTAAGTCTGATAACCATTTTGTTAGGCAGCTGAAGATTTTAAAAGAGGACCCAACACCATGGCTAGCCTACTCTTTTTTGGGGAAAGACAGGTGTGTTAGTCTGTTTTGCATCACTATAAAGGAAATACTGGAGGCTGGGTAATTTATAAGAAAAGAGGTTTATTTGGCTCATGGTTCTGCAGACTGTACAAGAAGCATTGTGCCAACAACTGTTTCTGGGGAAGGCTTCCAATCAAGGTGGAAGGTGAAGGGGAAACAGGTGTGTCACATGGCAAGAGAGGGAGCAAGAGAGGGAGGAGATGGTGCCAGGCTCCTTTAAACACCCAGCTCTCATGTGAACTAATAAAGCAAGAACTCACGCATTATCTCCGGGAGGGCACCAAGCCATTCATGAGAGATCTGCCCCCATGACCAAAACACCTCCCACCAGGCCCCGCCTCCAACATTGGGGATCAAATTTCAACATGAGATTTGGAGGGACCAAACCATATCAACAGGTACGGGAGGTCCTGACACAAAGGACTTCTCATACAGAATCAAAAATCAGAAAACAGAGCTTAAGTTTGGAAGCTGGAAAGGTAGCCAATTGTGGTATCAAGCGAGAGGACCAGGCAGAAGGATGGGAGAAAGATGAGGCTTCAAGAATTGAGGTGGAAGCAATGCATTCTGGAGCCAATCCCATTCATGTTGAACATGCCAGGGCACTATGTCAACATGCTTCCTTGGGTCTGGGGCAGGGTCTTAGGGGGTCAAATCAGATTAGGTAATGTGGTCATTTATAAGGTTTAGAATGATCATTCTGCTGGCAGTGTGGAAGATGGATGGGGTGCGGCAGGAAGGGAAGCAAGGAGACAAATTAGGATGGGACAATTCAGTCATCTACAAAAGAGAGGATATGTGGGCCCGGACTAAGATGTTGGCAGGGCGAATGGAGAGAAGTGGTGGCAACCGAGAAGCTTTTGGAAAGAAGCCATTGGGATTGGGGAGAAATCTGGGGCAAGAGAGACGGAGGAATCATGGATGACTATTATGTCTCTGACCTGGGCAATTAGGAGGGTGGTGGGACCTTTCACTGAGATAGGGAGACCCTTAAGGGAGAAGAGGCCTGGGTTGGAAGTAGAGTGGGGAGATGACTTCAGTTTGGGGCATGCCCAGTGTAAGGTGCCTTTGGGGTGTTCATGCAGAGATATTCAGAGGTAGCTGTACTTACAAGTCTGAAGTCCAGGGCTGCAAGTATATGATAGATTTGGAATGTATCACAATGAGGGCGATAGTGAGAACCATAAAAGTGGATGAGAATCACCCAAGGAAAACACAGAGAATGAGAAGACAGGGGAGTGGAGGGGAGCAGCGAAGAGAGGGAAGAGTGAGAAGAGGGAACACCAAAGTTTTAAGTGGTACAAAGAGAAAAGAGGATCACATGAAGGATTCTGAGAGGCAGAAGCCCGTAAGACAATAGTGGTGTACAATTCAAGGTGGGGGAGAATATTCAGAAAGATGACAACAGAATAAAGGGGCACTAAAAATGAACTCTAAAAAGTATTCAGCCACGACTATTATTGAGCTAATAATGGTGGGAGCAATTTCAGGGGAATATCGTGGGCAGGAGTCAGACTGCAGAAAGCTGGAGATGATGAAGTAGAGGCAGGGAGGTTGGACAATGACTCTTTCTTGAAGTTGGTCATGTGACCAAATCCTGCCATTGTCTGCATCTCTGTGGCCCCTTCAGCATCCTCTCCCTCTGGGTTTGGCTGAGCTGATCACAGGACCTTTGCAGTTCCGACATTCTGTAATTGTATGAAACTAGCCTTGGAGAAGTCCTTGAGCCCATTTTGGCTCTCTTGATAATTTTCCTGCAGTGGAACTAAGGTTACTTGTCTAAGAACCAAAGCCTCTGACTTCACTGATCAAAGTTCATCACGTGCACTGAAGCCACCTACTTGGCAGATATAGTGAAAAGCTACACAGATCTGGGCCCAGGACAGGATGCTGGGGCGTGGGAGGGGAAGAAAGCAGGTGCTAACTATACAGACAGCATGCCTAACAGAGCAGTTTTTACGTTTCCTATTTGTTTCTCAAAACAATTTTATAGGAATCACCAAAGCAACGTTATCATGGTTTCTAGACCAGGTTGGGATGTCGGGTAGGGATTTCCACAGCTGCTTTTAGTTTGAAGGCAATCTGACAAGATGATGCAAAGGCCATTCAGAAATATGTACTCCTACACACCTCGATGATTCAATTCATTGTTAAAACTTTAGGTGTTTTTGATGTTGTTATTGTTCGTTTGTTTTTTACCAGTATGTAAGAAGTTGGCAATTGTTTGGAAAACTCATGTCTTAAGCTAAACAAGTTCCTAAAATTGGGGATGGGAGTTGTCTATTGCTTAACACATTTCAGATCTCTTTCATGCACATCTTATTCAATCTCCACAACAACCTACGGAATAGGAATAAACAAGACAGGTGCAACTGTCCTCTTCAGGTATGAGAAAACAGGACTAAAGAGGTAAAGTGATTTGCCCAAGGTCTGTAGCAATTTATTGGTGGAGTCAGGACTAGAATCCAGGTCTCTTAACTTCAGCCTCTTTTCCCTATTCTGAACCGTTACATCAGCATCAACGATCATCTGATGGATTAGAACAGTGTAGATAGGCAACTTGGCTAAGCCAAGCCAATATTCCTACTTTAACTTCAATCCCAGATTCTTGGCCCGATTTCCCTCAAGATCCTACTTATCTTTGCCTTTGAGAAATTTATTTTTCTTGCATTATCTTTCCAGCTAAATTTTATTTAGTAACTGTCAGCACTGTTTTTCACTTTGTGCCATGTAGATTTGACCTGAAAAGCTGCTGGGATTCGTTGAGTTTAAAGATTAAAGAAGTCAAGTCTTGAGAAGAAATTAGCTAATGGCACACCAGTCATAAAACCAATCCAAACTTTTGTTGACATGTGTTTCTTTCCCCATATACCAGATTCCCGCTTTATATTAGTAAGATTGAAATTGAAATGAGTCTGTTGCTGGTGGATGAATTTGTCACTTTCCTTGAAACTGGTGAACCCAAAAAGTTAGACAGCGATAGGAAAATACTGCCATTGTCTGTTAAGAAGTCTATGACACTTCAAGGCAAGAATGAATGTATGGAAGAAGAAGCTTGTTTCTTCTTTACTAACAAAAAGGAAAGCCTGGAAGCGAATGATATGGGTATAATTCAAAAAAAAAAAAAAAAAACCTTTACATAACTTTTTTGCTGGGAGAGAAGACTACGAAGCACATTTTCCAGGAAGTGTGGGCTGTGACGATTGTGTGCTCTTAACTAATCCTGAGTAAGGCGGCCACTTTGACAGTCTTCTCATGCTGCCTCTGACACCTTCTTGGTCAGAAGATACCATTTCAACTTTAACACAGTATGATCGAAACGTACGGCCAGCCTTCTCCCCGATCTGTGGCCACTGGACCACCCGTCAGCATGAAAATTTTTATGTATTTACTTACTATTTTTCTTATCACCCAGATGATTGGGTCAGCACTTTTTGCTGTGTATCTTCATAGAAGGTTGGACAAGGTAAGATGAACCACAAGCCTTTATTAACTAAATTTGAGACTCTTATTGATTTGTGGGTTGGTTTGTTTTAGTGCTACCCAAATGACGGACAAAGGCAGAAACCCAAATAGATGGATGGTCTTATGGCATAAGGTTTGCTGTCTAGTCAGTGAAGTATCATATTCTTGTCTTTGGTTAAGATCTTGGGATCTCAAGTCAGACCACTGGGTTCAAATCTTAGCTCTGTTCCTACCAGCTGGGTGATCCTGGGCCAAGTTACTTTACATCTCTACAGCTCAGTCTCCACATTTGAGAAATGGTGATGGTAATGGTACCCATCTCATAGATTAAGTAAGTTTATCCCTGTAAAGAGCTTAGAACAGTGCCTGGCACATAGTAAGCACTACATAGGCACTAGCTATAATTATTTCCTAAAGTTTTGCTTAAAAAATAAACTATTTTTTTCTGATGGAGACAACTTTTTTCTTTTAAATTCCCAACGAGGGAAGGACAGCATCAATTTGATCTGAAATTTCATAGTGCTTCAGATTAGCATACACATGGATAAGTTCCATATTTTGCAGTCTTTTAGTACAAGTGACATACGGTATATAATTCTTTAAGCACTGATTTTTGTTGCAAGATGCTCAGTTTCCCTCTGAGATGTTTTACATTCTTAAATGGTTGGACTTACAGGAACAAAAGAGTAGAGTAACTTAATAGGCTGTTTTGCATTCTTAGGAAAAGATAACCATCAGGATTTATTTTGTTTCCATGTATTTATTCACTTCCACTGAGGGGCATTACTGGCTGTATTGACAAATTATCAATCATAGATGTAAAGGAGAAAATTGATCAATTATCTGGCTGTTCCTAAAATTCTGGATGTGGGAACTGTGGCTGGACAACATCTGGATGGCTGCATTTTCTCAGGGATGCTTGGGTGTCCTCTCTTGGGATGTGGACCTAGAATTAAGGTCATAAAGTTTTCTGTGAGGATAAGGTGAGCCAGTGAAGGTTGAAACAATCCACTGGACTACCCAAATTTTAGGCTTTACTGCCAAGAATAGAGGGGGGTTCTGGTCAGGTTGGTTGTTTGTGTTTGGCATGGTGCATGCTGTTGATCAAATGCCTGGACATAGGTCTAGCCTCTAAAGGGGAAATAGTGACCTGAGTAGACTCAAATTTACCATAGTATTTAGGTGTGCTCTTAATGACAGTAAAAGCCACTGGCTAACTGGATCTTGTTTTGAATCTAAAAAATCTACTCTTAAAACAAGAAAATGGTACAGAATTAGTTGATGCAAGTGAGGCATACATTTAATTATTCTAAGAAAATGGAAAATAAAATATCTTGTTAACTCTGGGGATGAAAGATGATTTTTTTAAAAATGCAAGTGTTTTTTACAAATTCTAAAGTTAAAAAGGGGGAGAGATGTAATTAGAACTCAAGTTAATTGACACACATTGCAAATTAATTTATTTTTTTAAAGCACTGCATCACAAACACTATAATGAAGTGGGCAAATTAGCTCAGCAGAAAACTATTTTATAGGCTGATGTTTATAATGACCAATCATTACTGGAGCGATGAGAAATATGACAATTATAGAATATTGCTGAAAATTATGTTGAAAAATGTACATTTTGTGATGAAAGTTTATTAGAATAGCTGTGATTTCTACATAGAATTTCACATGATGTCTTAATCGCCAGCTTTTGTAGATTTTTAAACTGCACATACCAGATAGCAATACATTAGTATAACGACTTGTCATTCTCCATTTATGCCCCCAAAGCCCTCTTGTTGATGCCATGGAAGTGAATGTGGAGGCAGATGTCATTAGTTGCATCCTCCTTCAGAATGACATTTCTCATATTCCTGTTATTTCAAAATAGATAGAAGACGAAAGGAATCTTCATGAGGATTTTGTATTCATGAAAACGATACAGAGATGCAGCAAAGGAGAAGGGTCCTTATCCTTACTGAACTGTGAGGAGATTAGAAGCCAGTTTGAAGGCTTTGTCAAGGTAAGGAGCTTAGTTGTTGGTAAAATTGTCATTGAAATGTTTTACTACATTGGCTAGGTTGGGAAACTGAGACCCGACAATGTAAAAATTTAAACATTGGTTATACACACACACATATACACATATACATACATGCATACTTACATACATGGGTATGGGTGTGTGTGTATCAAAAGAAGCCAAAATCCTATGTTAGAAGGGAAAAGAAAGTTGGAAATGTGCACATTCCCACTTGAGAAGAGCAGAAAAGGCCCTATCTGGGGGAAAATGCACACTCTCATGGGCACATTCACACATATGAGCTCACACAAGCAGCTACCACTGGGCAAAATTATGAAGTATACCAAGTTTGCTTTTTGCATTTCTGTATCTTCCCATGCAAACCTTGATGTCTTCCCACTGTAGATCCATGGTCTGATCCCCACTTCCCAGGGAAACCATGGCCATTGGCGGCTGCCGTGTTGGCAGGCCACAAGTGAAGGGTCTCCTGCAGACTGATAACAGGCTCCTGTGCTTCTCTGATGATGGAATTTCAGATGCCCTGAAAGCGAGATCTTTCCCTTTTACTGTGGGGAAAGGTGCAGGGAATAGATAACGGACATTGTGAGCAGCACTCAAACCAGACCCCATATAACATCACTTGCTCATGAAGCCGGTCCCCACTCTAGGGCCAGCCATGACCAGAAGCAGGAAGGGTTTGAAGCCTTCTAGCCCACCAGGCTGGTAGCCAGCATGAAGTCACTGCAGTGACTGCAGCCTATAATGGGTACCTAAAACAAGAATTTTTAGAACCTTTGCATAAATTCCATCATCACAGACATGAGGTCTAGGGGCTCTTTCTCCTGCGGCAGAACATCAAGGATTTTTTCTACCCATTTCCCTCTCAGAACACTGAGCCAAATACCCTTGGCCCTCAGCTCACTTGAGGGTCGTGTCTGGGAGGCAGCACTCCACATTGAGGTCAGCTCTGTGCCAGGTGGGTGGGTATCTGGATAAACCAACAGGAATTAGTTCTCACATGTAGATGATGTGTAATTTAATGCAGGCATTAAAGGGCTTAAGATCTTGTTTCCGAGCTTATTCCTGTTGTCCTGTATTGTCACTCATGTGTAACTTAATCCAGTAGTGAAGACTCTAACAGCTTGTTCCTGAGTCCCCTACGGGGATCAGAATGCAGTTCAAACCTATTGCTGGCTTTCAGGTTCTTTGCACTAATCTAGGTTTCAGGTGAAACTCCTAACCGTTTATTTGCAAGACTGGCCAGCTCGGGAAATGATTTGAGTTTCTTAGGTTCTTCGAGGATTCTGGCCAATATTACAGGGTATTGGGAGCTGTTACAAATTTAAATGTGAATTAAGGCACTTTCAAATCAATAGTTAATAATCCAAATAGCATATTGAATGTACTTGGCTGTGTGACCTTGGGCAAATGACTTCACCTCTCTGGGCCTCAGTTTTCTCATCTAGAACATGAGAGGGCTGAGATTATCTGTAAGGGCAGCTCTGACATTCTGTCATTATGTGATCGGCCTTCAGTGTCCTCCAATGGTAGTGAGAGCAGCTTGTTGATTTTTTCCCTCCCTCCCTTTCTTACTGAGAGTTTTCCAGTTGAACTGCCAATTGCTCGCATCTTTATCTTAGGTTGGATACGTAAAGCTTCCAAAATCAGCTCCCCAGGGTAGAAGTAAAGAAAACAGTCAGTTTGGCCTCCTCGCTTATGCTTGTATGAAAAAAGTGACAGGTCCAAAGTTTCATCCTTACTTCAGGCATGTCAGCCGGGCCCTGGGATCTCCCCCTTACATATGACTAAGGAGACCCCTTGTTTCCACTGCAGCAGATGTGGAACCCTAGTCAAAGCCATCTGTACCTGAGATATGCGCAATGGTTAGGGACAAAGTCCTCTAGCCACCCAGCCCTCCTCCAATGACTGACCCCCTTTCCAATACCCATTCTCACTCTCAAACAATATTTTAGACTTTTTTTTAACCCAATAAGCCAACTACAAGAGAGTCCCAGATTGGATTTGTATTTTCTCAGTTAATGTTAGCAGGCTTTCTTTCTGGGCCACAGGCTGGCTAGTCCAGAGCAACCTCAAGTTTGAATTTGGGGGCTTTGAATCATAGGGCTTAATGGGGTCTTAGAAGTCATCAGATCCCATTCTCAATCGAGAACTGCAGTCTTCTCTCCACCGTCCCTACCGAGTGGCCGCCCAGTCTCTGTTTGAGACCTCTAGTGACAAGGATCTCATTATCTTCTGAGGCAGGAAGCACCAGGCTGTCACTCTGGGGGGAAGACGGGATTCAGGGCTCATGTTAGGGTAAATGGAGGCATCATTTTGAATAGTGCAATTTCACATTAAAACTCACTACCCACCCTACCTCCTGCTGCAATGATCGGTTGCATGATTATCTGCCTGCCGATGCCTGAGATGCCTTTGAGAGGGTCAACGCATTTCCCTTTCGAGATAAAGGGGAATCTGTCCATACCCGCCACATAGAGTTCCTACTAAAAGAGAAATAATCAATCTCAGATTTTCTGAAAGTTTGTTTTAATAAGTCTTTCAGCTGAGATGGGGAGTGAAGCAAGAAGAGAAAAAGAAAGGCTCTGGAGCATGTAGCTGGGGGAAAGTTGACAGAAAGCAGAGGCTGGACTCATAAAAGACGAGCTTTGCTGACTTCACATTTTCATCGTGGCCAGGCTATGACACCAATGAAACCACCTGGCCCAAAAGTATCTCAACCTCCATCATCACACTCCAGTTTTTGAAAAGACACTAAATAGTCATTTGTTTACTTGTGATCTCACAAACATTTTCCTGTCGCTGCGTCTTCATACTGCCGCACCTCAGCTCAAATGGAAAGTTGAAGCTCTGAGGCCCATGTGAGAGTTCCGAGCCTCAGGTTCCCCTTGGGGCTCTGTGACCTACGCCCTCACATCTGGCGACTGAGCTGAGCCTACAGCAAGACTCTCAACAGTGACAGCACAAATCCTTTCTGGGGAGGAAGGAAAGGGAAGGGTCCTATATGCAATCGATTCTGGGAATGGGAAGGAGCATAGGACTTTGCTTATCACAAGATGTGGAAATGCTACTGTCATCCTCCTTTGTGTTCAGAGGATAGAGAGATGGAATGAGCTGAGCCCAGCCTGTGAATGTGATCTCTCAGTAGCTACTCTTGCTTTAAGCCTCAGCCTCTTTGGGCGACCTCATATTGTCCAGTTAAGCCCTCCAGGCCTTTTGTTCAGTCTCTTTAAAATGGCAGCAACAGCTTTTATTATCTTCCAACCTGTGTTGATGGAAGTCCCTGTTAGCTTCTTTAAGTACCTCTGACCTTCCTTCCGTTTATAAGTGAAAAGAACTCTTTTAAGAAGTGTTGCATCTCCCTTTGAACATCAGCAGCATTGGGAGATGTGTTTCCTAAATGCTGACTATTCTAAATAAATTCAGGCCACACAAAGCAACCATCAACAAGAGAATCTCTTCAGCCCATTGAAAGGGAAAACAAAATTTAAAATGTCTGGGGGTCTTTTCATAGTCTGTGTTTTCTCTCCCAAGGTCAAACTTACTATTACCTTTTCCCATGAGACTTCAGACCAATTTTATTCTAATAGATACACACCATGCTTTATGTTCAATAATAGCCCCTACACCAGTTCCCAGGGCAGGATCATCTCGCCATTCAACATTATTTGTCAATACCTGTCAAAGCCAGGGAGGTCAGGGTCATAGGATGGGTCAGTATCGCAGCCTCTGGTCTGGAGAGAGCCCTGGAATGGAGATAATAAGGCCTGGATTTTGCTTCCAGATTCCCCCCTGGGCTTTCTGGGCTGTCGGCTCATCTGTCAGAGCCATGGGCTCCCAATCCGTATGATGGAATTAATGACAGGATCTGAGTCTATACAATAATCCTCACCAGAAACAGGCAACAGAGTAATGACAGATGCCAAATGAATGATACCTTTACAACCCCACAGCAGGGCCCCTGTCAAAATGACCTTTTGTAATGATTCTTCTTTCAGGAAATAATGCTAAACAAAGAGGAGAAGAAGAAAGAAAACAACTTCGAAATGCAAAAAGGTAGGTTGCTATTTACCAATTCCTATGAATGCTTAAAAACTAAAAAGAAGTCTAAAGGCTGACCATGTTGAACAACCCCGTGTTGAATCAGTGAACTTTGAGCCCTGGAAATAAAGCAGGGACACATTGACACCTTCCCTGGTCCCTGTGGTTTGGAAAGGCTTTGTATGTATAGATTTACGGGGAAGCCTGTGTTTCTTTTACGCGGAGAGTACCAAGCCTGAAGAAATCTCATTATGTTCAATACCTTATTCAAAGCAACCATACAGCCTGCTACCACCTACAGAGGATGAGATGACAGGAAAGTCATCATTTGGTAGCAGTGGTGTTCATCACTCAATTATAACAGTTTTCATGGGGGAGAGTGGCTGGTGGAACCTCTGAGATCAAGGAGTGACAGTGTGGCAACGTTCTACTCTTTGCCCTATTCTTGAAGTTCAAGCATCTTGAACATCTCGGGTTGGAAGGGAACTTGATGGTTCTCAAATCCAACACCATCCCCAGAATGCAAATCTCCTTCACAACAGCACTGACCATTGGGCTTCTGATCAAACATGTCTAGGGATGAGGCACCTTCTACCTCATAAGGCAGCCTGCTCCATCTTTGAATGGCTCTAACAATTATAGTAAGATTACTATACTACTCGAGAGAAGTCTTTCCTCCTCTTGAATCAAAATTTGTTCCTGTAATCTCCACTCATTGGTCCCAGTTCTGCTTTTCAGAGCCATACTAAACAAAGTATAATTCCTTTCCTACACAGCAGCTGTCCAGACATGAAAGACAGCAACTATGGCCCCTGAGCCTTGATTGAACTTTCTCCTCTCTAGGCTAAAGATCTCCAATGTCTTCCACTGTTCCTCTTACGACCCTTTTCAGGAGTTTTTCTCTCCCAGATACCTCATTTTCCAGACACACTAACATTTCCCTGTTCCTTCTAAAGTGTGGCACCCCATCTAACACAATAATGAGCAGCAGAGTATGGGAAGGAGAGGGTATTGTTAGAGAGACAATTATATCACAAACCTGGTGAACTTGATGCTATGACTTGTGCAAATCTAATACACACAAAGAAATACATACATGTAGAGATATAGATACTATTTTCTGAGACAAAGAGAGTACTCAGAGCTTGCCTTAATTATTGGTCTGGAAGCTCTGACTTCCATGAAGATGTTGTCTTCAGAATGACTGCAAGATATGTTGAGTGATACCATGTTGCCTGTTAATTGCAGTGAGATTTGAGGAAACAGTTCATGTGGATGCTGTCTAGCAGTCTTCAAGAAAATGATAAACTCAACTAAACTGGTTGTTTCGGTCATGCAATTTGATTCAACATTTATAGGGCATCTACAAAGTGCCCAGCACCAGGCTCATAACTGGAAAAAAAGAAACTACCACATAGTCTGTGCACTTAGAGGGACAAAAGGAGCAATCCTTTTATAAGAGAAACAATTAGAGATAGATACAATAGTTTGGCCAGTTGCTTGACCAAATCAGACACCATAAGCATCTTACTACGTGTGCAGACACAATCTTGGGGTCCATTGAGAGCCCAATGTACAGGAACTGTTATTAAAAGCAAGATTCAAGGTATGTTTAATGAAGACCAGTATTTTCAGCCTGTGCCAATCTATATAAAATGGAATCCAGTATTGATCAACTACTAGGAGAATGGGATCAATGGAACCAGCCAATTCAATTATTAAGATATTAGAAACCAACTTTTCCTTCAGTGGGAGGAATTTCAGACCATTTTATCCTGCCTTTCACGTAACCTACTTTAGCACAGTCTCTAGTACACGCTTGTAGAACTTGACCAAACACTTCTGTGGACAATTTTGTGTTACTTTGGCGTGACAGTTTGCTTTTGGTTTCATTTCAGGTGATCAGAATCCTCAAATTGCAGCACATGTCATAAGTGAGGCCAGTGGCAAAACAGCATCTGGTAAGTCCCATAGCATCCAAGTGCTAGCCACCTGAGGGGGAAGGCTGGGATGCCCAAGCAGTGCAGCCTAATAACTAGGCTCCTGTCTTCCTCTGGGGTCCAGTTTGCAAACCTACCCATACAGCTCTCATATGCTCTCCTTTGTCTTCAAAGTGAGCTCAAGTGCACAGATGGGACTTAGAGGGACAAAAGGAGGTGAGACGCAATCCTGATGTTCTCATTATGTTCTTGCTCAATGGCTGATGCTAAATGATGAATTACTGGGTGGAGGGACCATTATTCTGACAACATGGAAGAGATGGCAGGGAGTGACCTCGTGACTGGGAGCATCCCTTCTCCTCGCCTCTCTTCACTGTGTGGAAATGGGCCTCAGCGGGTACTTCCTGCCATCTGTCAATCCCTGTATGATTAAACCCAGCCTCACTGGGGCCAACCTCAGGGAAATTAAAGGTAAAATCATTCTGTAAAGATCAATAGGTGCCAAGACGTTAGATTTTCCAATGAAGTAACAGCAGACGACACACTGTGATCTTTTCAACTCTGAACGATTTTATTTCCATATACGTTCTGCTACAATTCTAGCCCTCAGATTTTTTTTCCCCAAACCTGTACCTTGTGATAGCTGGTGCTGGAGAATGTGTAGCATCTGATAAATGGATGGGAACATGCACACTAACATAAAGTTCCCCATCGACATGAAGGCAAGAGCATCAGAGTAGTCTTTGAAAAATTCAGCAGAGTGCTCTGGAATGGAGTTCTACAGTGTGTGTGTGTTTAGAACTACACACACACACACACACACACACACACAGAGGGGAGAGAGAGAGAGAAGACACCGCCTATCTCTGAGGTGGCTTGGGCTTCTCAGTGGGTACAACACATGCATGGTTATCCTGGATCATGGTATAGGAATAGAGCACTGGATAGGAGGTTTTTGAACACTGGGGTTCAAGAATCATGACCACCACTTGCTGGGTGATCTTGGGCAAGTCTCTTTACCTGCACAGCAGTTTCCTACCTCACTTACTCCACAGGGTGGCTTTGAACACCAAATCAGCTAATGTGGCAGAAAGTTATGCTGTCAAGTGCTATACAAATGCAAGGTGCCGGTACTTTGTCTACTTCACTGTGGTTTAGATCTCAAAAGAGACATATAAAATCCCTCATTAATATTGGTTATTCCCACAATATTTAATAATTCTGTCAAGTACCCATTTCTCAGAAAATACACTTATGGGAGAACATCACAACTATATTGCCGTGTCCAGGGTGGCCATCCACATGATACCTTCTCTCTTTTGGATTGGATGACAGCACCAGAGAAACCTCCTAGAAGAATAGCTTCCTACTGGTCTTTGTCTATCTGTATCTAAACCCTTGCCCTTGGGTATATTTCATGGAGTTCAGATTCTCCCAAAAAGTTCGTGATTGGTATCAGTCCTACAATATCTTACAGTCTGATTTACAGTAAGCCTGCAGGGGACCAGATGGGAAGACGGTAACATTCCTCCCTGACTCCAGTCCCAAACCTCATATTTGTACTTGGCTGTGCTGCTCCAAACTTGCCTTGCATCCCACAGCAAGGACTAAAATTAGGTAAAGACTTACCAAAGTAAATTTGGTAGACTGAAAGATAGAGAACCTGCCCTATTTTTTCTCAATCAAATGGTCCCAAAGGGAAATATATCATAAGGAAGCATTATTTCTGGAGTGGTCTAGAGGGCCCAGATATGTCAGGCATTTGGGGATGCCTCCCTATTACTAAAGGATGAGTCTTAGCAGGTAGGATCTTGTGCCCTGATAGGCCTAAGACCACCAAATAGGAATCATTTTTTTAAAAGCTCATCAGTACTTTCACTTCTCCCCACTCCCCACCCCTGTCAGTCAGCCTAACGCTCTGTGGGAGCTGAGATTTGAAATCGGGTGCACACACCACTTTGAACCCACTCAACATCTCAGCTGAGAAAATGGCACACTGTTGGTGGGTACTCTACTTAGCCACAAGAATACAGGTACTTTCGAGTTGGTGGCGCCCACTACAATGGGAGATCAAAACACACAGTGAAATGAACACACAGTTTATTTTCATACTTCCTTGCCTAATTTTAGTCCTTGCTGTGGGAGGCAGGTCGGGTTTGCAACAGCGTGATTAGGTAGGAACAAATGGGGTCTTTTCTCTGCTGAGGTTGAGCTAGGTAGACTGACAACTCTTTGACTTTATAAAATTCAAGGCAAGCAAGGTAGCCATGTTAATATTAGCAAGGATTTTGTCTGAATAATTTTGTCTGAATAATTTGCACAATGCATAATTGATCATGTGGAGTTTTGAAATGATTTGCATCATTAAGTTTAAGGGCAAATTGGCTTTAAGAACCCTAAAGAGAGAAGGAAACTCACTGTGATCTGTTACTTCATTTAATCTTCACAAGTCTTTGAAATACACTCTCATATTAGCCCCGTGCTGCAGAAGAGGAACTGGAGCTCAGGGAGATTAAGTGACTGGCCTGAGCTTGGGTAAAGCCTGGATTGGAACCCAGCTCTGAGTGACTCTGAAGCCTATGCTGCTTTGTTAGCCATAACCCCTCCACAGACTCTGAGGGCTGGAAGGGGGCCACGAGAATCCATTCCTATACAAAGCCAGTATCCAACATTAAGCTACATTTTCTGTTAGAATGTGAACCATGCCGTGTTTCACATCACCATGAATTTTTCTCCTCTTTCTAACAGTTCTACAGTGGGCTGAAAAAGGATACTACACCATGAGCAACAACTTGGTAACGCTCGAAAATGGGAAACGGCTCACCGTTAAAAGACAGGGACTGTATTACATCTATGCCCAAGTCACCTTCTGCTCTAATCGGGAAGCTTCGAGTCAAGCTCCATTTATAGCCAGCCTCTGCCTGAGGTCCACAGGTGGATCCGAGAGAATCTTACTCAGAGCGGCAAATACCCACAGGTCCTCCAAACCTTGTGGGCAACAATCCATTCACTTGGGAGGAGTATTTGAATTGCAACCAGGTGCTTCAGTGTTTGTCAATGTGACTGATCCAAGCCAAGTGAGCCACGGGACCGGCTTCACGTCCTTTGGCTTACTCAAACTCTGAACAGTGTAACCTTGCAGCACAGCAGTTAAGACCACCCCCTGCTGAACTGCCTATTTATATCCCTAGGATCCTCCTCATGGAGAACTATTTATTATACACCCCAAGGCATGTAGGGCTGTAATAAGTGAATTACAGGGCACGTGAAACCAAAACGAGCCCTGCTCCATAAGAGCTTACATTCTGAAGCTGCAACCCCACAGATACAGACATCCAAAGAGTCCTATGGAAAGACAAGGCCATTATGCACAGACTGAATTCTGAGTAAACAGCAGATAATTAGCCAAGTTCAGTTTTGTTTCTTTGCATGCGGTGTCTTTCAGCGGACAATGTATTCGATTTGTCAGTGAGGATGCAGAAGGGAAACGGGAGGCTCAGCTCACATGCAGTTAGGGTTGACTCTGGGCTCCTGGGGCCCTGATGGAGGGGGCCAGGCTCTAGGACGTCTAGCACAGTGCAGAACTGAAAAACCATCTCTCCATCTCTCTTTCAGTCTCTCTCTCTCCCCCCATCTCTCTTTTTCAATCTCTCTCTCTGTCTCTCTCATACATACACACACACACACACACACACACACGCAAACACACAGAGTCAGGCCGTTGCTAACCAGTTACTTTCTTTCCACCCTGTCCCTATCTCTCCCACTGCAGGGGGGGGGCAGCCCAAGCCTGCCCACTCCTCATCAAGAAATGGCTGTATTTAAAGGAAGTCTATTGTATCTACCTGCAGTCTCTATTGTTTCCAGAGTGAACTTGTAATTATCTTGTTATTTATTTTTTGAATAATAAAGATCCCTTAACATTATTGTCGTAGTTTGATACCTGAAGCCCTCAACTGGGTTGGGGAAAGAGGAAGCAGCACTTGGAGGGAATTTTCCCCACCTTTGTGATGTTTTCATAAACTTGGTTCTCAAGCTACTTACACCACAAAATATCTCGGTGACAGCACAGTCTCTGGAAGCCTGTGATAGCCTTTGATGGATGGCGCGTTAGTTTATTCAGTGAAAAGCAATCTGAGTCTTTATTTTCAGCTTGCTGTGAAGAGGTTTGCGGAGATAGAAGAGATCTTTCTTTCTTGGTTAATCACAGCTCAGTGTGGCTGGGGGGGTAGGCAGGCTTAAGTAAGAAGCAGTAGCGTATCTTTTTAATAGCTGTCTAGGTGGTTCCACCTTAGGCAAGAGGAAACGGAGCTGGGACAACCTGAGGAAAAGTATTGGCCCCACAGTTTTCCGTGGAAGCCAATGGAGACATTTCTTGTCACCTCCAATAGAAGAATTGTTCAGATAAGAAACCCAGAGTGGCGTCTTCATCTTTACTGGTAGAGTGCTTTGCTTAAGACAAACACCCCATGTTCATCCAAAAGAAAATATTACTATAGAAATAAGAAAGGGGAGTAAGAAAGGGTGAGGCCAGCTCCTGGCCACTGCCCCTGCTCTTCAGTCCCATGGGTAGCACGGTCCCTTCTTGGCTGAGTGACTCTGAAAAGCTTAGGGCATGAACATCCAACATAAAGCTGAAATCATGCCAGAAAAACATGCTTGGCTGTGTAGTTTCTCCAATGAGAGAACTTTAGCATGAGCAGGGGTGACATTGGCTGATTCAGGGACTCACTAGGGATATGTCCACACTGCTATCTTGTCCTCCAGTAGCAAAGATCCTTCTGCAATGTTAACCTCTGCATGGGAGACTTGAAGGAAGTGGAGCAGTGGCCACAGAAGCTGAGGAGACATGATAAGCTCCCAGGTATGGGCCTCCTTTAGGAAGGCCAGGATCCCAGGCCCAGTCAAGAGAAAGGGATAAAATACACAGGCCATGGCCCTCCCTTCCTTACAGTGGCTGAGTGCCCACTTTGTAGCATCGCCATACTTACCCAACTTGCCTGGGTGAGACAATAGGGGGTGGGCAAGAGGCATCACCCCTTTAGTAGAGTTCATCAGAAGGGAATCTATATCCACCTGGACAAATTTTTTATAATCTTCCTATATCCATGCCTTCTGTTGGGTTAAACATTGCCCCTGCATTTCAGCTGGACTTCTTCTTTGAAAATCATCATCTTCCAAAGTATTTCTACCTCTAGTAACCAAATTGCTAACAATATCTGTTACCAGAAGTGATGCTATTGATATGAAAACACTCTACATTTTCCAGGCTATCTCCCCATCTCCCGTGGTTTCTACTGCCCTCTAAATGCCACCTCCCATAGCTCCAGTGCAGACCTCTCCCCTAAGCTTCAGCCTCACATAGCCAACTGCCTTCAACCTCTCAGGCTGCTTCCTCGTGAGGTCACCTTGCCCTTCTCAAGGACTCCAGGTTCCATCCTTCTTCTCCTCCTGGTCCTACATGCTCTCTGTGGGCTGTCTCCCCTGGGCCCATGGTTTTAACCTAGTAGCTACTTCATGCTACTAATGCCATGCCTTTAGTTCTCATCTGTCCCCTAGAGTTTGCCTGCATCGCCAAATGATAGGCCCATGTACTCAAACCCAATGCATCCCAGTGGAACTCTTAATCTTGTTCCACACAGGATGGGATCTATTTTTAGTGTTTCCCTTTCCAGTCAATGGTGTCCTCATCTACCCTGTTTCCCAGGCCAGATACCTGGCTTGACTTCTCACTGTCCTCACCGCCCGTGTCCTATCCCACCAGCCTATACCCATCAACGCTATCTCTTAAATAACTCTACTTCTTACTCAAGAAGTAACTCTACTAAATTAATCTACTTCTTCCTATCTCTACTGCCGGTATCCTAGTCCAAACTGCCACCATCTCTCTTCCGAAATAGTACAACAGCCTCCTCTCTTGTTTCTTCCTTCCATTCTCCATGCACAGCCAGAGGGGAATTCTTAAACACGATTCCGATTTCACCACTCGGCCTTAGAATAAAGACTGAAATAGTTAACTTATTTCGTCTCCTGCCAATCCCTTTCTCAGTCTCTTAAGTTCTAGCCTTCAGTTCCTCTAAGCAAAGTTTCAAGTGCTTTCCTGCCTTAGGCCTCAGGCATGCTGTTTTCTTATATGACCCTTCCCCTTCCCCCACTACACCTTGCGCTTAGCAAGGGCTCCACAGCACTTACAGCTGCTTAAGTTTTCCCTGCTGTGTCGTGAGTTTCTCAAGGGCCAAGGCCTTGTCCTATTCACCATAGTAACTTCAGGGTCTACCACAGGGCCTGGCGTAGAATTGGCCCTTTATTCACTGCATGAAGGACTAGGTGGATGAATAAATGCAGCTGCTTATAACTCAATAGTCCATGAAATAATTCTGTGTGTTGGTTGAAGCAAAAATTTGCAATACTGAAAAGATCTTTATTATGTCAAAAACCTCTAGATGATAAAAATGCACTCATGGAGTAGAGAATGACTAGGGATTATACTATAGATAAAGATAGATAAGATGTTTTTATTATACTACATTTATCAATAGTTTATAAAATAGTACATGATGTTTGCTCTGAGCTTCATTTGAACATTTTCAAAGTTGTTTCAATAAACCATAAGGACTTGAGTACATTTCTGATCTATCTGTAATAGTCTGATCATAAATTACCTAATTTAGTTCTGTTTTTATAAACATGTCACTTCTGCATTCTATCTAAGGAGGGGAGGAATGCTTGAAATACCCAATAATTTTTATTTCTAGATAAAGAGAAATGAACAAAGGATAAAATAATACTGTCTCTGTTATTTGATAGGAAGCAAATGACTATAGAATGCAAACAATGTGCTCTAGCAAGCTGTCAGTACAGGGGCAGCCCCACTTAAAGGGAAACAACATGTAGACTCTTGGGCTTCAGGAGAGAAGACATTTTGCACTATATGCTACTATTTCTACATGGCCTAATGCCACTGTGTTGGGAGTTGCACTGGCTTAGGCTTTTAAAGCAGTCTGAAGTATTTTGAGACACAGAAACATGGAACTAAGTATGATTTTTTATGTTCCTTTTCTCTGTGAACCACATCCCCTTTTTACAAAAAAAAAAAAAAAACCAGAAATACTCCTTGTAGTGTGGTGGTTAGATCTGGAGTCAGACAGGTATGGTCTTAATCTAGGCTCCACTATTAGCCAACTTTATAATCATAGGCAAGTCATTTCACTTCCTGTAGACCTCAGTGTTCCCATCTGTAAAGTGGGAATAATAAGAATACCTGCTGTGCAAAGTTTATAAAGATTCAATGAGATTGTCCACACAAAGTCCCCAGCAGAGTCTGCTCTCTGGAGCATACCATCATATAAAAAGCACTAAGGTGGGTCACTATGTGGTTGCCAGTACACCCATCTGCATCCAGTGGTGCAAGTGGACAGGATGCCATCTTAAAATGATTGAAAGCTCTGAGATTTCTGAGCTTGTCCCTGAGAGGTACACCTGAGAGGCCTTGCTCATGTAGTAAAACAAAGACCACACCCAATGTGAAGCAATGTGAAAGCAAAAAAAGAAAGAAAAAGCAAGGTACAATTATGGAAGGATATATGCATAATATTAGAGTACATCTGCATGTAGCAAAGACCATTTTTTAGAATTTCATTGTCAAAAACAGTTAACCACTGGGGGCTTGGGGTTGCCAAATTTTTCAGTAGGCTTGAGCAGTTCTATATTTAGGAAGGTTTCTTTAAAAGACTGTGGCCATTTATTCTCAATCTAAGGGACATCAGCACACAAACCTACCCTTCCCATACCAGACTCCTCTGAGCAACTCTATAGGCAGTTCAGCAACTCTAAGGAAAACCAGTTAAATATATAGTTATTTTTTCCATTCCCCCTTCCTGGAGTTCCACTCAGTTATCTGTAAGCTCACATGTAGATATATATTTTTTTGCTAATGCAATCCCACTTAAAGTCCAATAATTTTTGTTGACAAACCTACTCCTATCTTTTATACCTCTCTGACTATAAACTTCTTTGGGGTCTAACATGCAACCTTTAACACATCTTACATTTGAGTCACATTTCTAGTATGGGGTACTTAAAGGGCTTTTCATCCATCCATCCACCCATCCAACACTGATTGAGGTTATAGGTTTTGTGCTATGTATTTGGAATATGTAGAGATAAATAAGATCTAGTTCCTGTTCTCAAGTAGCTTACAGTCTTTTGCAAAACAGGCATACAATCATTCCAAGCCCAGTGTAAATGCTGCAGCAGGATAAGGACCATATAAGAAGCAAGAAGATGCCAAGGGAGAGAAGAAAAGTGCCAAAATGGGGCAATGGCCATGAGGATGGAGAGGAAGAATTCAGGGGATACAGTAAAGTTAAAAATGGTATGACTTGATGACTAGATTTATAAAGGGTTAATGTATAAATTTATAAAGGGCTGAGGGAGAAGATGGAATGAAGGATAATGCCCATGTTTCTGGCTGGGGCAACTAAGTGGCCATGGGTGCTGTCCACTGGGATGGGAAACATTGGAGGAACAGGTATGGGAACAGAGATGAGGTTTTGAATATGTTGAGTTTGGGGTGCTGTAGGACATCCAAGCTGAGATGTCCAGAAGGTAACTGCATCCATGGGTCTGGAGCTCAGGAGAAAAGTCAGACTGGAAAAACATGGGAATGGGAGTCATTTGCATTTTTTTTTGAGACAGAGTCTCACTCTGTCACCTGGGCTAGTGTTCAGTGACATCATCGTAGCTCACTGCAACCTCAAACTCCTGGGCTCAAGTGATCCTCCTGCCTCAGCCTCCTGAGTAGCCGAGACTACAGGTGCACACCACCACGCCCAGCTAATTTTTCTATTTTTTGTAGAGACAGGGTCTTTCTCTTAGTCAGGCTGGTCTCCAACTCCTGAGCTCAAGCAATCCTCCCACCTCAGCCTCCCAGAGTGCTAGGATTACAGGCGTGAGCCATTGCGCCCGGCCTCATTTGCATTTTGATAAATGAAGTTATAGGAGTAGACAAGGTTGTCCAGGAAGAGGTGCAGAATGGAAGAGACAGGGAAAAGAGTGTTGAAGATCAGCAGTGTTTGGGGGACAGGCAAAGGAGGCAGGTCCGGCAAGGGAGACTGAGGGATCATTGAATGAACGCAAAGAAGGTACAGGATCGTGAAAGCCGAGGAAGGAGAGATTTATCAAGACAAGGGTCGAATACTGCAGAGAGGCCAAGATGGGTATTGAAAAGCATTTCCTCAGATTAAGAGCTTACTGGTGACTTCACAAGGGTGGATGTCTGAGGTAGGAGCCTTAGTTAGCACGTGCCAAATGCAGAGGAGGAAATGTGGTAGACAGAGCATGTGTCTGAGAGGCAGATAGACCAGGGTTTCAAACCCCAGCCTCACCATGTACTAGCATGTTGTTCAACATCTCTGTGTCTCTATTCATTCATAACATGGAGATAACAACAGTGAATACCTCACAGGGTTGTTGTGAGGCTTAGGTGAGCTTAACCATGTAAACCACTTAGTACGGTGCCCAGCACATATGAGGTGCAATGTTATGTCTATTAGTTCAGAGCAAGAAAAAACCACTGAAGGTATATCAGGCAGAAAGATAATTAGGTGTCTACAAAACCACTGGGCTAGGGAAGTGGAAGTCAAGGGGAAGTCAGAGGCAGTCACTGGACTAGTGGCTTCAGGGTCATGTCACTGCAGTTGGGATCCACGTGTTAGGAAGCTACTGCTGCTACTACAGCCTCTCACCCACAAAGCTGTGAGTAGACACGACGGAATGTGGAGTATGGAAGCTACAGCCGCATCTTTGGAACTGCCTGCTGGCCACCAGGCCCCAAGAAGATAGCCTCTGCCTAACTTAAGCCTTCCAAACCTTGTTGGGAAAAGTGAAAATGTATTGGAACCTACATTGTTTCCAGAACTCTACTTGCAAGGGAGTCTGGGAAATGTATTTTTTAGCCTTCATGTTTTGGGGGAGAAACATAAAAGGGGTAAGAATGTGTGCTGAGTAGCAGATAACATCCAGCTCATCTATCTTGAAGTGGAACAAATATTATCATCCTGGCTGCTGACACCAGCATTCCAACTATGGTCAAAATATAGGATTATCACTGATTGACAAAATCCTGCAAAATACAAAGAAGGATGGGGACAAGACTAAAGATCAAGGGGTAAGCCTGAACAGGAAAACGGATGTATCTTCTCTAATATCGGAAGGAAAATGGTGAGAAGGGGCATAGGTACTTTATAGGTTGGGGCCAGAAGATAGGTTGAGAAGTTAAGGAAAGTTCTAGCTCGTGGCATGGATTATCTCTGTAAAGTAGGGAGCAAATGTCATCTGCCCTGAGTGAAAAAGGTAGAGGCTGGAGAGGGCCGAGTGAGAGTGGACTAGCTAATAGGGAAATGAGAGAGGAAGCTGACACAGCACAAGAGATCTTTCTGCACACCAGCTAGCAAAGAAAGAAACAAAGGACTTATTTTTATAAAGCACTGTTTATTCTTATGTATTGAAAATGTCCATTTAAAAAGTCTTCAAAATAAAAACAAGTTAGAAAATTTGAGCTTGTGTAAGAAGGGACATGACTGAAAAGGAACTGAAAGGCCTCTAAGGGCAGCAGTTTAATTACAGGGTAACAGGAACCCATTTATAGAGTACTGTAAACAACACAACTATGGAGACACTGCTCTCACGTTAACATGGCTTCATTTCCTTTATATTATTGTTTAGTGTATAAGCGCGGATACCACTCTGCACAAGCTTCATTACCCAGAGTACCCAGGGCCGCTCATCAGAAGGGCCAAGACCCATGCATATATGTACACACCACTTTAAAATAAAGACCTTTCAATATTTTCAGCAATCAACTAAAGTATGTTATAATCACAAAAATGTTTCCTATGGATATAGTCTGCACATTTATTGCAAGCCATTGACTAACCACAGACAGGGCAGATGAGAAGATCTATGTTGGTGTTGTTACTGGCGGTGGTGGTGGTGGTGCTTTTAATTTTTAAGTGAAGAATGTCATATCTAAACTGTTGTGCTTACAAACAGAACAACAGCCATTCCTAGAAATCGTCTTTACTCTTCAGCTTTCAATGACAGCTGTGAGTGCTTGGCTGATGGTGGACTGCAGGAATAGTCCATTTCCTGTGGATTGTGTCATTTCTGCTGTGCAAAAAGCAAACGACAGCCCCATACCATTTAGCTGTGGGACCTTGAGACCCTCAGTACCAGAAGGAAAAAGGTCTCCTCAGCAAGCTGGAAGTTTCAAGGTTTGTTTGGTTTCTAAACAACATTTGCAAAACCCACATTTATAGGTACCGATCAAATGTATCTGGAAGACAACTTTGATCAGCCCTTTGTCCCTTGCCCTGTCTTCCAGTGACCTTCCCCACCCTGCCAAATTTCCCTTGTCTTTGGGGGAGGAAGGGGCAGGTTGCACTGCTCTGTCCTAGGGCTTTGGGCCGATTTTCAATTGTACTGGATTTGGATGTGCGCTGTTCTGTGACTTTCTTCTGAAGCTGATTTCTCGCAGTTCTGGTTTCTGAGATACTTACAAAGTTGATGGTTTGATTCAATGAGCAACTTGAGTAAACCAGTTCCAAATAATCAGCTTCACTAGTAACCAGCACACAGCTACTAAAGGGGCCCTTTTGTTCTGGATATACACACTGGACCAACAGCACATTTCTGCAGATAAGGCTTAGAGTCCCACTCAAAGTGGCCAATGAATATTACAACTTCTCACAGCATATGTGAGAGAGCAATAAAATGAATGAAAGCTGTCTACGAGGGCATGATATCTCCTCGATGCAGATTGTTTTGAAGGACAAAAGGTCGCAGTTTGAATATGCAATGTAGATAAAGTAACTGTTCACAGTCTAAGTACATTTTGTTAAAATATGCAAAGCCCATACATACTAGTTTACATACCACTTGGTATGGTTGCCTAAAAGCACTGGGGAAATAGAAAATTTACACACTAGGCAGAAGGCTAGGGGAAAAACCTATCATGCACTTGGAAGAGATGGTCAACTCTGCTGTTGAAGGGGAAGATTGTCCAGTACAATTTGCTGATGGATTTGGTGTTGGCATGGATGACCCGAGCTTCTGCCCCACTGAGTTACAATGTACACCAACACAACAGGAATAAGGGTACTACAGTTTCTTGGTCTTATTGACAAGTAAAAAAAAAGGCAGTAAAAAAAAAAAGTGTGATGGAGGATGGCATGTGATGGTCTAGGGAAGGGCAGCTGGATCATTGAGCCAATGTGTTCATCTTTCACCCTACTCGCATCATAGCTCAAGAAGCTTTGCCTTCTGTAAATTAGGTACTCACAGGCTTGCAGGTACAGGAAAGCATTGGCAGGAAAGCTGGGTTCACATTAATAAGCCATGGTCAGCTGCTTTGCGACAGCAGCCAGCCCCAAGAATGCGACCCAAGGGCAATGGCAGAAGGCCATCTGAAGACCTTTTAAGTCATCTGCCTGAATTCGCTTTCCTTTTCTTACTGAATGGAAAAGATTCTGGGGCCACTTCTACCACCACCTCCTGCTTTTTCCCCTGTTGAAAAAAATGA
The DNA here is from genome assembly GCA_023783475.1 of Daubentonia madagascariensis. Taxonomy (NCBI): domain Eukaryota; kingdom Metazoa; phylum Chordata; class Mammalia; order Primates; family Daubentoniidae; genus Daubentonia; species Daubentonia madagascariensis. Next base: position 843,869 of record JAKFHU010002429.1, read on the forward strand.
ACAACCAACCAATAACCAAACAGCAAACGCCCAAGCTCTCTCTCTCTCTCTCCCTCTCTCCCTCTCTCTCTCTCTCTCACACACACACACACACACACACCACACACACACACACACACACAGAATGAGAGAGACTCAAACACAAAATAGAAGCCACAGAAGTGAGCAAATGGAGTCAAATCATTCTGTGGGACATTTCAAGATGCCCTGAAGGCACTTGCTGCCCAGTGGCACAGTGATGGTTATGGAAGAATCGAGGTCTTGCTACTGGATTCAGCTCGAATACACTCATCTGTTTGCTTCAACAGCCTCCGGACCAGCTTTTCTAGGTCCCTTCTTGACTTCAATTCTTCCTCCAGGCATTGCTTCATTCTTTTATTCTCCTATGATGGGGAAAGACATGTTGATTACCAAACAGAATGGGCCCTGCCCAGGGCTCCTCCTACTCATCATCTTGGCAGCCTTCACCACCGACTCACCTTCGTTCCTCAACCTCCCCCCCCTTAGCATCTAAGACAAGGCAGCCTCTTGATTCTCCTACCTGTCTCTGGCAAGCCTTTTGCGTTCTTCTTCCCTGCCCCAGCCCTCTTCTAATTCAACACTTTTCACTTAGCGTCTCCTCTCTTTCAACCCAAGTGTCTACGAAGGGACCTCCCAAATATCTCTGGTCCGGACCTCATATCCTGAACACCAGGTCCACAATCCCAAATGCTAACTTGGTATTTCCACCTAGATACGTTACAAGCACCTCGAACTCATTAGGTCCTAAAGAGAACTCAGCATCTCCTTTGACACCCCAAACTTCTCCTCCTCCTGTGGTTCCAGATCTCTGTGAAGGGCACCACCATATCAAACTAGACACCCAGGGGCGAAGCTCCATCTTTAATCCCTGACCCTTTCTTGATCCCAGCATCATGTTATCATATTCCATAGCTTCAAACTCTGTGACGTGCAGTCCTGCTACATTTGCCCTCCTCTTCCCCCTCCTCCTCCCCCTCCACCTCCCCCTCCTCCTCCTCCTCCACCTCCTCCCCCTCCTCCTCCACCTCCTCCTCCTCCTCCACCTCCTCCCCCTCCTCCTCCTCCTCCTCCACCCCCTCATTGGCCTGCCTCAGCCCAGGACTTTGACAGGTCTCACCCTGAGTTTTGTAAGAACCTCCCAAATGGTCTTCCAGTCCCTGGTCTCTCTCCCCTCCCATCCAGCCCTCACCCTGTCACCAGGTGCAGTCAGTCCTCACACACAAGGTAGAGTGTGTATAATGGAGCACTGGACTACATCTGCAGGAAAGCCCACAAGCACACATTCACGAACGACTTGTCTTTTCTTAAGGTCTGTTTACAGATGGCAGGGAACAGGAACTAAGTTTGCAACCCCATTGCAAACCGCTCAATAGGAATGTAAGCAAGCTTCAGAAATTTAAACCCAAGGCTACGTGGAAAGATCAACAAAACCTACCTGATGACACAAGGAAAATAAAACTCCCCCCTCACCACCTTGCTCCTGGACCTTTCCTGACAGCACTACCAGTGTGTGGCAAGGAATAGGGAGTGGCCCTGTTATCTGAGAAAATGACTTTTACATTTTATTACCTGTTTCAGTTCCTTGACCTCATCCTTCAATGCATAAACAGTGTCAACAAGGCTCCTAGAACACGAGGATAAGATTCAGAGATGAATGGCTAGGACTGAAGTACTGTTACATAATACTTAACAATAAAAACAGCGTTATAAAAATGCAGATCCTGAAAAGCAGTGGACTTTCTAGCTAATCAGGAATGGTACTGCTCTGAATGGTCCTTATGTTCCTTATTTTGATGGGAGAACCACCACCACCACACATGTTCATTCCAATGCCATGTCACTGCACCTTTTCTATACTTCCCACCTCCTTTGCTACTCGCTTTCCAGCTTGGGTGAGTAAAAAACAAGAGACTAGAACCTGTTATAAGGGTTTTTTCTCCCAGCTTTATTGAGGTATAATTGACAAAGGTGTGCAATATAATGTTTTGATATATGTATACATTGTGAAATGAGTACTACTATCAAGCTAATTAACACATCCGTCACCTGACAGAGTTACCATTTTTTGTGCCTCTGGTGAGAACACTTAAGATCTCCTCTCTTAGCAAACTTCAAGTATAGAATACAGTACTGTTAACTATACAGTTGTCCCTCAGTATCCACGGGGGATTGGTTGCAGGACCCCCCATGGATACCAAGATCCGAGGATGCTCAAGTCCCTTATATAAAATGGCATCATATTTGCATATAACCTACACACATACTTCCATACACTTTAATTCATCTCGACATTACTTATAATACTTAATGCAATGTAAATGCTATGTAACTAGCTGTTATACCACATTGTTTAGAAAATAATGATAAGGAAAAAAAGCCTGTACATGTTCAACACGGATGCAACCCTCCATTTTTTCCCAAATATTTTTGCCCTGGGATTGGTTGAATCCACAGATGCAGAACCCACATATACAGAGGGCTGACTCTAGTCACCATGCTGTACATTAATTAGCTCTCCAGAACTTATCCATCCTGCATAACTGAAATTTGGTGCCCTTTAACCAACATCTCCCCATTCTCCCCTCCTCTTAAGCCCCTGGAAACCACCATTCTACTCTCTGCTTTTATGAGTTTGACTTTTTTAGATTCCCATCATAAGGTTCTGATTTCTCTAGCTTTGGGGCAGGAATGAACATCACCTAACGTATAATGAGAGGTAGCACAGGACTCTGCCTATTCTACAATACCTGTGCTATGGCATTGGCCCTCTCAGCTCTCTGACTCCACATGACACAAAGTCAGGGGCATCATTTCTGGAGAATCCTGTATATTACCAAAAAAAGGACGAAGTGCCCTGGGTGCGTTTTGGAACAGCCTTTTCCTCTCTGGCTCTCTCCCTGGACGAGACTTTAGAAATCTAAGTTTCAGTTCTGATCCTGCCACTTACTTGTCCTGGCACCTTGGGTAACCAGTTTCCTTCCCTTTGATCCTCTTTTGGTCTTAATTTCATTACATATAAAATGGGGATAATATCACATTCCCTGAAAACTCACAAAGTTGTGAAGATTAACATAGCTATAATAATGATTTGTATAATTATCATTATTTATTGAGTGGTAGCCTTTATAGTTATCATTCCATTTAATCTTACAACAATTCTGAAACTATTACTATCATCCCCCTTTTACAGACGAGGAAACTGAGGCACGGAGTGGTGAAGGAACTTGGTCCAGGTCACACAGCTGATGAGTAGTAGAGTCGGGAGCTGAACCAGGACTGTGCTGCTCTCAAGTCCCAGTTCTTTTACCATTTTGCTATATCACTTCATACACCAGATGCAAAAATACATTGACAAGCACCTTGAAATATGCTGTCCTAAGCAAATTTAGGCCTGACTTCAGAAATGACTCAAGTTTAAACAAATGAATTATTTGGCTACTTTGTGTTTATTTTAGGAGCTCTAAGGTACTTAACCTGATTTTCCCCCATTAGGTCACACCCACTACTGTGCAAAGGTAAGCCAGAGACATAATTTCCCTGAACCTCAGTTTCTTCATCTGTAGAAGTGGGGTGAGGTAATTACACCTCACCAGATTGCTTACCTCACCAGATTGCTGTAGGATTTTAAATGAGGTCAAGTATGTGCAAGCATAGCTCCTGACTCAAAAAATGTAAGAGATATCTCTCTGGGCACCTCTTAAACCCATCCAGAGCACTGATATTCTCATGTGCCCTGAAGCAGCTTAGGGTATGCAGGAGCTGCTCTGGAGGGCTCTGGCACCTCTGCCTCTGCTTCCCCCCTCCCTTAGTTGGGGAATAGCCCTGTCAAGGCTCCCAACTGCACGTGCTCAGCAAAGAAGGTCACATTCCCAGGCGAGGAGGGGCTGCCCAGCCAGACCTTCTTACCAGCCCCCAGACAAACCAGGCAAGGTCTACTCACTTTTCTTCCATGATGGTCTGGCCATTGCTTCTGGTTTCTTCAATAATGAGTTTCTCTTCCTCAGGGAGTAAGACTTGTGGCACAGAATCTTTGCGAGTACCTACAGACAAGGGTTGCAAGAGGGAGGAGAGGGGAGAGTTACTAGTGAAGAGTATTTACAGGTGTTAGTTCCTTTCCACTATTGTTACAGAAGGGTCTTTGTTCATAGCATATGGCTACATTGCACCCAGAGGGCAGTCACCCAACATTTGCTGACTAAATCTTCCTGACGTGAGAAATTTTAAATGGCCAAATATATTGATTCAATTTTCTTGCGTGTGTATGTTGGGGGGGGTGAGCATTTCATACTCAGAGAAATAACATGAAAGGGCCCCTGTAATTCCTGTCCTCAACCAAGACCCCCATTCATTCCTGTTTTGCCTCCCTCAGAGCAAAGAACTGACCAGTGATCGCTCCTCCCTGCAAATCTGCAGGAAATGACACACCACATCCTATGCTATGGCGATCTGTAATTGTAGTAAAAGTCAGGTGGAGAGTAGCGCTGCACTGAAATACATGTTTAAAGGGCCTCAGAAGCATCATTCATGCTCATGTGTTCTCTTTACAGTCCTATAGGGTAAGGTAGGGTCACTTAAGACCATTTTGATCAAGGGTACAGTGGGACTGGCAAAGGCACAGGTGTCCTCACGGCTCTCTACTCACAATGTCTCCAGGCTCTGGGGCAGAAGAGGTGACAAAACAGACATGAGGCCCCTAAACATCTCTCCTGCACCTCCAACCTCCCCCTCACTCTGAATCTGTCCTCTCAGAGCTCCAGTGCTCAGTTTTTGGTCTCCCTGAGCCACTGGCCTCCTCTCCTCTAGGCCAAGTTCCTTCAGAGACATGTACACTCACTGCGTTCACTTAATCACCTTCCCTTTCCTGAAGTCAGATGTTTCTCTCCCTTCCCCAGGGCCTAGCACTTTATAGGTGCTTAATAGAGTCGGCCCTCCATATCTGTGGGCTCCACACCTGCAGATTCAATCAACCGTGGATGAAAAATATTCAGAAAAAATAATACAAATTAAAAAACCAATACAGTCTAACAATGATTTACACAGCATTTGTATCGTATTAGGTATTATAAGTAACCTAGAGATGATTTAAAGTATACGGGAGGATGTGCATAGGTTATATGCAAATACTATGTCATTTTATATCAGGGACTCGCGCATCCTCAGATTTGGGTATCCGCGGGGGGCCTGGAACCAATCCCCCAGGATACCAAGGCCCGGCTGTAAGTGGACAGCAGACTGACCGACTGATCCACTGAATGCAGCAAAAGCCAAGAGCAGTCAGTTCCAGGAAAACAGGACTTCTAGCTGGAGAGGGAGAGAGGGTAGCAGGTCACTGTGATGCTAAACAGCCTGCTCTGTGCCAAGCCCGGCAGCGCTGGACGCTTTCTACATGACAAAGGTAGGCTTGGGAGGAGGGGTGAAGACGTGCCTCTTTAAGCTAGCACACCTTCCTGCACCTCTGAGCAGATCCATCCACTCTATGTGGAAAGAGGTGTCAGGAGAAGGAGGTGAGGTCAAATTTTGTATGAGGGATGCTTCCTCTGGTGTCTCCTTGTCCCCCCTTCTTTCCAAGTTTTCATGATAAAAACCACTCTCACTTTCCTCTCCTGGCTCCTCGAAACTTGTTATCAGAGTGGGGCAGGCCCAAAGCCACAACCAGGTTTTGTCTGTGAAGCAGAAAGTGTGACAGTCCCCTCTTCACAGTCAAATGTGTCAACTTTCACATCAAACATTTTCATCATGTCAGCCTTAGAGAAGTATTACTTTGAAAGAATCTATCAAGGCACCTAAGAAATCCCCTCCCACACTCAAGTGACTGGTCAGTGGTTGTCCAAAATGGAGTGCTATGGAGTATTCATTTCTTATGCAGATGCAAAAACCTCACAAAACATATCCTGAATGTTTATAATTAATGGAAGACAAAAGACATAATTGATATGACCTGGCTTTTAAAAAGCACAAGGATGAATCAGAAAACTTTATCTCGATTTCGGTTTGTAACCTGAAAGTTGTTTGGGGAAATACTCCCACCTAACGCCTCCCTGATAAATTTTATACATTTTGAACAGCCCCTGCTAAGCAGCTACATTTCCAGATTTTCAGAGCAACTTTGAAACTTGAGTTTGGTGAGGCATTGCTCGCTTAAATATGCAGCTGATCAAAGATAGTATTTTGACTTCCTTTCCAAATCTGCCTATAAGAAGAGATTAGCATCAATTCACAGACACAGGAACTCTCTGGGCTCTTTAATTCCTAACTAGTGTTGGTGAAGGTATCTGTGTGCTTCAAAGGAGAATGACTTTTAAAATTTTTTTTCATTTCTATCACCTCCAACATTTTCACTCTTGCATCTCTCTTTCTGGGTGAAAAACAACAGTGGGTAAACAAACCGCTTGGTAGCTAAAACCACCTTATCTGAAAGATGCAGTCCTGCACCGCTCCTCTGCACCAAGTCACCTGCTTTCCGCACCCTGCAACCCATCTGGGCCGCTGTTCTCTTTTTCTAAGAGGCAGTGAGCAGCAAAGAAGAAACATCACTCATTAGAGAAGGTAGTTTGGGGGCACCTACTTGAGCCATGGCCTTGTTGAAAACTGGCACTGGTGCAGTAGGCTTCGATCACTTTAAGAATCTGAGCATCCTCTTCCAGAGCAGCTGTACCTGTCAAATTTAATTTAATGATGACTTTTCATAGTTATATGCCTCTAGACCCTCAAAATGATACAGTGCACCACACTACTGCCAGGGACTGGCTTCTCTGACCAGTACTGTTTCTGAAAGGCAGGAAAAAGAGCTGTCCAACCCTCGGGACAGCATCCCCACAGAGTTCTGGGGGCAGCCTCAGCAAGTTCAGCACAGAGGGGGGCCTGCTCCTGAAGCCCAGAGTTCTAACTTGGAGGGTCCTGTCAGTGGTCTCTTGGAGACCAAAATCACAGCACTGGGCTTGGTGCTGGCTTCACTGCTCATACGCCAGAGCCTTCTCCTCTGAATTTCAAGGCTCACCTTCTCTAGGAAGCTTTTCCCCATTAACCCCACCCATTTTTCCATCCAGTCAGCAGAGTCACTGATTCTTCCTCCTCCCTTCTCCCCCTCCCAACTCACTCTTGAAATGACTGGATGTCAGCACCCTGTTAACATGCCAATGTGCACACCTAGGTGGGGAGTGGGGGATGGGGCATGCCGAAGCTGTAGTCAAGCAAAGATTTATTTAAACTATATTTTCTTTTTTCTTTTTTAAAATTTTTTTGTAGAGATGAAGTTTTGCTATGCTGCTCAGGCTGGTCTTGAACTCCTGGGCTCAAGTGATCCTCCCACCTTGGCCTCCCAAAGTGCTGGGATTACAGGCATGAGCCACTGCCTCTGGCCTTAACTATATTTTCAATTGATACACACAGTTCTGTCACCTTTTTGTGACACATCACTTACTCCTTCACACGTGTCCCAAAGAACCTTGTCCACAGCCTTATAGCCAAATATGTCCATATAGATCGGTTAACCAGCCTCACAGTCTGCCTCTAAATCAAGCCATGTTTCTAGATGTCAGCAGGCCAATTCCTTGGCTAACTAACTGAGACCATCACTGAGCATCAGACTTCCAGAAGGATTTCAGCGTTCATGTCTATTTTGTCTGTCTCTGTACAGGAAAATAACTCAGGCATCATAAACTAAGAGGGGGAAAAAATGTACCCATAGCAAATGGGTCCCTTTACAGGTTCTAAACCAGGTGGAGCAAAATGTTCAACAGAAAAATGGTACAGATGATGTCTGCCTAAGGTGACATGAAGTGCAGCAGGAAGCACCTTATTCAAAAGTCTTAGAGGCGACCAAACCTTTCCATACATTTTTTTATGTAACAGATGATGCCAAGAAAAAATTGCTCTAATCATCTGCTTTTAAAAAAATTCTCAGGTAAAAAAAGATTCTCATGTTAGTTCATCCATAAACAACTTTCAGAAAGTAGAAAACACGTACTTTTCCTAATCACATATTCCTCCTCTGATGGCTTTCTCTCAGTCTTTCTTTTATGAAGAAATTTCTTCATCGTTTTGGGGCTTTTACTAGACTCCTGTAAGGACAGAGGTTTCTTAATGAATTAAAATTCTCCCCCAAAACAAATTTAAAAGAGCAAATGAAATTATATAGAATGTCTCTCTCTTATTTTGACAGTCTCAGTTAGGAGAACATCAAAATTTAATACTACACACATCAAATAAACTCAAAAGGGTTAAATAAAACAGAGGCAATGGCATTATCCTCTTGATTTCCATAGGAGTGAGAATAAGAATGGAGTGTGCCTACTGAAGATGTTGGCAGCTTCTCCAGGAGGCCAAATGCCTTTAGGGTACCATCTGCAGAGAAAGTAATAGATATCAACCCTAGAAAAATAACAGCATTTCTAACTTGGTTTATGTTCTCCACTGATACAGTTTTAGGGGAATTAAATAGCAATTGTAACTACTAATGTAGTATTTATCACTTTTCAAAGAGCTTCAAAACTATTTCAATAATTTTTCCTTAGCAACAGTCCCACAGAGAAAAACATAATTTCCATTTGTCAGATGGGAAAATTAAGGTGGAGACTAAGTAATTTTCCCACAGTCAGAGAGAAGAGTCAAATGAAGGATTTCCTGATAAATAATTTCGGTTAGGAGCAACATACCCACAGCCAAGCTTAACTATACATAATACAAAGCCACATTTTAAATTAGTAGATAAAAGAGATGGATATTATTGAATTTGCTTTTGCCTTATGAATAACTAGTATGTCGAAAAAAGTGCTCATGACCAATATCCAAGTAAACAGATTAGGATTTTAGACTTAGGAAAAAAACCTCTTGATCATCTTATCCCAATCTTCCATTCAATGTATATATGTGAAGCATGGATAATAATTAGTACCCTAAAAATATATAAAATAAAGAACTTAATTTGTTTCACTTAGCCACAGTGATCCATTTAGACTTGAAAACAGACAGATATGAAAAAATTCATGTGACATAAATAACAGGAAAAAACAGCATTTAAAAAACAGGAAAATGAGCATTTTAAGGCATTATAAGATGATATTTTCATATGTTTTTCAACGAGCCTGCTTTTTGAAGAAAATACTTACATGTCAGAATTGTCTCTTCATATTTTAGCCACCAATTATATCAAGGGACAAAACAAGCATAAAGGAAAGCTTCATTCATCAAAGGTTACAGCACAGCATTATGATGTCACTGTAAGCCAAAGATATTGTTCTACCCTTACCTTTAAGATATAAGACATCCTCTAAAATGAATATGTAAAGAAAGAGAAGATGAGCGTGAGAGGTCGATGGTTATAATGACCAAATCCATTTATCAATATTCTAAAACGACATTTGAAATGTTAGTGTTATCATAAATTACACAGCGAGAATATCGTCACATTTCCCACATTAGTTTCAGATGCAATATCATCATGCAAAAGCCCAAGGAATACAGTTCTGTGCAGAATAATAAATGCTGAAAATAACTGAAATACACACTACATAGTAAGAATATATTAATAACTTTCTTCCCCCAGCAGAAACAAAGTGATCATGCCTTAGTTTTAATAGATTAGTTATGTGAAGGATTAAGTCAACTTTACCCTTCAGAGCTCACCTTAATTTGAATTTAGTAACTGACAATTACAAAATACCCATCAGTAAAAAGGGGACCTAGGTAACTGTGAAGTAGCACTCCTGGTTTAGGTAATCAAAGAAGAAAATTTGATGATTGCAAGAACTGCATGTCAATTTCCCAAGCAAATTTGCAGGGCTGTTTCCTGGCCAAATTCTAAATAGAGTTACATGATAAAGATTCAGCTCAAAAGTTATTTCTCCTACCATGTCAGGTTGAAAGGACAAAAAAAAAATCCTCCAGTGTCCAAACATTGTTCTATTTTTACTGCACTGAGAGTTGGTGGCAACAATTAATCGAAACTGAAGGGTGGTGGTTTAAATCAAAACACACTCAAAGTTTAGCTAAGTCTGCCTCACTCATCAAAACACACATTTGATCTAGAAATATATGCTGCCTTTGCATCATAATTCTAAGACTCGTCTCATAACTGTCCCAAACTTCATCTTCACTCAACAAGGCCTATTTAAAGAACAGTTACTGATAAATGAGCATCTTTTCTGAAATCTGAAATGATTGAAACAGGTTAGGGATAAAGCCACTGTTTGGGTGGAAAAGTAACACTCCACACAGTTACAGAAGCTAGTGACTGACATTTCCTAACTGCAACTTTGAGAGAGAAAAAAAAAAACCTTGAAATCCCCACGCTACCCAAATATCAAATGGCCTTTAAGGTTGTCTCTGAGAAGCCTCTCTTTAAAAGACATTCCTTTCATTAAATTCTTTTCTCTTTCCAACTGCGGCAAATATCACCTTCATAGTTCGAACTCATGGTTTGGCCCCATAACACTTGACTGATATGGTTTAAAAGATCAAAATAATCTAAAGTGCTGAATTGGGTCTGCTTGGTTGGAAATTCAACTACAATGAAGTGGCTCTTGTTTGAGATGTGTGTACATCATTTACTAATTTAAAGAATTATCATAATCATCATACAGGTAAACCAGAGGTGCTTCAAGAAGAGACTGGGGAAACTCAGGCAGTGCTACATAGACCCTGTGTATATTCAATAAATATTTGTGATGTATAACAGGGAAATGGAAAATTAAGAAACAAAAACATCACTAAGGCTAGCAATTCAAGATTGACTGACATATATCACCTATCATAAATTCTAGCATATTTCCACAGAACTACGTCTAATAAGCTACGAAATTAACTTGTCAAAAGCATTTTATACCATATGTAGCAAAATTACCTCTTTATAACCTAGTGCTGCTGATGGTCTAAGTGGAGGTGCAGGTCGTAGACAACTTAAACTCCACGGTTTTATAATTTGAGGAGGCTCCAAGGGTCCTCGGGGCTGTCCAGTAGAGCTAAAAGACTGGGAAAATGTCTGATGAGAAGTTGGCAATCTGCCATCTGAACCCGACCTTGTGCCACACAGTGAGAGAACAACCATAGCTTCATTGGATCAGCAAAGTCAGCCACAGAAAGGGAAAGATGGAAAAACAAGTCACCAGTTTGAGAACTGGCACTTTCCAGTCAAGATTATGGGTCTCTAAGGAGCAGCACAAAACTGACTCAACATCCCATGATCCTGTCCTCTCTTTCTCTTCTGGAATTTCATTAAAGTCTGATTTTTGTTTTCCTCTGTAAGGGAGGAAAGTGGAGTAACAGTCACCACTTGAGTTCAGTGATGTGTTTGGCGCTCTATTAGGTACTTAAGTAGGTCATTTCATCAGAACAACCTAAGACAAAGACTCAGCAAAGTGAAGGAACTAACTGGTAATTGGCAAAGCCAAGATTTGCACCCAGATCTGATGCCAAAGCCCATGTTCTTTCCACCACAACACACAGTGCTCAAAACTGGAATTTTGGCATCACAGGTTTGAGTGTTAACAAACAACACAGAATATCTTCCATCTCACTCAGCAAGTACAGTAAAATCTTTTCAATTCAAATTCCATGAATTCTAAATTTGTGACAACTCAGAAGAAGACAAGGCTAAAGGTTTACCTTTGAAGAAGTTTACTGAGCAAGTGGAAGCATGAATGAGATGGCGTGGAGCTGTTTAAGTACTTAGGGAGGCAAATTATTCATTTTGACTTAGCACATTGTTAATATGAGAATAATGGTTGCTCATTAAAATAAATCTTGTTTATCATTAAAACATCTTAGCAGGACTTCTGGTTAGAAATACTTTGCTAGCAGTTAGTCGGAGTATCTGAATACTGTCAAACAAAACTGCACACCTCTAAGTAAAACTTTTCATTAATCTGGATGGACCTCACAAAGAGAAATCAGAATTAGTGAGGCTTAACTGTACTTTAAAATCTACAAACAGAGACTACCCAAAAACTAAGGGCATGCTCACTGCTTCTTGTAATTCTTCAGTAGGCAGGATTTGATGAAAAACTCAATAAATAATCCCTGGACAGAACAAATGGACTACTTACAGAATGAGCACTGCATGATGACGATGATGTTTTGGATAATGAACTGCTAGAAGCAGGTCCTCTGATCAGTCTGTTTAGCTGCTCCAACCACTCCTGGAAGTCCTGGTTGTTGTTGCAATGGACCACAATTCTCTCTATTGTGTTACCTATATCACCCAATTATGAGCATTTGAAGACAAAAGGAGAAACTCGAGCTTGTCTCTACTTATTTCACTTAGATTTTCCTTCACACAACCAGGACTTGGGGGTCTATTTTGGGGGGTTATGGGATAACCCTGTTGAAACTTCTGTATCAGGAACAGATAAGCTGTGATGGTAAAGTAAACAAATATTCAGGTCTGATTTAGAAAACTGTCCTTGATTTCAACTGTTTACAGACTCTTAGAAGTAGTGTAAAACTTCACTATACACAAACTGGCAAACTGAAAATTTAAGCACATAGTCTGTCTAGTAGTTCATAGTCTAAAATGAGAATATCGTACTGGTTCCCCTAATATCAAAGTTGGAACAAGATCCAACTAACACTGGCTACCATCTTGGGGCAAACACCAATCCTCAGGCTTTTTATTAGGAAAGAAGAAGGTAAGGCCTGGGGGCCATGATCCCAGTCTTACACTGTGTCCTATCAGCTCAAAAGTACAGCCATTGCACGGAAATCACACAGCCCTGGCAAAAGGGCTAACAGGCCAAAATGTCAGGGGGCTTTATTGAGGCCTGGCATTTTGCTCAATTTGTGAAGAAAGTTTCATGGCTTTTCAGCACTTTTGAGAAACACAACCAAATCTTGCTAATTCATAGGCCGACGATAAGATTGCCGATAAAAGTCCACATCTTTGGCTCCTCTGCCACCAGGGGACAGAGGGGGAGAAAATTACATTTACATCAGTCCCTTTCCTCTTTCCTCGGCTGACACAAGTAGCTCTTATGCAACAGAAGATTGAAACTAATGGCAAAGCCGAGGCTTTTGAATGACCAGGAGATTTCTCTGTTCTATCACTGTACCTTAATTATCCCAGGAAATGGAATATACTTTGCCATGTCCATGTAAAACTTACTCATGAACTATATAACAGAAAATAACAGCATTTATTTACTTAAACTCCACTTCATCCCAAAAAGGATTTGAAGTAGCTACATGAAAAAGTGAAAATTACCTACCTGTGATTTCAAATGTGCAGTCATTCCCTTCAATTTCATCTAATCTAGTCACCACCATTCCTGCTATAGGTATTTTTCCCTATCAGAAAAAGAGGATTCCCATTAATTCTGTGGTTATATATGCCTCTACTTATTTTACTTAGATTTTCTGACCCTCTCAGAAATCACTGCTGAATTATGACTAGACATATTTCTCCAGTCTGTCAACGGATAATGTGTCCCCGCTCTAAATTTTAATCAGACAAGAAAGCCAGGGGAAAATGTGGGTTGTATTTGGCTAAAACACCCTAAACTATAAGATCGGGATTTATTAAACAGTATACTTTTCTAACACATTTTCATGAGAATCAGTAAATAAAGTAAAGGCTCAAATTTTATGAAAATTAGTAATTGGCAGGTCAAGATATAACAGCAATAGTAACTTACGATTCTCTATCTCTTGGGAGCAGACTGAGGGAAGTTTAATTTCCTCGGAATTTAATAACTTACATCTTAGAAACCTGAACCACGTGATGTGACTGTAATAAGACAATCACAGGAGGAGATCCCAGCTTCATATTTTCCTAGCAATAATGACACGGGCCTGTAAAATGCTGCTGCTAATTTACCTTGTTGTAGACTTAGATTTCCATTTATACATTCAAAACCCAGCTCATAACCAGAGCCGTGGATACTCAAGATAAACTCATTATACTAATACAAAGGTCTTTGTTCTAAGGAACATCTGCTCTTATAAGCTGTTTAATTACAATGAAGGGTCAGAACATTCTGTCTCTTCTGGCTTCATCTTTTAATGCCACAGTGGAGATACTGCATCTGGATGGAAACCTGTTTTCATTACGGGTCCTGTTATTTGTTTTATATGAAATTTACTAACCTGATAGATAAAGCCACTCATCCGAGGACTTGCAGATAACATGATCAAAACATTTGAAAATAACATAAGGTACCGCTCCTCTTTTTCCTGAGAGGGAATGAACAATATTAAATGGAGAATAGAGATTGAACATTTTGTTTGTCAAGAATTTCTGGAATCACTGCTTTATAACATAGGTCTCATATAATCAACTGAAACATTAACATTGATTTTTAAAAACTGATATCCAACTTAATAACACAAAACTAGTTGAATTTTACTCCGACATAAACATTCACAGTTTATCTCTCTCCTTCCTATACATAACAATTAAATACAAATAGCCATGCTTGTTTCCCAAGTATGGAAGCCTGAGAAGTCACACAGTTTACACAGCCAGTGAAATGTGCTAGACCTGGGCACAAAATAAGTCTCTAGGTTCACAAAATGAAAACATACTTTACTTTGAAAAAATGGCAAAATGAAGGTGTTTTCAGGTGATAGGAAATTTATTATGCTCTGACAAGTACGTTAAAGTCATATTCATGACATTATTTTTAATAATTAAGAATAAGATAATTATTGGACCCATGTAAAACAGAAAAGTAAATATATTTGTTAATGGCACTAAAGAAACCTTTCCATATGAAGGCTGCTCTGAGCCCCTTAGACAGATATGCAAAAATTACATTTGGCTTGCAGGCCCAACCGCCTTAGCTGCATTTATCCTCATACCTGTCTCCGTCTCCCTCCTCCCATTTGAGAAGAGCAGCCCTTTGAGGCTGACTATTCTAACAAATGCTCTGAATCTCTCGCATCTTCCTCTTGCTTGGTTTCCTTCTACAGACATCTCCTCTCCTCCTTCTTCCAGCAGCCTCTCCTCTTTTACTAGCTTTTCCTCTTTGGCCTTGAACGTATGCACATCTCTGTCTTAATAGGCCTTTGCTTGCCCCATGTGGCTCCTTATACATAATATCCCATTTCTTGACATTTGATTGCCAAAATACTTGCCGCCTTCATTTTCTCCCCATTGATCCTTCCCTAACTGCACCCCCAACTGCTCTCTCAAAGTCATCAATAACTGCCTTCTAGCAAAATCCAATGGCTTCCTCTTGGTCCTCACACCACTCGCCCTCTGAAGCTTCTGCAGCACTCAGCACGCTGACCACTTTCAAATGCTCCTCCCGGAATTTCCATGACACCACACTCCCCCAGCTCTTCTCTACCGCCCTCTTTCTCTTTTTTTTCTGGCACCGATTCTTCCTCCCTTCACCCAAGAGGTTTATCCCAAAGGTATGAATGACTAATAGTTAGACCCACTGCATTAACCTTCCCTGGGGTATCTGCATTTTAAATGAGATTGCTTATTAACCCAAAGTCATGAATCTCTGCCAGAGATGTGTCAGGGAGCATAGGAAGATGTTTTGGGAGAGGGAAGGCAATTCTAACACCCCATAAATCATACTAGGTGACATAATCAACCTTTCTCCCTTACCCTGGCCCCTTCCTAAAAGAAATAATCCATCTTCAGCCCCCTGTGCTTCTCTCTGAACATTTACTCCCTAGGAAGGCACATCTGTCAGGGACATCTAAATCTCTGCCTTTAACTCTGACCCACATTTCCATAGTACTTCAACAGCTGCCCACAGGACATCTCCACTTGGATAGGTACAGCCACTTGAAAGTTAGCAGGTCTGAAGTTACATGTACCATCTCCTCTAGCCCATGGGCCACGACTTCTATTAACTTTCCCTTCTAAAGGTATCTCAGATTTGCCCCTTCTGCTCCATTCCCTCTGCCACCACCCTGGTCAGAGGGTGCTTCTCACTTTCCATCCTTGCTGGCCTTTCTGTTTCTAGTCCCATCCCCTCCAGTTCACCTGCCGTGTATGGTCGTCAGATAGTGTCCAACACCCCTTTCATCGTGTTTTTCTACTGCTCCAGACTCTTTCATTGTTTCCTATTGCCCGCAGCATCCATCTGAACTACTCTTGCCTGACTTCCAAGGTCTTGCATAACCTGACTCTACCTGACTCAATCAACATTTTCTTTCACTGTACCCAACATGCTTCTTTTGCTCCCTGGTTTCCTTACTGTCCTGCACGTTTCTATTCTCTCCCAAGCTAAGAATGACCTCTACCTTATGGAATGCCCCCTTTCCTTTTCATGCCTCCCCTCCTCAAGTCCTAGTTCTCCTTGATCTCTCCCTTTTCTGAATTTCTATGGACTCTACTTTTGAGATTGCAAAATGAGACAGTGACTATTTGGTTTGTTTTCTGGTTGCAACATGTGCTTTAATCTCTTTTTAATGAGTTGTTTGAAAGCAGGGATCATTACTTGTCCTTTCCTCCTATCTCCCACAGCACCTAACAGAGTGTTGGGCAAAGAATAGATGCTCAGTCTCTGATTTGAATGTTCTAGCCATTGACCTTGATGGAAGAATAAAGGAAGAAAAATATGAAAGGTGGAAGAAATGATGTTGAGATTTGAAATACCTTACCTCGCATGTTCCATACTGCACCATTACTTGTGACATAAAAATCACATTTCCCAAGGTTTTAATATCCTCCCCTTCCCACGCCTGAATAGGTTCGGAAAGTATCTGCAGCTCCAGCTGTTTTCTCTTTCTCAGATCTTGGCACTGCCCCTACAGAATCAAAGCAGAACATAATAGAACAGGAATTCTTATGAAACAGATCTAAGACAAGATCAAAGTAAGATGTGGCTTCTGACTCTTGGATTCCCACTGAGTCTTTCTCTGTTCCTCACCATGAATCCCACGACCAGATCTATTCCTGACAGACAAAAAGATCCACTACCCTAAATGTCTAGCCTTGACCCAAAAGTATGTGAGAAAGAGCTACTTTTTATTTTGCCAAGGCATCAAAACAAAAGGCTAGAAGGAGCTTATTTCTTCCTCCCTGTAAAAAGTATGGGGAGGCAAGTAGCCAAATCACATCAGCCAGAGCCAGGAGAGCACCCAGTAGCTTCAGATGTGCTGGTTGGTTTCCCTGCTCGAGCTCCTCTCCACCTTGTCTGTCTCTGTGTAAACAGGGCTTTAGTTGCAAAGCAATTGTATTTTTCTAACATATGCTCAGTTTCCAACAAGGTAACATCCTGAAAATAACAAAAATCAAAAACATGACTCCAGGAGTAATAGAAGAAGAGAAAATTAAATGCTTTATGTCACAGTGAATCACATTGATCTTATAATGAAACGTAGGCACTGTTGTACTTTGCTTAGGGACAAATAGTAGATCTCTGTGAAAAAACAATAAATTAATTTTTACTCCTAAAAGGATTGGAAAAAAGAGATACAACTGAATTTTATGGTGACAAACTTAAAATTCAACCAAGAAACAATTTACAGTTTGCCGACACTATGTGGGGTATAAATACATATATATATGTATTTTTATACATACATATTTATATATATATATATTTGGGTGTATATATATGTGTAATATATCTATTTTTTAAATCAGTGCCTCAGAAAATGTGAGGTTGTCTTAGAGTGATTTAAGAGCATGCATTCCAAATTGAGTACAAAAACAAGCACATGGTTAGTTAAGTTACTGTTTCCAAATGAATGTAATGTAATAGTAGTTTGGGGTATGTTTTCTATAAAAAAAATCTCTGCTGCCCTCTCAGGTAAATGGAGACTTGAAGAAATAAATTCACTGTACACATATTTTAGAAGCACCTATAGTAGGAATAAACATACTACAACCATCAAAGCAAGTTTTACAACATAATCAGAAAGGAATGTGGGTTTTTCAAAAAGAGGCATTTTACATTCCCACTGGCATAGGAAAAAATAAGACAGCCACAAATTATAATGCCATGGGTTTCAGCTGTTCTATTAGCTTGAGCCATGTAAAACTGCCAATATTTGGACTGTTTTTGACCTGCAACAACAGCAATTTTAACCTAATACCTTACTCAGGTCTTCAACTTACTGTTTAAGCATAGACACATCAGTTACTGATCATTCAACAGCAATAAAAATGAGGTGATGGTGAATGTTGCATCACAACCTTACAGCAAGGACCAATAGCTAGACATTCATCCAAATCACTTAGAATGCTACAGAAATATCTGAAATGAAGTTAAACTTAATCAATCACCCAAAATAAAGTTTTCTTTCCTTCTAAAATGGCACCAAGTGGTTTCACGTCAATGGGTTCAAGAAGACACATTAACCATCACGCTGAAGATATGAGATTACAGGTACCTTTGATAGCAACCCAGATAAGCAATTATATTTTAGTAGTTTGGTTTTTTTTTTTCCTTTTAGATTTGATGAGGGATTTCTTCTTCATAGGCAAAGAACAAACTCAAACCTTTTAGCATAAATAGTTGAATCCAGTATTGATGCCAATCAGTGAATGATGAGTTACACAGACATAAGGTGAGCAATGGGGGTAAAGACAAAGAGATGAAAGGAAACCCCCCACCTACACACCAATGCTTAATGTGGCCAAGACTGTAAATGTGATTGCTTTATACCTTCAGCCTGGCAACCTTTCATAGGTAAGCATGATTTTTGGAGCACAAAATTAAATGAAACAATCACTGCGATACTGTCACGAAAGCTTATTGTTTCCATTCTAAAGACCTTTGCATGAGGAAAGAAACGTTACACACAAATCACTCTTTCAGGAACAAAGTATACAAAATGGAGAATTATAATTTTAAAGCATCACCTACCATGAGAGTTTTGAATGCTATGATTGCTTTCAGAATATCTTGATGATCTGGATGAGTATCCTATCAAAGGAATACATTTGAAAACAATATTAGAAGAGAACGGATCAGTGGTTGCCAGGAGTTGGGGGGCGAGGAAAGTGTGGCCACAAAGAGGTAGCAAGAGAGAATTTTGGGGGGTGATGGAACTGTTCTATCTCAATTGTGCTGGTGGTAACACAAAACTATACCTGTGTTAAAATTCACAGAACTGTGCACCAGAAAAAAAAAGTCAATTTTACTGTATGCTAATTTAAAAATTAAAAAATAGAACAGCAGTTGAGCATTTAGAATCTCAACACCTCCAATTATTAGGTGATTAAGAAATTAAGACAGTTGATCACACATGATATATTTAGTAACATAGCAAGTGTGGTTATTGAGACAAGAGTTCCCATTTCCCTTTTCGCTATTACACTTTGGATAATAAATATTTAATAATAAAAATAGTAACTAAATAATTATTTGGGGACATCATTAGGTCATGTTGTTGGTAGATGACAGGAGGTAGGGAATTGTGGAAAACAGAGTGGTAGTTAGAGAAAAATCAATCTAATCTCATTTCCTAAAATGCCTCCATTTTCTTTCAGCAGTATCAACATGGCAGATGGGAAGAAAAATTCCAAGTTTCACACCATGTGCTCCTTCTTAAGCAAGGCTTTTACATACGGTCTGTGGTTCCATGGTACTTGCAACCCTGAAAAGTGGACAGGTTCAAACATGGCTTTGAGGAATCCACAACTCCATAACTGTTTATGAAGGGAAGATAAATATTCTTGGGGGATAGGTGTGTACCTAACATTGGGGTATATGGGGTGTATAGGTATACCTAACCTTGGGGATATATATTTTCTTAACCCTTAGAACTCAGCTAGAGTAATGGGAAGACCAAATCTCCTGCTCAACTAGTCTCAGATGATAAAATATAGAAGTGAACAAATTAGGTGTCTGACCCAAACCAGGGATGATGTTACTCATGAAAAGTAAGGTTGTATTCCTTTATAGTAAAATTTATCCTTACCAAAATCAGCTGACAACTGAGAATTTCAGGTTCTGTTCTACTGTTAGCCAGAGCCATGACACATAATCAGACATCTGGAGAAAGTGTCTCACCCAGTGCTGAACTAGTGCTAAAGGTGTGTATTATCTGATGGTGGGGGGTGAAAGGCAGCCAAAGACCTGTGACCAACAGCAAACGAGGCAGGAGAAGAAACAGGCTCCACTGCAGGGAAGGCCGAGATAGAGGTGTTCCAGGCAGTAGGAACATCTGGGATTTTTTTTCTCCCCCAACTAAGTGCATATTTGTACTTCAGCACTGAGCGGTAACAGAAACTGAGGCCACTAGTTTCCGGATTTTTGTGATAAGCAAGGAGGGGTAAACCTCAAACGGTTCAGCCAACTGGTTTAGCTTATGGAAAGGCATCCAGAGGTCAACACCTTCCCGAGCCCTAACTGAAATTTCATTTGGGCAGGCTTTACTCAGCAGGTCCCCACTGCCTCCAGCTTTCAGACAGGTCAAATACCCTGAGAATGTGGTTTCACTCAGAGTACATGCTTTCAATCCTTACAAACGCTGACAAGCCCTGTAGAATGCACCCTATTTCTTTAAAGATAATCAAACCCTTTAAAACCTCAAAACCTTTCCCCAGACACAGGAAGAGCAACTAGGGTAAATGCAACCTACCCCAGCGGGCCCTCCTCTCCCACCCACACTCAATCCCCTGTGCACTATTGTGAAAGAACAGCTCAAGGAGCTAGCCCTGCTTATTGGTTTTTAATAACAAGAGGATTTGGGCTCCTGATGAGAAAATATTCAATTATCAGGTCTCCCGTTGTAAAATCTTAATATTTAGAAAACATTACAGCTATGCCACAACTGTTCCAAGTAAAGTGTAATTGGATAAACAAAATTGTGAGGGGACTTTGATGTAGATACATTGATGCATGGAGAGATACCACTAATATTGTACCCCATTTATTAATCTTTTAGGAATACCAGAATCTTCCACTCTAATCCAGAGTCAGGAAGCTGAATGATTGCAGTGTTCTAGAGATAAATATTCTTGTCTATAACGAACATGTTCTTTGTTTTTTCTGATGTTGGTTTGCTTTATCTCCCACAATAAAGTTGGTTAATATACCAGAACAACAGAAGATTTCTTGGTCTGATTTTGACTGAACCACCTATCTCCAGATGAGAGGGCAAAAGAAAACCTAAGTCAACAAGTAAGCACAGACTTGAGGGAAGCAACAGGACCAAGGCTAGGAAGAGAAGAGAGGGGAGGGAGAATGATCGTGAATATTTGGTAGGAAAGAATGAGATCTTATTTTGCTTCATAAGGAAGAAAACTAGAAGCCTGAGAACAGGGAAGATCAGATACAGTAAATTTTGAAACCAAGACATTTCCTGGATCCCTCTGCCAGGCTAGTTTGGAGGCAGACCGGGTGCTTCCTCCAGAGCAGAGGAACATACTTGGTACACGAGCTTGAAAAAGCTCACCTTCCCTTACCTCCATATGCCGTTCCAGCTCTTGCAATAGAGTAACATACTTTTCCAGTCGCATGAATGGTTTGCTGAGGCTTGTTGTTAAAATGAGGATACCTGGGCTAGATGCACCTTGATTTTCCATAAATTTTTCCAGATCATCACTAGCAAAAGAATGAATACAGTTTTGTTACTGCTGAATATCTCATGTAAAGAATTATCAATATTTTGCTGTATTTCACACAATATAAAACCATATAAAAATATGTTTCGCTAGTCCGAATGCTGTTCAGTTCATTTCAACCCAATTCAGTCGGCCTTTATTCAGCTTCTCCTGTGCAATCAGCACTGTGCCCAGCACCAGGGCTCCAGTGGTGAGCCAGACACTGGTGATCCCTGGTGTCATTTACTCATTCGACAATTACCCATTGAGTATCTACTAAGTGACAGGCTCTGTTCTCTGATGGGGGTTCAGCAGCAAACAAAAAATCCTCACCTTTAAGGAGCCTGTACCCATGGGCATGGGGTATACAGCCTACCAGATGACCTCACCCTAAGGTTTAAAAAATAGATTTTCTTAGTCACTTCAAACATTCTAGTTGTTGGCTGGTCAGGTGCCAAGGATAGCAATTCACCAAGTGCTCCTTATCACCCACTTGTAATGTGCTAGAATCAAGTCCTATATTCAGATAGCAGCATGTTTGTATGACTAACCACAAAGTCACTCAGCCTAGGACCTAAAACCAATGCAGCAGGTTACCCAAACCCTTCCACAAGGCAGCGACATGGTGAAAAAATTTATTAATATTTTATGAACTATGTCCTGTAAATGTCTAATTCTAAGCTGGTACTTTCTCTGCCATTTAGCACCCTTCCAGATTGCCTCCTTTCCACCAACAAGGGTGTTGAATCCTGGGGCGGCAAGATCATTTTAATATACATTTGAGCAAAATATTATTAGAGAAGAAAACCTACTGCCTAACTGACAGCATATTTTGAAACTTTTCCTTGATCACCTCCTTGGTTGGACACGCATATCCAGTCAGTCACAAGTCTTCTTGGATCTGTTTATTCCTTTCCATTCTCACTGCCACTGTATTAGTTCAGGCCTCCAGCTCATCCCACCTGGCTCACTTCAATAGACCATGGTCTCCTGACTTCCAGGCTTTTTTCTGGGTCCTACAGACCACCACTTTAGCTCCATTGCTTTCCCACTCAAGAACCTCTGAGTGCCTACAAAATCAAGTCTTAACTTTTTAGACTCCTACTGGCCCCACCAACCGTTCTCACCACTCCCCAGCAGGACCCCCTCCTGCAGGGTGACTTACTTATTCTCCCTAGAACACATCATATGCCGTGGTTCCCAACTGTGGTGTGTTGCTATAGGTCGTGAAGTGTGTTCAAAGAAACTTGCTATCGGTAACAAAATGCTAGGGGGCTGGGAATGGAGTGGATTGCAAGTTATCCCTACTAATAATAGACACTCTCCTTCCTTGGGCTTTTGTGAGCAGCAAAGAAAAGGATGAAGTTTCAGATAACGTACCAGCAGCCTTGAGTCATGCAGTATCACACGTATGCCAGAGGAAAAAAGGGCTTGGAATGGCTGCCTTAACGAAAGCTAGATCGTATCTGAGTGGTCACATCTAACAATCGCCGCTGACCATTTTATCAGTTTTTGCAGTCTTGTTCTGGAAGCAGCTGAGGGGAGGGAAGTGCCCTAGACTTGGGAGTCATAAAATAGATTCGGTGACCCTGGATGAACTGCCCGAGCCTTAACTGAGTCATTTGTAAAAGAGAGATAAAACCAACTTCCTAATAAAATTGTGAAGATTAAATATTGGGGTTTTTAAGGCTACTATTTCATGCAAAGAATTTTACAAGCATTCGTTCTTGTTTAATATTCACAACAACATTTCAACATAAGTATTCTCCCCATTTTACAGATGAGAAACCTGAGGCTCAGGAAGGGTGAGTAACAGCTAACAAGCGGCTACGGTGGGGTTCACACCCAGGTCTGAAGCCAAAGCCTGGGGTTTTTTCATGATAACACACTGCCTCTCTACAGGAAAGTATAATATTTTGTAAACTTTAAAGTAGTCAATAGATGCGTTTTTATTACTATTATTATGATTATTCCAAGACAAATACCTTGTTAACATCACATCTTTAAAAACTACCAGTACCTGTGATTTCCAACTTAATGAAAATTCAATTAATGTTTAATTTCCAACCAAGAGCATAAAGTGCACAAAGAGGTTTAAAAATTCATGGCATATAAAATATAATTAGGGAAATAACTCGGATTTGGAAAGTGCATTTGGGTAAAAGTGTAATTTGGAGAAAATCACTTTCCTAATTTCTTTTCAATTTGGTAAACAAGTCTTATTTTTTCCCCATGACTAAATGACTGCCTGCATCCTCGTCGTTCTACTCTAATTGATGCAAGAATTACAGCAATTAAAAGCATATGTTAATGTGCACTTTGTTATTACTCTTCATGCAGCAGTCTAACTTCTAGGCTTGCTAAATATTATAAAAAAGTCAAAAAATTTTTCAACATAACATGAGATCACTATCTTAGATTAAAACACTGGTTCTTGGGAAGAAAAGAAAATTTTGCTACTGCAAAAAAAGAACAAAACTGTCCTATAAAGCCTATTTATCTATGATAAAATAAATTCTAAAAGACACATTTTACTTAGCCAAATAAATTTAATACACAAATATATATTATTATGCCAAGGAACAATCTGTCTTTAAAATGCAGTTTTTATACAGCCCATTCAAAATGGCAGTGGGGTAAGATTTGCTTTTCAAGTTTAACATGTTCTGTATATGGGATGTGATACAATAGAAGCAGTTCTCAATGTACGAATGCCGTTTAAAACTCAACACGTTGACTTCACAGAATGCACGGTGGATGGGGCTCTGGTACGTACTGGGTTGGGCTGGAAACCTGAAGAAAAAACTGTGTACATTATAATAACACTACAGAGCTTAACTATCTCATATAACAGTGTTTCTGTGGAATCTTCGTATAGATTTCTTATTTGAATGTTCATGACTCTACCTAGCAGAGGGAATTACTGTGGCCCAAAAGGGGAGGCCCAGTCCCTCTGGCCAGTGGAAAATCCTAGGGGTGCTGCTCATACTGGGTTGGGTGTTTTCCTTTTTACCTTTATCCAGTTCCAGAGATTTGAGTGTCTGCTTTTTGGGGGTTTTTGTTTGTTTGTTTGTTTTTTATGAGACAGGGTCTTGCTCTGTCACCCAGGCTGGAGTGCAGTGGCGTGATCATAGCTCACTGCAGACTCCAACTCCTGGGCTTAAGTGATCCTCCTGCCTCAGCCTCCCAAAGTGCTGAGAGTACAGGCGTGAGCCACCACACCCGGCCTGTCTGCTCCTTTTTTATCCCTTGCCACCTCTGTTTGTGATCAGTCTCACTTGCTCCCTTCCCTCATTCCTCAAAGACAGAAACAGAACAGAACCGAGGCTCGGAATTTTTCTGATGCTCCTTGTCCCGGCAGCAAGTCCACAACTCTTTGGGGTTCTCTCAAAGTCTTCATTGCTGGCAACAACGGTAAACAGAGAGTGGAGAAAACTAACAAGAGGAAAAGTACACGGCGGTGGTTGGGGTAGTCGCCACAACAAAGACAGAAGTGAGGTCCAGATTGGTCTTAGCGCCAACTCCTCCTCTGCCTGCTGTCTGTCCTGACCCTCTCCCCCGTGAAAAGGACGATGCTACACTGAAGCAAGCATGGGAGAGAAGTGGGTATTTTTGTAAGGTAGAGGTTATTCCCAGGAAGAAACAGGAGCTACCGCAGTAAGCCAGCAGGGGAGAGACAGGGGAAATCCCAAAAGACCTCACCCAGGGGATAGCAAGAGGCTGTGGCAGCCATTCAAATATATGCAAATATGGGGACTCATCAAGGTTGGGGTCTAATTACATATCCAAATTCAGGCAACACATTACAGTATTTTTAACAAGGCACCTGCAAGCAATCATACAATTTTAAGGCTGGATGCTTTCTCATGGCCAATTGTCACAAGCATTTCTGGTGTGGTGTTGCCACCTCCAGGCCAAAAGGAAGAAGTTCACCTGAACGTCACAACTTCAGCAGGGAAAGAACAGATACCCACCAATGTCCCTAATTTCAGCCGAAACCTTCGTGTAAAACAAAATCTTTACCTGAATTTTCTGTGAATTTCATTCAACCATGCTTTTCTTTTAATATGTCAGCATAGATTACTACTAGACGCATGTAAAATAACTGAGATTACATTAGAAGCACATCTGAGGAAAACCTCAAGTATTTTAATTTAATTTTCATCCCTTACATGTTCTATGAGGACTCCAGTGAGTCTTCCATCATTTCAAGGGATATTATACAATTCTCAAAAAACACCACCAACCAAAATCAAGCAAACAGGATATTATAATTCCCCCAAAAGTTGAGAATCTTTAAATCAACTGTGTAATAAACTTTAAATCATAATGTTTGACTTAATTTTATTTATAAGATAAAATTCCTAACATAAGTAAATGCAGTCAGTAACATTTTAACACACAGAGTTACAACAGAAACTCTGCAAACATCACAGAAAGTCTGCCATTTGAAGTAAACCATGTCTTCCTGGTATTCATCCAGAATTGCTGTTCTCATATCAAAAGGTAAGGAACATATGCTCATATAAATAGTGAGCTAATATGAGGGGGATCTCATTTTATTAGTACTAAGGAATTTACCCTTATACACACAGGATGTTTATGTAGCCATCAAAGGAAAAGCGCCTGTGAACCATTTTTTTCCCTTTATTGTAGATATGTAGTAAAGTATGAAAACATTCCTGGAAATGACAAAAACAAATGTAGGACTGTGGTTCACTCTGGGGAGGGAGGGAGGAGCAGGAAATATTGGAGAGTATACACTGGACTTGAATTGCATCTATAATTTGTTTCTTAAGCTGAATGGTGGGTACGTGGCGTATGTTGTATTAACTGTTCTTTGTATGCTTGAAATATTTCACAGTTTTTTTTTCTAAAAAGCAACTAGTAGTTGGTAGGTAGAAGATGAATAAAGTAGACATGGGGCATGGCGACAACTACCTCATGCTCTAGGCTGGGTATTTTGTACACATTATTTCATTTAATCCTCACAGCAACTCTGCAAAGTAGGGGGCTTTATCCTCATTTTACAAGTGAGGAAACTAAGACTTGGAAATTAAGTAAATTACCTTAGGTAGCACAGCTTCTAGGTGGTAGAATTGTGAACTGAGACAATATAAAAGTGGTAAAATAGTTTAGGCTCAGACCAGGTAGGGGTGCAGAAGGACTTAAAATGGTGAGTTCCAGTTATGGGATGATGGCATGAGATGCTCATTGGACCCACTCCAGTGAAACAAGCATAGCTGGTGGAAACTATAAAAAACAACCACTTAAAATCTCTAGAAATTGTCCTAATGAAACATGATAAGTGAAAGAAAAACTAATCAAGAAAATCCACTAAAACTAAGTAAGAACAGGGAGAGTTTGCAGCATTTGAGCCATGCCTGACCAGCTCTCTTCTCCTCTCCCTGCCTCTCAGCTCAGCTTGACAGACGCTCCACACCAGGCAATTGTGACCAAGAAGAGGGGCCGCTCTCGTCCCTCAGCTCCCAGTCAAAAAATATGAGGGACAGGCCACCAGCACATCTTACTCCCTTCAACTCTGTGTAAAAGAGGGTGAACTCCTGGTGAGTGTGGCTGAGAGGTTGAAACTCCCTTTACCCAACCCCCCACACACAGGTCAGAGGCTCTACCCCAGCACTGGCAGGTTGAAAATACTGGGGCTCAACACCTCACCCCAGCTCTTGTGGAGGGTAGAGCTTCGATGCTGGGAGAGGCAAGCTAAAAAGACCAAAGGCTACCACACTGCCCAGCCCCCAGAGGAATGAAATTTTGCCCAGGAGGAGAGGCAGTCGATAGGAACAGAGAGCTCTAAAGCTCTCTGCAAAGGAATTGATTTTATTTGAAAAAGAGTATGGGAAAATTCAAGCCTAAGAGCTCTTGCAAAAACAATGGAGATTTTGGTAGTAAGCAAATAAAAGGAGGCTAGTAGCTCCTTCTACTTAAGAGCAACAAGTTAAAGCACAAGCTAGCTAGGTCACCAGGGAGAACCAGCTAGGAAGTGCTAAGAAAAGTCAGAGCAAATCTCAAAGTCTGGTCTCAACAACTATCCCTACTTGAACTTAATTAGATCAGATGGTGGAGCAATTGATGCTGCAGGGAATTGTCAAAAACATTACAGCCATCAGCTTGAAATTAGTAGAGCCTAACACCTGGGTGTGATACCATATGGGGCTTGCCAGAGAGATCAGGGAGATAGACAGTCAAAGGGAGCCCTGCTAAAACTACTATCATTCCAGGGTGACTTTATGCAGGACCAGTGCTGTGCCCTCTGAGGAGTGACAACAGAGGTTGTACAATGTGGGGAAAACAGACTTCACTAACATGGTCCAATCGAGTTACTAAACAAATAAATAAGCAAACAACAAAAATAAGCCCCAGAGAGTGGGGAATGGAATCAGCATGCACAGTTGTGAAACCTAAAATTACCTAAAATGTCTAGTTTTCAACCAAAAAAAATTTATGTGACATGCAAAGAAATAAGAATGTGTGACCTGTACACTGGGAGAAAAATAAGAGACAACAGAAGTTGTCTATGAGAGTGACAAAATGTCAGACTTAACAAACACTTCAAAGTAGCCATTACAAATATGTTCAAAGAACAAAAGGAAACTATGCTCAAAGAAGTAAAGGAAGCTATGATGTTAATGTCTCAACAAATATGGAATATCAGTAAAGAGACATAAATTATAAAAAAGAACCAAATGGACATTCTGAAGTTGAACAGTACAATAACTGAAATTTAAAATTTCATTAAAGGGGCTCAACAGTAGATCTGAAATGGTAGAAGAAAGAATCAGAGTTTTGGGTTGAGAGACCCAGGGATGAGGGGGTAGTAGCTTTCCTACTGGTTTTGTGCTAGTTTTCTCTTCTAGGTAAAGATAATCTCTATTTGGACCATAGCCTTTGTTTTTTCTGAAGGCAAAGGCAGCACATGCTAAATAGCCTTTAGATTTTTTAAAACAAAGGAAGATTCTCTGAGCTTATCAGCCTCTTGGTCTAGGGCATGTCATCTGTCCAAATTATTTAGGTAACATTTTTCCTTTATGTTTTTCATCTTCCTTCACTCTTTTAAAAAATTCTCTATCACTTTCCATTGTCCAAAACATCCAATCAGGCCTCATCAAGTTCATCTTGATTCTCTCCAACCACAACTCCATCAAGGAAATCTTTAAACCCGATAAAACCTCAGAAAACAGTCTCCTGGTCTAAGCTGCTTGAGTGGACTGATCCAAATTATCAAGAAACTTTGAGAGCAAAATGTGGCCTGACCTTACCATGGACCTGATGACTTTGATTCTGAAGACAAAGATATGTTAAACTGGGATATTAATGATCTGAAACTGCCACAGAACATGAAAAAGACTGACTGGTTTCAGGAGGGGCCAGATTCCTACGTGAAGCACATCTACAGCTCACAGGACAAGAATGCACAGTGGCACCTGAGCAGCTGGGCCATGTGTAACACAAACAAACACAACTTCCTCATCCTTAAGAAGTCCTGCCTGGGTGTGGTGGTGTGCAGCCCAACTGCTCTGCGGGGTCGGGGCGGGGGGGCACAAGATCTACCTAAGACCTGCCATCTGTGACAAAGCCCAGCAGAAGTAGCAGCAGAGACACTGTCCCAACTGTAATGGGCCTCTTAAGCCAATTCCTTGCCACGGCCATGAGGGGCTCCCAGTCACCAAGTTCTGGAGGCACAACAGACGTTTTATATTTTTCCAGTCAAAGGGAGAGGATGATTGTCAAACATTAGAAACCAAAATTGGAAGCCAAGGCAAGAAGAGCCGTGAAGAAAGCCCACAGTGTCTTCCTCTATCTCCTTGAACCTGAAAGGAAGCCCAGAGACAAAGTCTCTTCCAGGTGAAACACAAAGTCAGGGGCGTTTACATTTAACTTTATCTTTCCAGGCAGGCATCTGATTGCCTGGTCATTACAGTGGAGATTTAATAGCTCACATTCCCCAGTGGAATTCACTAAATGATCGCTTACCCTTCTCCAAAAGTTATGGTTTGGGGGGAACCACCGATCTGGCTGACCTGCCTTCCACCTCGGACTCCACTGAGCTCTATGAATGCAAATTGTCCAATAGTAGGATCCACAATAGTGAAAACCTGCTTCAGCCTTGTGCCTCTGTAGTCTACTCAGATTACAATGATCTGCAAACATGGAATAAAAACACTGCTTTGGGGAGAAATCCTCTTAATGACAACTATTACCCCAATTATTCTTTCCCCCTGACCAGCTGGCCTTGCAACTTCTCTCCTTCCAAGAACTCTTCAGAACCCCTTTTCCAGCAGATTTCATTGGAACTACCTGTAGCCAAAACTAGTTGTCACCCATTATGGCCAAATCCAGGGGACAATTTTTATGAAAAGAAGGTACACGTGGATTTTAACAGCTACATCCAGTCCCCCACACACCATTTTCACTTCAGGAAGATTCCTTTCTCCTCACCTACACCTCTCATCCTTACCAGCAATATTCACTGCCAAGTAAGAACAGCAAATGGGATTCTGATGAAGAAATGACATCCATGGGTTTGGATCACTGCAACAATGAAATGCTTCTAAACCTCTATCCTTTAAGATGACCCAAATCTTTCACAATCCCCACCCCCCAAAGCTGTCTGGGGAAATGGCTAGAAGAATTTCCTTAGGAAACAACTTTCACAACATAAACACAGATAAATTGGAATCATGACAAATGGTAGGAAAGACTTCTTTCTTCATACAAGTAATCTTTTTGGCTCCTTCTCCTCCACTCTAGTACTTCTATCCTTAGTAAGGAGTAGACACTTGTCCCATTTGTGGTGTGAAATGCCCTCAGCTTTTTCTTCCCTCTCCCCCAATTATTTAGGGCTCTCAGCACCTCAGCTGCATTATCTGTTGGGTTTTCATTGTCATTGATGCATATCAAACAGAGCAGAGATGTGAAAAGCCCGCCTACCTAGGATATCATCTAAGCCTTCTTGGGAATTGAGATAGAGGGTAGAAGAACCGCAGAGGTGTAGAAAGCTGAAGATTGTACCACTGAAGTATTGAATCCTTTGTCTAGTTATGGGATTAATTTACAAAATGTTTGTTTTCTAGATTATTTCTAAGACTTGTCAAGACAAGGAACATGACCTAACCCCACTTCATAAACACAAAGAAGAGCAAGATTAAATGGCCACATGAAGAGAAATTCCAGTGATAACAAGTGGTCTTCTTGTTTCTCCTCTCCTTCTCCCTCTTCCTCACTGACTTCCCCTTCCACAAGGGCTTAGATTTTGTCCTATCTTTGTTCTTCATAGTTCCTGACTTGGTGCCAGGTTAATAATATGTGAGAAATGTTTGTTTGGAAAAGTCTTTGTGCAATTAACACAGCCATGGTTAGCTGGCCATATATGAATGCCTGTTTCTCTTCTTTGCTGAAGTACTTTACAACAAAGGTGAGCCTAGACATAAAATCTGGAGAGAATCATGTGATAAACAAGTATTTTAAAAATAGAAAAAAGAATCAGTGAACTTAAAGATATATTGATAGAGATTATGCAATATAAAAACAAAGAGAAAAAAAGAATAAAGAAAAATGAATAGAACTCCAGAGACATATGGGACATCTTTAAGCAAAACAACATAAGATGATGGGAGTACGAAAAGAGAGGAGAAAGAGAATGGAGCAGATAAAATATTCAAAGAAATAATGACTGAAAAATTCCCAAATTTGAGGAAAATATTAACCTAACCATCCAAGAAGTTCAATGAATTCCAAGTAGGATAAATGCAGAGATTCACACCCAGATAAACTGTAGTAAAAATGCTGGAAGACAAAGAGAAAATCTTGAAAGCAGCAAGAGAAAAATAATTCCTCATAGGCTAAGGTACCTAGATAATACTAACAGCTGACTTCTCATCAGAGTCATGGAGGCCAGAGGCAGTGGGATGACATACTCAAAGCACTGAAAGAAATAAAACTGCCAACCAAAAATTCTATATCCATCCAAACTACATTTCACAACTGAAGGTGGAATGAAAACATTCCCAGACAAACAAAAACTGAGAGAATCTTTGCTAGAAAACCCACCTTACAAAAAATACTAAAGTAAGTTCTTCAGGCTGAAAGCAAGTAAATCTAGATGCAAATTCAAATCCACACATAAAAACAAAGAGGTAAAAGTAATTATGCAATTATGAAAGACAGTATAAATACATGATTCTTCTCTTAACTGATATGAAGGCAATTGTATAAAGAAAAATTATATAATTTTATTTTGGGGCCTATAACATACAGAAATTTAATATATTTGACAACCACAGCACAAAAGAGGTGGGTGGGAACAAACGTCTATTGGAATAAGGATATGATACCAGACAGCAACTGAAATTCACAGGAAGAAATAAAGGGAAACAGAAGTAGTAAATAAGAAAGTTAATATAACAAACACTATCAGTATGTCCTTGCTTTCCTTCTTCTCTGTTTCATCAGTAGACATAAAATTGTATTAAATAATAGTTATAACCATGTATTATTGTGTTTTTGACATATATATATATATATATAATATTTACAATAGTAGACCCAGAAAAAAAAAGAAAAGGAAACAGAGCTATATAGGAATCATATTTTTATATCTCACTAGAATTAAGTTAGCCTAAATATGAGGTAGATTCTGATAATTTAAGATATATATGGAAAGCCCTAGCAATCACTAAGAAAACCTCAAAAATATAGTGAAATATTGTAAAGGGAATTTACAACAAAAAATAAAAAATAATAAATATACAGTGAAAAAATCATTAAAGGACTTCTGCTTTCAGCTCTGACATGTAAAGAGCTTGGAAATCATCACTGCTATCCTTACAACAAGAAAAATACTGAGCAAACTGAAAATCAATGACTTTTCTTAGGTTTACTGAGAATTTAGATCACAGGAAAACCTACCACCCCCAAATCTGAAGAGACAGATAAATACAGAGAATTACAGCGGAGATTAGCCTCCCTGAAACAGAAGCCACTGGAGCCAGGAACTGGTGGAAACACTCAATAATGCTGATGAATTACTGAAGTCCACATGTGGACCAACTTGACAGTTAAAAACTCCTGGAGAACCACTTTTGTGTGTGGAGGGGTGGCAACACTTTTGTGCTTTTTTGCATCCAGGAACCCAAAAATGTTCACATGGTGAAGATCAGAGAAAAATGCTCTCATATTTCAGGGAGGGGTGGAGTAACCATTTTGAAATAATCCCAGAACATTCTCCATAACAAAGGCCTGCCTTCCAAGGGAAACTATGTTGCCAGAGCCTTGTATGACCTGGGGAAGGGATAACAGGCCAACCCCAGCCTTCTCTCATCTCTGTCACATGTGAGAACAAACCAAAAAGGCTAAGAAGTGCTTCTGAAGGTCAAATCCCAAGGACTTAAGTCTACTAAAAATTGAGATTTGTTCATAACATAATAGAATGAATTCCCTCCCCAACACCTTACCACTACATTGACATGGCTCCAATATAATAATAGTGGATTACAGCTGAAAGAGCTGCAAGATACAGACTCTATTTAAGAAGGAGTTCTTAGGAAATCCAAAGATAATAAGGGAGAGAAAAAAGGCAACTGGAAAAAACTGAAGCCCCTTGTACTTACAGCTACAGAAAACACTAAACACAGCCAAGCTCCCAGCCAGATTAACAAAAAACCTCACTAAAAGCCTAATTACCTCAGTTCCTATTATTCAATATATCATGCCTGGCTTCTAAAAAAAATTATTAGGCATGGTAAAAGGCAAGAAAAAACACAGTCTGAGGAGACAAAGCAAGCTTTAGAACAAGATTCAGATATGACACAGATTTTGATATTATCATTAGGGAATTTAAAATAACTGTGATTAATATGTTAAAGGCTCTAATAGAAAAAAAATAGACAGCATGCAATAAGAGATGGGTAATGTAAGCAGAGAGATGGAAACACTAAGAAATAATCAAAAGAAAATGCCTGAAATCAAAAACACTGTAACAGAAATGAAGAACCTTCGATGGTCTCATCAATAGACTAGACACAGATGAGGAAACAGTGAGCTTCAAGATATGTCAACAGAAACTTCCTAAACTGAAATGCAAAAATAAAAAGATTTTAATGGAAGAGAATATCCAAGAACGGTGGAACAATTACAAAATGTGTAACATGTGCATAATGGGAATATGGATGGAAAAGAAAAAGACAAAGGAGCAGAAGAAATATTTAAAGTAAAAAGAACTAAGAATTTTCCAAAATTAATGACAGACACCAAACCACAGATCCAGGTATCTCATAGAACACCCAGCAGGATAAATAGCAAAAAAAATATCTACACCTAGCCATATCATATTCAAACTGCAGAAAAGCAAAAACAAAGAGGAAATCTTAAAAGAAGCCAGAGTGGGGAAAACACCTTATCTATAAAGGAACAAGGATGAGAATTACATCAGACTCTTCATCAGAAACCATGCAAGTAAGAACAGAATGGAATGAAATATTTAAAGTGTTGAAAAAAAAAAAATGACATCCTAGAATTCTAAATAAAGATTTTCTAAAACAAACAAAAATTGTAGGAAATTGTTACCAGATGACTTGCCTTGAGAAAAATGTTAAAAGGAGGAAAGTGATATCGGTAAGAAAAAAACAAAAAAACTTGGATCCATGTGAAAAAAGGAAGAGTGTGAGGAAAAATAAATGCAGGTAAAATAAAATCTTTCATTTTTCTTATTCTTAATTAACCTAACAGATATGGCTTGTCCAAAGTAATAATAACATCAGCGTATTGGGTGATCTTACCTTATAGATAAATGACAATGTTATAAGAGATGAAAGGGAGGAACTGACAATACTTCGTCACAAGTCATCTGAACTACCTATGAAATGGTATAGAGTTATGGGAAAGGGCTGTTAGATTTAGTTGTAAATAGATCATGACCTCTAGAAAACCCACTAAAATTTTTTTAAAAGAAGTATAATATGCTAAGAGAGAAGTGAAAATGAAATCATATAAAATGCCTGGTAAAAACAGAAAAAGAGGGGTAAAAAAGGAACAAAGAACAAGTGCAAGTGAATAGAAAATAGTTACAAACACAGCAGATATTAACCCAAATACATCAGTTATCACTTTAAATGTGAATTTTCTAAATACACCAATTAAAAGAGACTGACAGAGTGGATTAAAAAACAAGACAACTATATGTTGTCTACAACATTACTTTTAACCTATTGGGATATGAAGAATGATATATCCTATTAACACTAATCAAAAGAAAACTAGACTAGCTATATTAATTTCAGACAAAGCAGACTTCAGATGAAGGAAAATTATCAAGGATAAAAAGGGAATGTTATTTAACACATTGACTGCCACACTAGAAAAAAAATTTTTTTTCCTTGGGGCCATGGTGTTTTATTATGAAAATAGAATAAAAACTTTGAAAACAAAATGATCCTTTCTAATTTAATGAAAAATTTGTTATTTTTTATTGTTTTCTGTGCGTGAGTTGTATGCAACTTGAAAAATAGCTCTCACAGCTCTCAAGGTGAAGAAACGTGTGAGTCACATATGCTTCAAGAGGCCACGGGCTCAAAACTAGCATGAGTTAAATACAGCTCACATGGTAGTTAATGTGTTAATGATAAAAGGGCCAATTTTCCAAATCATAACAATCCTTAATGTAAATGCACCTAATAACAGAGTATCAAAGTACATAAAACAGAAATTGATAGAACTGAAAAGAGAAACAGATAAATCCACTATTATGGACAGAGACTTCAACATCCTTTATCAGTAATTGACAGATCCAGCAGGGAGAAAATTAGTTAGGATCCAGTGGAACTGAATAGCACCATCAATCAAGTGATCTTAATTGACATTTATAGACTATTTCATTCAACAACAGCAAAATACACATTCTTCCCAAGCTCACATGGAACATTCACCAAGATAGACCACATTATAGGCCATAAAACACAACTTAAATTTATAAGAATAGAAATCAACAAATGGTGATGGAACAACTGGATATCCACAAGCAAAAGATTAAAGTTGGACCCTTACCTCACACCATATGCAAAGTTAACTTAAAATAAATTAAAGACCTAAATATAAAAGCTAAAATTATAAAATTCTTAGAAAATAGATAGGCATAACTCTTCATGACCTGGAGTAAGCAATAGTTTCTTAGATATAATACCAAAAGCATAAGCACCAAAAGAAAAAAATAGATTGGACATCATCAAAATTAAGATATAAAATTAAAACTTTTGGGCTTCAAAGGACACCATCAAGAAAGTGAAAAGGCAACCCACAAAATGGGAGAAAAATTTTATGAATCATATGCAGGCGCTCTTCATTTTATTGTGCTTCACAAATACTGGATTTTTTACAAAATGAAAGTTTGTGGTAACCATGCATTTAGCAAGTCTATTGGTGCATTTTTCCAATGGTATGTGTTCGTTTCACGTCTCTATGTCACATTTTGGTAATTCTCACTATATTTCATACTTTTCCATTATTAATGTACCTGTTATGGTGATCTGTGATAAGTGATCTTTGATGTCACTACTGTAATTGTTTGGGGGCACCACAAACCACAACCCACAACCATATAAGGTGGTGATCTTAACCAATAAATGTTGTGTGTTTCTGACTACTCCACCAACTAGCCATTCCCTCTCCTCAGGCCTCCCTATTCCCTGAGACACAATATTGAAATTAGGCCAGTTAATAAACCTACAATGGTCTTTAAGTGTTCAAGTGAAAGAAAGAGTCACACATCTCTCACTTTAAATAAAAAACTAGAAGTGATTAAACTTAGTGAGAAAGGCATATTGAAAGCCAAGATAGGCCAAAAGCTAGACCTCTTGTGACAGTCAGTCAGTGAAGCTGTGAGTTCAAAGGAAAAGTTCTTGAAGGAACCTACTCCGGTGAACACACAAATGAAAAGAAAGTGAAATAGCCTTATTGCTATATGGAGAAAGTTTGAGTGGTCTGGATAGAAGATCAAACCAGCCACAATATTCCCTTAAGCCAAAGCCTCATCCAGAACAAGGCCCTAACTCTCTTCAATTCTATGAAGGCTGAGAGAGGTGAGGAAGCTGCAGAAGAAAAGTTTGAAACCAGCAGAGGTTGTTTCATGAGGTTTAAGGAAAGAAGCCATCTACATAACATAAAAGTGCAAGGTAAAGCAGCAAATGCTGATGTAGAAGCTGTAGCAAGTTATCCGGAAGATCTAGTGAAGATTATTGATGAAGGTGGCCACACTAAACAACAGATTTTCAATGTAGACAGAACAGCCTGATAGTGGAAGAAGACGAAGTCAATGCCTGGCTTCAAAGCTTCAAAGGACAGGCTGACTCTCCTCCTGTTAGGGACTAATGCACCTAGCAACTTTAAGTTGAAGCCAATTCATTTACCATTCTGAAAATCCTAGGACCCTTAAGAATTATGCTAAATAGACTTTGCCTGTACTCTATAAATGGAACAACAAAGCCTGGATGACAGTATATATGTTTACAGCATGGTTTACCGAATGTTTTAAGCCCACTGGTGAGACCTACTGCTCAGAAAAAAAGATTCCTTTCAAAATATTACTGCTCATTGACAATGCACTTGGTCACCCAAGAGCTCTGATGGAGATGTACAAGGAGATTACCACTGTTTTCATGCCTACTAACACAACATCCACTCTGTAGCCCATGGATCAAGGAGTAATCTTGACTTTGGAGTCTTATTTTTTAAGAAATACATTTAGTAAGGCTATATACAACTGCCATAGATAGTGATTCCTCTGGTGAATCTGGGC
The DNA here is from genome assembly GCA_023783475.1 of Daubentonia madagascariensis. Classification (NCBI taxonomy): domain Eukaryota; kingdom Metazoa; phylum Chordata; class Mammalia; order Primates; family Daubentoniidae; genus Daubentonia; species Daubentonia madagascariensis. The sequence continues at coordinate 881,146 of JAKFHU010002429.1, forward strand.
AAAGTAAATTGAAAATCTTCTGTAAAGGATTCACAATTCTAGATGCCATAAAGAATATTTGTGGTGGGAGGTCAAAATTTCAACATTAACAGGAGTTTGGAAGAAGTTGATTCCAACCTTTATGGATGACTTTGAGTGGTTCAAGACTTCAGTGGAGGAAGCAACTACAGATGTGGTGGAAATGGCAAGGGAACTTGAATTACAAGTGGAGCCTGAAGATGTGACTGAATTGCTGCAGTCTCATGATAAAACTTGAATGAATGAGGAGTTGCTTCTTGTGGATGAGCAAGGAAAGTGGTTTCTTGAGATAGACTCTACTCCTGGTGAAGATGCTGTGAGCATTGTTGAAATGACAACAAAGGATATAGAATATCACATATACTTAGTTGATAAAGCAGTGACAGGGTTTGAAAGAATTGACTCCAATTTTGAAATAAGTTCTGCTGTAAATAAAATGCTATCAAACATCATTGCATGCTACAGAGAAATCTGTCATGAAAGGAAGAGTCCATCGATGTGGCAAACTTCATTGTTGTTTTAAGAAATTGTCACAGCCACCCTAACCTTCAGCAACCACCAGCCTGATCAGTCAACAGCCATCAATACCAAAGCAAGACCCTTTACCAGTAAAAAGGTTATGATTCACTGAAGGCTCAGATGATCATTAGCATTTTTTAGCAATCAAGTTTTTTTAAATTAACATATGTATATTGCTGTTTTAGACATAATGCTATTCCACACTTAACAGACTACAGTATAGTATAAACATAACTTTTTCTTTTCTCTCTCTCTCTCTCTCTCTTTTATTTTTATAGATTTAGGGGGTACAAGTATGGTTTTGTTACATGGATACATTGCATAGTGGTGAAGTCTGAGCTTTTAGTGTACCCATCACCCAAATAGTACACATTGTACCCAATAGTTAATTTTTCATCCCTCACCCCCCTTCCACCCTCTCACCTTTTGGAATCTCCAATGTCTATTATTCCACTCTGTATGTCCCTAAACATGACTTTTATTTGCACTAGGAAACCAAAAAGTTCATGTGACTTATTTTATTGCAATATTCACTTTATTGTGGTGGTCTGGAACTGAGCCAGCAATATCTCCAAGGTATGGTTATATCTGATAAGAATGTAATATCCAGAACATATAAAGAACTGTTGCAACTCAACAATGAAAAGACAAATAATCTGATTTTTTAAATGGGCAAAGGATTTGAAGAGACATATTTCCAAAGAAGATATTAAAATGTCCAAAAAGTGGCGGGTGTGGTGGCTCACGCTTGTAATCCTAGCACTCTGGGAGGCTGAGGTGGGAGGATTGTTTGAGCTCAGGAGTTTGAAGCCAGCCTGAGCAAAAGTGAGACTCCACCTCTACAAAAAATAGAAAAATTAGCTGGGCTTGGTGGCACGCACCTGTAGTCCCAGCTACTCGGGAGGCTGAGGCAGGAGGATCACTTAAGCTCAGGAGTTTGAGATTGCAATGAGCTACGATAATGCCACTGCACTCTAGCTGGGGTGACAGAGTGAGACTGTGTCTCAAAAAAACCAAAAAAATATCCAATTAGCAAGACAAAAAGACGCTCAACATTATTAGCCATTAGAGAAATGGGGAGTGACTGCTACAGGACACAGGTTATTTTGGGAAGGGAGGGAGGGTTATGAAAACACTCTGGAGTTAGACAGCAGTGATGGCTGCACAATCTTGTGAATATATTAAAAAACACTGAATAGCACACTTTAAAATGGTGGATTTTATGGTATGTAAATTATATCTCAATAAAATGACAAATAACCCAATTTAGAAACAGGCTAAGGATCTGAATAGATATTTCTCCAAATGAAGATACACAAATTGCCAATAGGGACATGAAAGACACCCGACATCATTATTCATGAGGAAAATGCATATCAATCTCACAATGAGAAACCACTTCACACCCATTAATATGGCTACAAATCAAATGTCTGATGATAACTAATGTTGGCAAGGATGTGGAGAAAATGGAACCCTCATACACTACTAGTAGGAAAATAAATTGGTGCAGTCACTTTGGAAAACAGTCTGACAGTTCTTCTAAAGGCGAAACACAGAGTTACCATATGATCCAGCAATTCCACTCTAGGTGAAATGAAAACGTGTCCATGCAAAGACTTGTACGTGAATGTTCACAGCAGCAGTATTCACACTCCATCAACTGGTGGATGGGAGAACAATACGTGGTACCCATGCAATGGAATATTATTTGGCAATTTAGAAAATGATGTACTAATACGTGCTACAGTGCGAACGAACCTTGAAAAAATTATGCTAAGTGAACGATGCCAGACACAAAAGGACGTATGTTGTATGATTCCACTTAAATGAAATGTCCAGAATAAGCAAATCCATAGTGACATAAAGTATTGTAGTGTGGTTGCCTTGGGCTAGTGGGGTTGAGGGGAAAAGGGGGTGGCTGCTAATGCATATGAGTTCGGGTAGTAACGAAAATGTTCTAAAATTAATTGCAGTGATAGTTGCTCAACTCTGTGAATATACTAAAAATCATTTAACTGTACATCTTAAATGGGTGAATTATATGGTGTGTGAATTATACCTCAATAAAGTTGTCATATAAAAAAGGAAATGGTAACATTCTATTTCTTAAGCTGGGTGATGGGTACACGGGTGCTCATTTTATTATAATTCTTTAAATTTGCATTTGGATTATTCTTTTTGTGGATAAAACATATACCTTAATAAAAACATTTTTTAGGAGTCTGACAGACCTGGATTCTGGCACAACCACTTAACAGCTATGAGTTCTTGGGCAGATTACTTAACCTAAGCCTTCCAATGTCTTATCTGTAAAGTAGAGACAGTAATAGTAACTCCCTCATAGGCTTTTACATCATGTGCCTGGCACATTGTCAGTGCTATTATTAGCTAATGTTAGCTATAAGCAGTTCAACCACTTGCCTCAAAATCCTAGGTTCATGGCCTCTCTTTCTTTAAACTCCAATTTCCATATTTGCCATTCCATAAGAGTTCAAAACTTCAATCAGGGGAATAAAATTGCCCTTCAAGTAGGACTTACTGAATTCAACTTTAAAAATGTCCTTACAAAACAGCTCTATAAAGCCAATAAATAAAGCTCCTAACAAGCCAGGAAGAGAACCAAAATTTCTACCACTTCTGAGGGTTGGTGTCAGCTAATGTTCTAGCCTGCTCTGGGAGTTCAAATCTAGGCCAGATTGAGAAGAATATTATTTTCAGTCTTGAGCAGCCTCCAGAATCCATGTCTGTTGTGAATCTAGTCTCCAAATTAAGTCAAAAGAGTCTCTATTGTTCTTGCTGTTGTCCCCCTGGACTTCTAGCACACGACTTCGAGGGTAAAACTGCATCTTCAAGCCTATCATATAGTTTTTTGGTCCAGATTAATGTGTCAGTGTGCCGGGATGGGTTTTCAGAGGTTAAGGAAGGGTGGCAGAGACGTGACACTCATCTAGGTCCCTTACAAGGACACTTATTCTTAAAGGAGACACTATTCATCATGAATCTGAAACAATTTATATCCATGTATAAGTATTATCAGAGCACTCTGCTTAAAGTACCAGCCACACAGCTCACAGTAAGTGTTGGTTTCCTTCCAGTTTTCCCTGCCTTTTAGCCATGTCACTGCTTGAGACTTCCTCTACCCAGACAAGGAGGGAAAGCAAAAAGAGATGAACCTGTGTAGTTTAGCTATTTGTCAGCAACTCTAATAAAACATTCACTGGGGCAGGGGAAGCCTAAACCATTGGGTCTAAATAGAAGTTTGCTTCCAGAAAGCCTTTCCTGACCCTTTCCTCCCATTCCACTTAGTTGATACCACATTTCAAAGTCTCACTGCATCCTTTTAATGACCCTTTTGTAATACAATATGTTTATAATGTTTAATTTAATATCTGCATTTCCCTCAAGATTCTAGGCTCCGTGAGGGTGGGGATCTTCTCCTCCTTGTTCACTACTGTATCCCCATCAGCTAGCATAGGGTCTTGTGCATAGTAGGTGCTCAATAAATTATTTGTTGTATTAACAGGTGATCAATCCATGTAACAATGAATCAATGCCTGGAATCATGAACAGGGATAATAAAAAGCTCTACTGGAGACCTTGGATTTCCAAATAAGGTAGTCCTAAGAAAGGATCTCATTGCAAAACAGCCTAGTTGGGGAAATGTTAATGATTTACCTGTGCTGGGTGAGCACATTTACGGCTGAAGGATGATTTGCACAGTAAGCCAGATACATAGATTTAAAATGAGGCATGAGACTCAGTAGACAACCTCCTACTTTGTGTTGGTTTTCTGGAAATCTGTAAACAAAGCAGATGAAACACAGAATGTAAAATAGGAAACAAGAGGTAAAGGAAAATGATTCCAATTAAACCTGGCAGCGTGAAAACCTTTTGAAAGTTTTGCCAAAGTTAAAAGAGAAACTATATTATAACCGTTTTACCCATGAAATGCAGGTTCTTGACCACTGCTTTAAACTCTAGCGACCAAACATAGCTCTAGTACCTCTACCTGCTAATGCAGAGCCCTGATAGTAATACTATTAGTAATACTAGTAACATAAGTAATACTAATAGTGGTTTGACACTGTGAACACCACCACCTAGTGCATTGTCTCTGTATTGTTACTTTGTTCTGAGACAATGTACCAAAGCTGTAACAAATGTATAAATATAAAGTGCTCTTATCTAAAGCAACAGGTAAAAGGAAAACAAAAGACAAACAACAACCTTGTTGGCTATCCTAACAGAAATACGCCACGCTTACTTTGAACATTCTTCCAAGGCTTGGCAGAGTGTCTGTTGAAATGTACATACTTCCTCGAAGTTTCCCAGTAAAGATGTAAACTCCACAGTACTCAGACTGAAAAAAACACAGTACATGTAGTTAAGTTAGTAGAATTTGAGGATGACTTTATTTATCTACCTCTGGTCTAGTTAGCTGATAGTTTGCTAATATATGGCAAATATAAGGGAAGCAATTCCTGTATTTTAACTTTTGCTTTTTAATTTACACCAACTCTATGGTCTTAGGCAAATTTCTTAAGCTTCTTTCCTTGATTTCCCTTTTATATAATAAGAACACTGATCCTAAAGAAAATGAGTGTCATAAAGGACATTTAGGTATTTTATAAAGCAATGAGCAAATTAATGACAAGTGCTTAATATCTAAGTATCTAAAGAGATAAAATACATCATAGCTGTGAATAAGTGTAAAAAACTTTTGAGTACCTTCCTCTAGAGGAACTGGAAAAGTAATTGAAGGATATTATATATGCCCACATAGTGCACAGGAAAAATAGCAAAATCAGCTTTCTCCTAAACTAAAATGCTCATGAATCAACTAAAGAAAATCTTTATGACAGGAAGTAGAAGGGAAGAAAATAGTACTGATTTAGTTTGTTTGTTTATTTTTGGAGGGGCATGGCATCAAATAAAGGCAAACTGAACTATTTTATCCAGGGCCTGGTATGAAGAATGTTCTCATCCCTACCAGACTGTAAGTGATAATCATAACAAGAGCCAACACTCACACAGCACTGAACATTTATGCAAGCATTTTACAAATAAGAACTCGTTTTAATTTTACAATAACTCTACAAGATAGGTACTATTGCTGGCTCCATTTTACAGGCAAGGAAACCCAGGCACAGAGAAGTTAAGCAAATCACCCAAAGCCACAAAGCCAGTAAATGACAAAGACAGAAATTGAACCAAAACATTCTAGCTCCAGAGTCCGTGCTCTTAACCACTTTTTGGGAGAAAACTTTTCAGAAGATTTGCTTAAAAGGCCAGTTTCCGCCACATGTTCTTTCTCCTTAGTAATATACAATAATAATACTATTGGAGTATTCCCAAGAGAATAATTTTTGCTGGCTAATAAAGAAAGGGAAGACCCAAACAAACATTACCGGTAACCCCTAGAGAATAAAAAGCTCCCAGTTCCTCTGCTGTAAAGCCCTCCTGAACCACAAGCTGGAAAACCCCTATTCTGGGTGTCAAAAGCGAAACCGTTAGCCAGCCAGCTTTCCTGCCTGTTGCTCTCTCAGAGCAGCAAGAACCTGAGTTGGGCCTTATCTGGCCCCTTCAGGATCAGACAATAATCAGTCTGGTTTGCTCAAATCGCTTCAGGGCCGAAAAGATAGTCAGAACTAATGGAAACTTACTATTAATATAATTGCATTCTGAACTTATTTAGGAACAGTGCAGGTCTGACGCAAGTCTCTCACCTCCTCCGCCCTGGCTCTTTTCCTTTCCTTTTCTTTTCTTTTTTCTTTTTTTTTTGAAACAGAGTCTCACTCTGTCACCCAGGCTGGAGTGCAGTGGCGCAATGATAGCTCACTGCAGCATCCAACTCCTGGCCTCAAGTGATCCTCCTGCCTTGACCTCCCAAAGTGCTGGGATTACAGGTGTGAGCCACTGCACCCAGCCCCTCTTGCTATTTCTTGATTGCTAATCTGTCCCGCTTTCATTTGAAATTTTACCACCTCCCTTCCCAGGGTTACCACTTCAGTTTCCCTCTCCTCCTCTACCTGTCACCTCCAGAAAACAGAAGGCACATTTCAGTCGGTGGCAGGAGACACAGTGGATCCAGCCTGGCCACTTACTGGCTGTGTAATGGGCAAGACAGTGAACTTCTCTGGATTTCAGTTTCTTCTCTATTCAATGAGGATAGTCATTTTCCCAGGGCACTAGGCCCAATGCTTTACTGAGGTTCCATTCAGCTCTAAGAACTATGATTCATAGGACACTTCATATTTCACATAATAATAACAAAAAACACTTTGTTGTTGATCATGTTTAAACTCTTACAACACAGGAATACAAAATCCTTTCATACTGAAGTTAAGATTCCCACAGTGCCAGGAGAATAACCAAGTGGGAAAATCAGCAAGACATTATGTCTAAACAGCATAATTTGGAAAAACAGAAAAAAATAGTGAAATATATTAAATTTATTTAAGCCTGAAGTTGATGGTTTTGGCAACTGTCCAGCAAAAGTAAACTCTTAATGAGGTAAAAGGAGAGGCTTTTGTTCTCCATTATATGGGCTGACTGCTAAATTTTCTATTTGACTTATAGATCATGATCTCTAGTGAAATTTAATCACTTAAAATAAAAACAAATAAATGCAGTTTGCCACTACTTGTTAAGTATGTTAAGCCTATAAGCACAAAAAATGAATGGTCAATATTTTTCTTTCATGAAAACTAAAGTTTTCAATTCAGGCCTTAGACAATCATTTCAGATTTCTAAGACCAGAATAGGGTTTGAACATTTCGTTTTAAAAAGCACTTTAACATCTCTTTATCATTCACATTTGCCTGGGAGAAATACTGGCTTGAATTGCTCTTATGAGCACTCACAAAATGCCATACTCTTTACACTTTGAGTACAGGAAAGAGGTTCTGCCCTGGCAAGCAAAGGTCAGAGTGAGCACAAGAATTTCCAGTCTATGTGCTTTTGGAATAAAAACACCAGGGAGTCCTTTTTTTCTGTAAGGTAAAACCAGATACATCACTTTTAAAAAGTACAAGACAAAAATTATAACAGGCAGAAACGCAGGTCTGTTCATTCCTTTTACAGCCAGAAGAGAGAAAAATCCAAGCTCTCCAAAAGCAACATCTTGTACGCTTTCTGTTGCCTTGACCATGTTCTTGGCAACCTGTACTCTGTGGAAATTCTTCTAAAGGGCAAAACCAATTATTCAGTGACACAAGAGTAATGACTCCATATGCCAACATTATCTTGCTTTAGTTAGTGAGGGGTTTAAAATAAAAATCTTACTTGTTATTGGACTGCAGGGGTCTTAAGTAAGTAACAAGAAGAGACTGAAGTTCTTTAGCATACTCTTTCTCAGTGTCCAAGATGTTCTGTAACACCTATGAAGAAACAAAGGTGAACATACTGTAATTGTCAAGACAGTCCAAGGTAAAATATGGCTTTAAATCTTTTAACCAAATTACTCGGGGGGAAAAGGTCCTATTTACTCAGGCTAGCACTGTAAGTAAAGAGCACAAAATCTGAATGAACTTTGTTTCAATTTAGCAAACTACTTTAATAACTGCATGACAACTGGTTACGTTGCATAACTCACACGATCACAATTTTTCAGAGTTACCCATACATAACTGGAGGGGCCTTGACATTTGCATAGTACTGTTTAAAATGTTTTCATGTGCTTTAAATCACTTTACCCTCAGGAAAGGTCTCAGTTTGTTAACAAAGGATCATTATTCCCATTTTATGGATGAGAAAATTGTGGTCAGCTACCTTAAGACATAGAGATTCCATGTCAGGATAATTTAAGGATAACTGTGATGTCAAATATCACAAAAGATTTTTATGTTTCTGATAAGACCTTTAGGGAACAAAATCTGAGGATACAGTGAATTTTTAAGGAGAGTTAAAACTGGACTTTTAACAAAGGCAAGAGGTGCTACTATGAACAATTCAAAGAGAAAAGGAGGTTGAAATGTGAGGAATTTAACAAGTGAAATAATACTGATCATTATTAGAAATAACAATTAAAATCCTATAGGCAAAACAACCAATATATGGGTCCATAATTTCTCTCCCCCTGCCAGTCCTAGGGTCACACCCCACTTCCCAGCCTCTTCTGGAGGCAGGTATAACCTTCATTTCAAGCTCTTAGAGATAACCAAGTTAACATTTTGGTATATTTTCTTTCATATCTTCCAATTTGTTCTACAAAATTTACTGAGTGCTTACTCTGTGCCAAATACTGTGCTGCCCACAGGACAGAGGACAACATTAAACAGAGGATTACAAGACAGACTGAAACATCCTTAGCTGAGAGAAGTGCCTTAGCCTACCAATATGCCAGACATATATACTCACAAGGCAATGCATGATCATTTGCTTTTGAAAGGCGGAGTAGTCAAAGCAAGTGGAGACCCAGGTAACTGTGGGCTTTCTGGGAAACAACTGGACTGGAGGGTGGTGGTCCTGACTCTGCTACTGACTGACAGGTTGCTTCAGGTTTAAGGCTTCACTTACCTCATCTCATACTGTGACATTTCACCTACCTCAGGGACCATTGTGAAGAGATGGTGAGACACTATACAGATAGGTGCTGGGTGAGTGGGAAACAGTCCCACTAATTTAAGGGATTAAAAAAAGGATTCTCAATGGCAGCAATATTGACATTTCAGACCAGATAATTCTTTGTTGTAATGGGATACCATGTGCATTGTAGCACATTTATCAGCATCCCTGGCCTCTACCCATCAGGTGCCTGTTACATCTCACCCCCACCCCAGTTATGACAACCAAATATGTGTCCAAATGTTGCCAAATGTCACCTGAAGGGCAATATTACCCCCAGTTGAGAATCACAGGCATAGAAGGCCACAGGCCACAAGATGGCTTCAAAAGCTGGGGGTTAAGTTGTAACCCCTACTCCCAGCCACTCATGTCTACTTTCAGTTCCTCTATTCCTCAGAAACTACCCTCTAAAAGTGTAAATGCACTGGTCTGGAGGTACTGATGCTCTATGAAATTAATCTAGTGATGGAATCCAAATGTTACCCCCGATAGAAAGTCCAAGCACAACAAAGGAAATTAGAAACTACTTTGAGATGAATGAAAATGAAAACACAACATTATAAAAACTCGTGGGGTGCATTTAAACAGTGCTTAAAGAAAAATATATAGTTGTAAATGCCTATATTAAAAAAGAAGAAAGAGGACTTCCAGTTTCCAGTCTAGCATGTAAGGAGCTTACAAGTTGTTACTCCACCCTAACAAGAAGTAAACACTGAGAAGCACTAGTGAACTTCACAGTCCAGGGGCACAGGATCACTAAAAAACTGAGACCTATTAAGGGAATATAAACTGCTTCCTCTTCCTCCACACTTTACTACCACATTACTCAAGGCCTATTTACCACAGTTCCTTTTACCCAGTACATCATGTCAGGCTTCTAACAAAAAATTCCAAGGCATATTAAAAGGCAAAAAAACACAGTTTGAAGAGACAGAGCAAGCATCAGAACTAACGTCAGATATCACAGGAATGTTGAAATTATCAGACCAGGATTTTAAAATAACTATGATTAATATGCTAAGGACTCTAACAGAAAAAGTAGACAGCATGCAAGAACAGATGGATTGTAAGCAGAGAGACCAAAATGCTAAAGAAGACTCAAAAAGAAATGCTAGAGATCAAAAACACTGTAACAGAAATAAAGAATGCCTGTGATGGGCTCAATAGGAGACTGAATATGGCTGAAAGAATCTCTGAGCTTGGGGATATGTCAACAGAAACTGCTAAAACCAAAAAGCAAACAGAAAAAAAGACTGGGGAAAAAACCAGAACAGAATGTCCAAGAACTGTGGGACCACTACAAAAGGTGTAACGTACATATAATAGCAATATCAGGAGAGGAAAGAGAAAAAAGAATAAAAGAAATATTTAAAACAATAATTGCTGAGAATCCCCCCCCAAAATTAATGTCAGACACCAAACCACAGATCCATGAATCTCAGAGAATAACAAGCAGGATAAACGCAAAAAAAAAAAAAAAAAAATCTAGGCATATCATATACAAACTCCAGAAAATCTAAGATAAAGAAAAAATTCTTGAAAGAAGCCAGAGGAAACAAACAGCTTACTTATACAGGAGCTCAGATAAGAATTATATCTGCCTTGTCCTCAGAAACCATGCAAACAAGAAGAGAGTGGAGTGAAATATTTAAAGTGTTAAGGGAAAAACCCACTAATCTTGAATTCTGTTTCTTGTGAAATTACTCTTCAAAAATGAAGGCAAAATAAAGACTTTCTTAGACAAACAAAAACTGAGGAAAACTGTCACCAGTAGACCTGCTTTGCAAGAAATGTTAAAAGAAATTCCTCAGAGAGAAGGAAAATGATATAGGTTAGAAACTTGGATTTCCATAAAGAAGGAAAAAATATTAGATAAGAAATAAGTGAAGTTAAAACAAAAACTTTTACTTTTTAATCTTAATTAACACCTAACAGATAAGTTTATTCAAAATAATAATAGCCACAATGTATTTGATTGTGTGTGTGTGTATACACTTATGTGTGCTTATGTGTAAGTGGAATAAATGACAGCACTGATACAAGGGATGGGGGAGTAATTAGGAATACTATGTTATTATGAGGTATTGGCACTACCTGTGAATATAATGTATACCTTTGTATAGTGATATTTAAAAGTGAACTTGGACTAGTTGTAAATGTATATTTCAAACTCTAAGGCAACCACTCAAAACAGTAAAAAAAAAAGAAAAGAAAAGAAAAGAAATATAATGATATATTAAGAAAGGAGAGAAAATAGAATCATAAAATGCTCATTTAAAACAACAAAAAGCAGAAAAATATAGAAGATAAAAATAGAACAAAGAATAAGATCAACAAATAGAAAACTAACAAATATGGTAGGTATTAATCCAACTATATCGATAATCACTTCAAATGTCAAGGGGCTAAACATACCCATTAAAAGACAAAGATTATCAGAATGGATCAAAAAAAGTAAGACCCAAACATATGTGGCTTACAAGAAACCCAATTTAAATATAAAGGCACTTATAGATTAAAAGTAAAGAGATGCAGAAAGAGATACCATACTGACACTAATCAAAAGAAAGCTGGAGTGTCTATATTAATTGCAGAAAGAGCAAACTTTAGAGTATAGAAAATTATCAGAAATAGAGAAGGGCATTACATAATAATAAAGAGGTCAATTCTCCAACAAGACATAACAATCCTTAATGTGTATTTTGCCTAACAACAGAGCATCAAAATACATGAGAAAAAAACATATAGAATTTCAAGAAGAAATACATGAATCCACTATTATAGTTGAAGACTTCAACACCCCTCTATCAGAAATGGACAGATCCATCAGGCAGAAAATAAGTAAGGACATGTTAGAACTCAATAGTACCATCAAAGAACTGGATAGAATTGACATCTATAGACTACATCATCCAACAACAGCAGATTACACTTTCTTCTCGAGCCCGCAAGGAACATTCACCAAGATAGACCACATTATTGGCCATAAAACACATGTTAACAAATTTAAAAGAATAGAAATCATACAATGTATGATACCAGGCCACAATGAAATAAAAAAGAAATCAATAACAGAAAAATATTTAGAGATTAAACAATACACTTCTAAATAACACATTTCTTCTCTAAAAAATAAATCACAAGAGAAATTTTAAAATATTTGGAACTAAATGAAAATGAAAATACAATTTATCAAAATTTGTGGGATGCAGTGAAAGCAGCACTTACAGGGAAATTTACAGCATTAAATGCGTATATTAGAAAAGAAGAAAGATCTAAAATAAATAATCTAAGCTTCCACCTTGGAAAACTCAAAAAAGAAGAGCAAATTAAATCCAAAATAAGTAGAAGAAAAATAATAATAAAAATTAGAGCAGAAATCAATGAGATTGAAAACAGGAAATCAGTAGATAAAATCAATGAAACAAAAAGCTGGCTCTTTGAAAAGACCAGTAAAATTGATGAACCTCTTGCCAGGTTAACTAAGAAAAGAAAAAGAGAGAAGGTACAAATTGCTAGTATCACAAATGAAAGAGTAGGACATCACCAGAGATCCCATGGGCATTAAAAGGATAAAGGAATCATATAAAGGAATCCTATAAACAACTCTATGCCTACACATTTGATAACCTAGATGAAATGGACCAATTCCTTTAAGATACAATCCACCAACACTCATGAGAGAAGAAATAGATTATCTGAGTAGGCCCATATCTAATAAAGAAATCAAATCAATAATTAACAACCTTCCAAAACAAAAAACACCAGGCCCAGAATGGACTCACTGATGAATTCTACTAAACATTTAAGGAAGAAATTATACCAATTCTCTACAATCTCTTTGAGAAGATAGAAGCAGAGAGACTGCTTCCTAACTCATTCTATGAAGCTAGCATCACCCTAATACCAAAACCAGACAAAGCATTAAAAGAAAAGAAAACTACAGACCAGTATCTCTAGAACAGAGATGTAAAAATCCTCAACAAAATATTAGCAAATAAAGTCCAGCAATAGATAAAAAGGATTCTACACCACACCCAAGTGGTATTTATTCTAGGCATGTAAGACTGGTTCAACATTCAAAAGAAAATCAATTAATGTAATCCATGACATCAACAGGCTAGAGAAGAAAAGTCACATGATCTATCAATAGAGGCAGAAAAAGCATTTGACAAAATACAGCACCCATTCATGATTTAAAAAAAAAAATGCTCAGCAAATTAGGAATAGTTTCTCAACTTGATAAAGAATACCTACAAAAAAAACCTCCCTACACTTAACATCATACTTAATGGTGAAAAGCTAACTGCTTTCGTACTAAAATCAGGAATAAGGCAAGAATGTTCCCTCACACCACTCTTTTTCAACATCATATTTGAAGTACTAGCTAATCCAATAAAACAAGACAAGAAAAGAAAAAGGTATACAGATTAGAAAGGATGTCAATCATGGAGGAGGTTTGTGCATGTGTGGGGCTAGGAGTATAATGGGGACTCCCTGTACTTTCACCTCAATTTTGCTGTGAACCTAAAACTGCTCTAAAAAATAAAGTCCATTTAAAAAAAAAAGAAACAAAGATCTCAGATTAATGACCTTGCCTTCCACCTTAAGAAACTAGAGAAAGAAGAGCAGACCAAACTCAAGGCAAGCAGAAGGAAGGAAATAATAAAGATTAGAGCAGAAATTGATGGGACAGAGAATAGAATAGCAATAGAGAAAAGCAACAAAACCAAAGGTTAGTCTTAGAAAAGATCAACAAAATCGACAAATCTTTAGCTATACCAACCAAGAAAAAAAGAGAGAAGACCCAAATTACTAAAAGCGGGAACCAAACAGAGAACATCACTACCAACATTGCAGGAAAAAAAGGAATATAAAGAAATACTAAGAACAACTGTATGTTAACCAATCAGATACCTAGATAAAATGGATAAATTTCTAGAAAGACACAAACTACCAAAACTGACTTACAAAGAAATAGAAAATCTGAATAGATGTATAATAAGTAAAGAGATGGAATTAGTCATAAAAATAACTTCACACTAGTTGAAGTCCAGGATGAGATGGTTTTATTGGTTGATTCTACCAAAAGTTTAAAGAAGTGTTAACATCAATGCTTTACAAACTCTTAAAATTTTAAAAAAGAAAAACAAATTTGGAGGGTGCATGCTTCCCAAATTCAAAACTTATTACAAAGCTACAGTAATCAAGACAGTGTAGTACTCCAAAGTGATGTACAGATTCAATGAAATCCCTATCAAAATACCAATGACATTCTTCACAGAAATAGAAAAAAAACTCCTAAAATATATATGGAACCCAAATAACAAAAGCAATCTTGAACAAAAAGAACAAAGCTGGAGGCATCACACTACCTGACTTTAAAACATGCTACAAAGCTGTAGTAACCAAAACAGCATGGTACTGGCATAAAAACAGACATAGACCAATGGTACAGAATAGAGGGCCCAGAAATAAATCCAAAAATTTATAGACAACTGATTTTTGACAAAAGTGCCAAGATGACACAATGGGGAAAGGACAGTCTCTTTAATTAATGGTGGTGGGAAAACTGGATAACTACATGAAGAAGAATGAAAATAGACTCTTACCTCACACCATATACATAAATCAACTCAAAATAGATTAAAGACTTAAATGTAAGACTTGAAACTATGAAACTACTAGAAGAAAACATAGGGGAAAACCTCCATGACATTGGTCTGGGTGATAATTTTTTGGATATGACAACAAAAGGACAGACAACAAAAGCAAAAATAGACAAACAGGATTACATCAAACTAAATGGCTTCTGCACAGCAAAGGAAACAATCAACAGAGTGAAGAAACAACCTCAACCTATCGAATGAGAGAAAATATTTACAGACTATACATCTGACAAGGGGTTAATATCCAAAATATACAAGGAATTTGAACAACTCAATAGCAAGAAAACAAATAACCTGATTTTAAAATGGGCAAAGGACCTGAATAGACATTTCCCAAAAGAAGACACATAAATGTCCAAGAGAAATGTGAAAAAATGTTCAACATCACTAATCAACAAGGAAATGCAAATAAAAAACACAATGAGATATCATCTCATTCCAGTTAGAATGGCTAATATTAAAAAGACAAAAGATAACAAGGTTGGAGGGGATGTAGAGAAATGGAAACTTTGTACACTGTTGGTAGAAATGTAAATTAGTACAGTCATTATGGCAAACAGTAGGGAGGTTCCTCAAAAAATTAGAAATAGAACTACTATACAATCCATCAATCCCACTACTGGGTATATATCAAAAATAAATAAATAAAATCAGTATGTTAAAGAGATATCTGCACCCCCATGTTCATTGCAGCATTATTCACAAAAGCCAAAATAAAAAGTCTACAGATGAATGGATAAAGAAAATGTGGTATACACACACAGTGGAATACTATTCAGCCATTAAGAAAAAGGAAATCCTGCCATTGTGACAATATAGATGAACCTGGAGGATATCATGTTACATGAAATAAGCCAGTCACAGAAAGACAAATACCACATGATCTCACTCATATGTGGAATCTTAAAAAGTTGATTTCATGGAACTAGAGAGTAGAATGGTGGTTACCAGGGGCTGGGGTGGTTTGGAGAGTGGGTTGGGGTGATGTCAGCCAAAGGATACAAAACATGCATTAGATGGGAAGAGTAAGTTCGAGAGAGCTTTTGTACAACATGGTGACTATACTTAATAACAATATATTGTACTCTTGAAAAATGCTAAGAGAGTGGGTGCTAAGTGTTCTTACCACAAATGTGATAACTCTGTAAGGTAATGCATAAGTTAGTTAGCCAGATTTAGTCATTCCACAATGTATATATACTTCAAAACATCATCTTGTATACAATAAATACATACAATTTTATCTGTCAATTTTTTAAATAATAAAATAATAAATAAAGACAGTGTAGCACTGGTAATGATAGATACATAGATCAATGGAGTGGAACTGAAAGTCCAGAAATGAACCCTAATATCTGTAGTCAATTGATTTTTTAAAAGGATGACAAGACCGTTCAATAGGGAAAGAACAGTTTTTTTCAACAAATGGTGCCAGGCAAACTGGATATCCACATGCAAAAGAAAGAACTTACACCCCTACCTCACACCATATGCAAAAATTAACTCAAAATAGATTTCAGAGTTAAATATATAAAACTATTCATGTAAACAGAGGAGGAAAACTTCATGACCTTTGATTTGACAATGGATTCTGGGATGACACCAAAAGCATAAGCAACAAAAGAAAAAAACATAGGTAAATTAAATTCATTAAAATGAAAACCTTTTGTTTTTTTATTTTATTTCATTTTATGTTTTCCTTTTATTTCAGAATATTATGGGGGTACAACAATTTGGTCATACATATTGCCTATGCACTGCCCAAGTCAGAGCTACAATCGTGGACATCCCCCAAACTGTGCGTCCCGCACCCATTTGGTGAGAGTTTTCCCATCCCCTCCATACCCCTCCTGCCTTCCCGCCCCTTGATAAATATTATTGCCATGCGTGACATAAGTATTGATCAGTTAGTACCAATTTGATGGTGAGTACCAGTGGTGCTTGTTTTTCCATTATTGTAATACTTTCCTTCGAAGAATGGGCTCTAGCTCCATCCAGGATAATATCAGATGTGTAAATTCACCGCTGTTTTTTACTGCTGAGTAATACTCCATGGTATACATATACCACATTATGTTAATCCACTCGTGTATTGATGGGCACCTGGGTTATTTCCACATCTTTGCAATTGTGAATTGTGCTGCTATAAACATTTGAGTGCAGATGTCTCTATTATAGAATGTCTTTTTTTCCTTAAATACCCAATAGTGGGATTTCTGGATCAAATGGCAGTTCTACTTTTAATTCTTTGAGATATCTCCATATTACTTTCCATAGAGGTTGTACTAATTTGCAGTCCCACCAGCAGTGTATGAGTGTTCCTATCTGTCCGCATCCCCGCCAACATTTGTTTTGGGACTTTTTGATATAAGCCAATCTCACTGGAGTTAAGTGATATCTCATTGTGGTTTTGATTTGCATTTCCCTGATGATTAGAGAAGTTGAGCAATTCTTTATATGTTTGCTGGCCGTTATTCTGTCTTATTTTGAAAAGTTTGTGTTCATGTCCTTTGCTCATTTTTTAATGGGGTTGTTTGATTTTTTCTTGTTGATTTTCCTAAGTTCTGTATAGATTCTGGTTATCAGCCCTTTATCAGATGTGTAGCATGCAAACATTTTCTCCCATTCTGTAGGTTGTCTGTTCACTCCAGTGATAGTTTCCTTGGCTGTGCAGAAGCTTTTTACTCTGATCAGGTCCCATTTATTTACTTTTGTTGCTGCCGTGATTGCTTTGGGGAATCTTCTTCATAAATTCTTTGCCTAGGCCAATGTTCATAATAGTTTTTCCAACATTTTCTTCTAGAATTCTTATGGTTTCACGTCTTAGGTTTAAGTCTGTTATCCATCGTGAGTTGATTTTTGTGAGAGGTGTGGATCTAGTTTCATCTTCTGCATGTGGCTATCCAGTTTTCCTAGCACCATTTATTGAATAGGGATTCTTTTCCCCAGTGTATGTTTTTGTCTACTTTGTCAAAGATCAGATGACAGTATGAGGATGGTTTCATATTGGGTTCTCAGTCCTGTTCCATTGGTCTATGTCTCTGTTCTTGTGCCAGTACCATGCTGTTTTGGTTACTATAGCCTTGTAGCATAGTTTGAAATCTGGTAGATTGATGCCTCCCAATTTACTCTTTTTGCTTAAGATTGCTTTGGCTAGACAGGGTCTTCTCTGGTTCCACACGAAGCATAGAATTATTTTTTCTAGATCAGCAAAAAATGATGTTGGTATTTTGATAGGGACTGTACTGATTTTGTAAATCACTTTAGGTAGCAAAGACATTTTAACAATGTTGATTCTCCCTATCCAAGAGCATGGTAGGGTTTTCCCTCTGTTTACATCCTCTGCAATTTCTTTTCTCAGTGTTTTGTAATTCTATATATATAGGTCTTTCACCTCATTAGTTAGATATGTTCCTAAATATTTAATTTTCTTTGGTGCTATTGTGAAAGGTATTGAGTTTTTGATTTGTTTCTTGGCTCGACTGTTATTGGCATATATGAAAGCTATTGATTTGTGTGCATTGATTGTGTATCCTGAGATTTTGCTGAATTCATTTATCAATTCCAGTAGTCTCTTGGTTGAATCTTTGGGGTTTTCTAGATATAATATCATATCATCCATGAAGAGTGAAAGTTTGATCTCTTCTGCACCCATCTGGACACCCCTGATTCCTCTCTCTTGTCTGACTGCTCTGGCAAGGACTTCCAGCACTATGTTGAATAGAAGTGGAGATAGTGGGCAACCTTGTCTGGTGCCAGTTTTAAGGGGGAATGCTTTCAATTTTTCCCCATTCAGTATGATACTGGCTGGGGGTGTATCATATATGGCTTTAATAATTTTGAGATATGAGCCATCTATGCCTATATTGTTAAGAGTTCTTACCATAAAAGTGTGCTGGATTTTGTCAAAAGCCTTTTCTGCATCTATTGAAAGGATCATATAATCTTTGTTCTTGCTTTTATTTATATGGTGAATTACATTTATAAATTTGCATATGTTGAATGATCCCTGTATCCTGGGGATGAAGCCCACCTGATCGTGATGAATTATTTTTTTGATGTACATTTGAATTCGGTTTGCTAGGATTTTATTGAGAATTTTTCCATCTATATTCATAAGGGATATTGGTCTGTAGTTTTCTTTTCTTGTTGTGTCCTTTCCTGGCTTTGGTATCAAGGTGATATTGACTTCGTAGGATGAGTTTGGGAGGGTCCCATCCTTCTCGATGTTTTTGAATAAATTCTGCAGTATGGGCACCAGTTCTTCTTTGTAGGTTTGGTAGAATTCAGGTGTGAACCCATGTGGTCCAGGACTTTTTTCTGTTGGAAGATTTTTTATTACTGCTTCAATTTCAGTGCTTGATATTGGTCTATTTAGGAATTCTATTTCTTTCTGATTGAGCCTAAGGAAGTAGTGTGTTTCTAAGAATTTGTCCATTTCCTCCATGTTTTCATGGTTTGGGGCATAGAGATTTCTGTAGTATTCAAAGATGATGTTTTGTATTTCCATATCAGTTGTGACCTCTCCTTTTTCATGTCTAATTGAGCTTATTAGAGTCCTTTCCTTTCTGCTTCTGGTCAACCTGGCAAGTGGCCTGTCTATTTTGTTTATCTTTTCAAAGAACCAACTTCTCATTTTATTAATGTTCTGTATTGTTCTTTCATTCTCAATTTCATTTAATTCTGCTCTGATCTTGGTTATTTCTTTTCTTCTGCTGGGTTTAGGATTAGTTTGCTCTTCCTTTTCCATTTCCTTAAGATGATTCATTAGTTTACTGATTTGTGAACTTTCTGTCTTTTGGATGTGAGCATAAAAGGAAAAACTTTTATATGTCAACAGACATTATCAAGAAAGTGAAAAGACAACTCACAGTATGGGAGAGCTATTTGCAAATCACAAATCTAACGACAGTCTAGTAGCCAGAATATATAAAGAACTATTACAACACAACAATAAAAATAATCAATTAAAAATTGACAAAGGATTTGAATAGACATTTCTCCAAAGAAGATACACAAATGAGCAATAAGCATATTCCACATCATTAACCATCAGGAAAATGTTAATCAAAACCATAATGAGATATACTACTTCATACTCACTAGGGTGGCTATATTACAAAGAAAAAAATGGACAGTAAAAACTGTTGATGAGGAGGAGGTGGAGAAACTGAAACCTTCACACATTGCTGGCAAGGATGTGAAATGGTGCAGCTACTATGGAAAACAGTTTTGCAGTTCCTCAAATAGTTAAACATAAAGTTACCATATAACCCAGCAATTTCACTCCTAGAGAAATGAGAACACATGTCCACACAAAAATTTGCATATGAAAGCTCACAGCAGCAATATTAACAATAACCAAAAAGTAGAAACAACCCAAAGGTTCATCAACTGATAAATGGATAAATAAAAGTTAGTATTATCTATACAATGGAATATTATTCATCCATAAAAGAAAAAAGTATAGATACATCCTATAACACGGATGATATAATATTGAAAATATTATGGTAAGTGAAAGAAACCAGACCCAAAATGCTATATATTATATAATTCCATTTATATAAAACTTCCAGAATAGGCAAATCCATAGAGACAGAAAGCAGACTTAGTGGTTGCCAGGAGTGGGGAGTGACTGCCAATGGGTATGAGGTTTCTTACTGGGGTGATGACAATGTTATGAAATGAGATGAGACAGTGGTAAACATGGCACAACTCTGTGAATATACTAAAAATAGTGAATTATATGCTTTAAAATGGTAAATTTTGACGAGGTTGAGCAAGATGGCCAAATAGAAGCAACCTGGCGATTGTCCCTCTGTACAAGCACCAAATTCAACAACTATCCAGGCAAGCAAGCACCTTCAGAAGAACCAAAAATCAGGTGAGCTATCATACCACCTGGTTGTAACATTATAGCAAGGAAAGAGGCACTGAAGATGGCAGAAAAGACAATCTTGCATTGCCTACCCCACTCCTCCCTAATCCCCGGCAGTGCCGCACCAGCACCCTGAGTGGAGAGAGAATCTGTGTGCCCAGGGGAGGGAGAGTGAAGTGATTGTGGGACTTTGCACTGAAACTCAGGGCCACCCTGGCACAGGGAAACACAGCACAGGGCAGAATTCTGCCGGTGTCCACAGAGGGATCATTTAGATCAGTCTCACTGGAGAGAAATCCTCCAACCCAACACCCAACTTCCAGCTAGCCCCACCACTGGCTGACAAAAAGCAGGCTGGGCCCTGGACTAAATTTGTAAGGCAGCCAGGCCACAAAGGCTGCAGTTCTTGGGCAATTCCTGTGGCTGTGCTGGCTTGGAGCCAGCAGACTTGGGGTGCACATGACCCAATGAGACAGCAGCAGTGGTGGCCAAACCAGTGCCTGTGTCACCTCATCACAACTATAGGCATTGCAGCTCAGGGAGTCTTCTTCCACTTGGGGAAAAGAAAGGGAAAATATTAGAGGACTTTGTTTTGCAATTTGGGTACCAGCTCAGCCACAGTAAAATAAAGTACCAAGTAGACTCCTGAGGCCCCCGAGTTCAAGCCTTAGTTCCTGGAAGGCATTTCTGGACCCACCCTGGGCCAGAAGAAAACATGCTGCCCTGAAGGGAAGGACCCAGTTCTGGCAGATTTCACCACCTGCTGACCACAGAGCCCTTGGGCTTTGAATAAACATCAGAGGTAGCCAGGCAACAGTAACCACGGGCTTTGGGTGAGACTGGGTTGGCTTCGGGTGTGACCTGGAGCTGGTGGCCATGAGGGAGTGCCCACATCACTCCTCCAACCCCAGCAGCCCAGCACAGAGAGTGAGGGAAGAGAGTAAGAGATTTTGCCTGGTAATCCAGAGAATTCTCCTATATCTTAACCATGTCCACCAAGGCAGTACCACTAGGAGTCTGTGAGAGTCACAGCATTACCGGGGTTGGGGCACCCCCAGTGCTGATACAGCTGCAGTGACCAAAGACTTACATCACAACACTCAATTCTCTTTTAATATCTGGAAAGCCTTCTCAAGAAGGATGGGTTCAAACAAGTCCAGACTATGAAGATTAAAATAAATATCTAACTCTTCAATGCCCAGACATTGACAAACATCCACAAGCATCAAGAACACCCAGGAAACATGACCTCACCCAACTAAATAAGGTACCAGTGACCAATCCTGGAGCAATGGAGATATGTGACCTTTCAGACAAAGAATTCAAAATAGCTGTCCTGAAGAAGTTCAATGAACTTCAAGACAACACAGAGAAGGAATTCAGAGCTTATCAGAGAAATTTAACAAAGAGATTGAAATAATTAACAAAATGAAGCAGAAATTCTGGAGCTTAAGAATTCAATTGACAAACTGAGAAATGCATCAGAGTCTCTCAACAGCAGAATTGACCAAGCAGAAGAAAGAATTAGTGAGCTTGAAGACAGACTATTTGAAAATACATAGCCAGAAGAGAAAGAAAGAATAAAAATGAATGAAGCACACCTACAAGATCTAGAAAATAGCCTCAACAGGGCAAATCTAAGAGTTATTGGCCTTAAAGAGGAAGTAGAGAGAGAGATTGGGGTAGAAGTTTTATTTTAAGAAGTAATAGCAAGGAACTTTCCAAACCTAAAGAATGATATCAATATTCAGATACAAGAAGGTCATAGAACACCAAGCAGATTAACCCAAACAAGACTACCCAAACAAGGCATTTAATAATCAAGCTCCCAAAGGTCACGGATAGAGAAAAGTTCCTAAGGGAAGCAAGAAAAAAGAATAAAATAACATATAAAGGAGCTCTGATACATCTGGAAGCAGACATCTCAGTGGAAACCTTACAGGCCAAGAGAGTGGCATAACATATTCAAAAACTGAAGGAAAAAAAACCCTTAACCCCAGAATATTATATCCTGCAAAAATATCCTTCAAACATGGAGGAGCAATAAGGACTTTCCCAGACCAATAAAAGCTGAGGGATTTCATCAACACCAGACCTATGCTATAAGAAATGCTAAAAAGAGTTCTTCAATCTGAAAGAAAAATACATTACTGAACAATAAGAAATCATCTAAAGGTGTACAACTCACTGGTAACAATAAGTACACAAATACGGAATACTCTATTGCTGTAACTGTGATATATAAACCACTTATATCTTGAGTAAGAAAACTAAAAGACAAACCCATCAAAAATAACTACAGTAACTTTTTGAGATGTAGATAGCATAAAAAGATATTGATAGAAACAACAAAAAAAGCTAGGGGATGGAGTTAAAAGGTAGAATTTCTGTTAGATTCCTCTTTGCTTGTTTATCTGTTTGTTTGTTTGTAAGCAGAGTTGCATATGTTTAAAATAATTGGGTTTAAAATGTTCTTTGCAAGCCTCATGGTAACCTCAAATCAAAAAACCTACAACAGATACATAAAAAATGAAAGGGGAAGAAATTAAAACACACTACCAGAAAAAATCACTTTCAACAAAGGAAGACAGGAAGGCAGTAAGAAAGAAGGAAAGAAAGAACCACAAAACAACCAGAAATCAAATAATAACATGGCAGTAGTAAGTCATTACCTATCAATAGTAACATTGACTGTGAATGGACTAAACTCTCCAATCAAAAGACATAGCGTGGCTGAACAGATTAAAAAAAAAAAAAAGAGCCAACTATATGTTGTTTTCAAGAAACACACTTCACCTATAAAGACACATATAGATTGAAAATAAAGGGATGGAAAAAATATTCCATGCAAATTAAAACCAAAAAAGAGCAGGAATAGCTATACTTCTACCACATAAAATAGATTTCAAGACAAAAACTGTAAAAAGAGACAAAGAAGGTCATCATATAATGATAAAGAGGTCAATTCAGCAAGAGGCTATAACAATTCTAAACATACATACATCCAATACTGGAGCACCCAGATATATAAAGCAAATATTATCAGAGCTAAAGATAGAGAGGGATCCCAATACAATAATCATTGAAGACCTTAACACTCCATTTTCAGCATTGGACAGATCATCCAGACAGAAAATCAACAAGGAAACATTGGACTTAACCTGCACCAAAGACAAAATGGGCCTAATAGATATTTACAGAACATTTCATCCAACAGCTGCCAGATACACATTCCTCTCCTCAGCTCAAGGATCATTATCAAGGATAGACCATATGTTAGGCCACAAAACAAGTCTTGAAAAATAAAAAAAAAATTGAAATCATACCAAGTATTCTCTCTGACCAAAATGGAATAACACTAGAAATCAATAACAAGAGCAAAATTGGAAAATATAGAAACACATGGAAATTAAGCAATATGCTCATGAATGACCAGTGGGTCAATGAAGACATTAAGAAGGAAATTTTAAAATTTGTCAAAACAAATGAAAATGAAAACACAACATATCAAAAGCTGTGGGATACAGCAAAAGCAGTAATAACAGGAAAATTTATAGCAATAAATGCCTACATCAAAAAAGTAGAAAAGCTTCAAACAAACAACTTAATGATGCATTTCAAAGAACTAGAAAGATAAGAGCAAAGCAAACCCAAAATTAGTAGAAGAAAAGAAATAATAAAGATCAGAGCAGAAATAAATGAAATTGGAAAAAAAAGATCAATGAAACAAAAAGTTGGTTTTTTGAAAAGATAAACAAAATTGACACACCTTTACCCAGAATAACTGCGGAAAAAAAGAGAAGACCCAAATAAATAAAATCAGAGATGAAAAAGGAGACATTACAACTGATACTGCAGAAATCCAAAGATCATTAGAGACTACTATGAACAACTGTATGCAAATAAATTGGAAAATCTAGAAGAAATGATAAATTCCTAGACACATACAAACTACCAAGTTTGAATCAGAAAGAAATCAAAAACCTGAATAAACCAATAACAAGTAATGAGATACAAGCAGTAATAAAAAGTCTACCATCAAAGAAAAGTCCAGGATCCAATGGCTGCTGAATTCAACCAAGCATTCAAAGAAGAACTAGTCCTTTATCGGATGTGTAGCTTGAGAATATTTTCTCCCATTCTGTAGGTTGTCTATTTGCTCTGTTGATTGTTTCCTTAGCTGTGCAGAAGGTTTTTAGTTTAATCAAATCCCATTTATTAATTTTTGTTGTTGCCATGATTGCCATTGGGGTCTTAGTCATAAATTCTTTGCCTAGGCCAATGTCTAGAAGAGTTTTTCCTACATTTTCTTCTAGAATTCTTACGGTTTCATGCCCTAGATTAAAGTATTTTATAGATCTTGAATTAATTTTTGTGAGTGGTGAGAAGTAGGAGTCCTGTTTCATTCTCCTGCATGTGGCTATCCAATTTTCCCAGCACCATTTATTGAATAGGGCTTCTTTTCCCCAGTGTACATTGTTGTCTGCTTTATCAAAGATCAGTTGGTTGTAGGTAGATGGTTTTATATCTGGGTTCTCTGTTCAAGAATTTACAAAGAACTCAAGCAAATCAGCAAGTAAAAGACAAACAACCCTATTAAAAAGTGTGCAAAACACATGAACAGAAGCTTCTCAAAAGAAGAAAGACAAATGACAAATAAACATATGAAAAAATGCTCATGTCATTAATCATCAGAGAAATGCAAATTAAAACTACAATGAGGTATCACCTTACCCCAGTTAGAATGGCTTCTATCAAAAAGTCCAAAAACAACAGATGCTGGCATGGATGCAGAGAGAAAGGAATGCTTTCACACTGTTGGTGGGACTGCAAATTAGTACAACCCTTATGGAAAACAGTATGAAGATTCTTCACAGAACTAGAAGTTGACCTACCATTTGATCCAGCAATCCCACTATTGGGTATCTACCCAAGGGAAAAGAAGACTTTTCATCAAAAAGACACATGCACTTGAATGTTTATTGCAGCACAACTCACAATTGCAAAGATGTGGAATCAACCCAGTGCCCATCAATTTATGAGTGGATTAATAAAATGTGGTATATGTATACCATGGAGTACTACTCAGCCATAAAAAAGATGAATTAATACCTTTTCAACAATCTGGTTGGAACAGGAGACCATTCTCCTAAGTAAAGTATCACAAGAATGGGGAAAAAAACACCACATGTACTCACTATTAAATCGGAACTAACCGATGAGCACACATGTGCACAGACGGAAGTAAAATGTAGTAAAATTAATCAGGGGGGAGGGGGGATGAGAGGAGAAGCAAAAACCTACCTAATGGGTACAATAAACACTATTTGAGTGATTGACACACCTATAGCCGGGACTCAGGCATTACAAAAGTGATCCATGTAACCTAAA
This sequence comes from Daubentonia madagascariensis, assembly GCA_023783475.1. Lineage (NCBI taxonomy): Eukaryota > Metazoa > Chordata > Mammalia > Primates > Daubentoniidae > Daubentonia > Daubentonia madagascariensis. The sequence continues at coordinate 907,192 of JAKFHU010002429.1, forward strand.
ACATTTGTACCCCCTTAATATTTTGAAATTTAAAAAAAAACTTTAAAAAAACTAATACCAATCCTACTTAAATTATTCCAAAAAATTGAGGAGGAGGGAATACGCCCAAACTCATTCTATGAGGCCTGTATCACCATGATACCAAAACCAGACAAAGACACAACAAAAAAAAGGAAACTATAGGCCAATATCTCTGAGGAACATAGACACAAAAATCCTCAACAAAATACTAGCAAATCGAATTCAACAACACATTAAAAAGATTATTTATCGTGATCAAGTGGGATTTATCCCAGAGATGCAAGGACGGTTCAACATATGCAAATCAATCAATGTGCTACAGCATATGAAAAGAATGAAGGTCAAAAAACATATCATTTCAATTGATAATGAAAAAGCATTCATTAAAATTCAACACCCCTTCATCATAAAAACTCTCAAAAAACTGGGTATAGAAGGAACTTACCTCAACATGATAAAAGCCATATATGACAGACCCACAGCCAATATCATACTGAATGGGGAGAAACTGAAAGCCTTTCCTCTAAGATCTGGAACAAGACAAGGATGCCCACTTTCATCACTGTTATTCAACATAGTACTGGAAGTTCTTGCTAGAGCAATCAGACAAGAGAGAGAAATAAAGGGCCTCTAAATTGGAAAGGAAGAAGTCAAATTATCTTTGTTTGCAGAAGATGTGATTTTATATCTAGAGAAATCTAAAGACTCCAAAAGAAACTGTTAAAACTGATAAACAAATTCAGTAAAGGTGCAGGATGCAAAATCAACATACAAAAATCAGTAGCATTTCTATGTGCCAACAGTAAACATTCCAAAAAAGAAAACAAGAAAGTAATCCCAGTAACAATAGCTACAAATAAAATGAAATAACGAGGATAAACTTTTTTTTTTTTGAGACAGAGTCTCGCTCTGTTGCCTGGGCTAGAGTGCCGTGGCATCAGCCTAACTCACAGTTACCTCAAACTCCTGGGCTCAAGCAATCCTCCCACCTCAGCCTCCCAAGTAGCTGGGACTACAGGTGTGCACCACTGTGCCTGGCCAATTTTTAAAATTTTTTTAGTAGAGATGGGGTCTCACTCTTGCTCAGGCTGGTCTCAAACTCCTGAGCTCAAGCAATCCTCCCACCATGGCCTCCCAGAGTGCTAGGATTACAGGCACGAGCCACCGTGCCCAACCCCTAGGAATAAACTTAACCAAAGAAGTGAAAGGTCTCTATAATGAAAACTATAAAACCTTGATTAAAAAATTGAAGATGACACAAAAAAATGGAAAGATATCCCATGCTTGTGGATTGGAAGAATAAGTATTGTTAAAGTGTCCATACTACCCAAGGCAATCTACAGATTCAATGCAATCATCATCAAAATATCATGACATTCTTCCCAGTAGTAGAAAAAATAATTCTAAAATTTATATGGGAGCACCAAAGACCCAGAATAGCCAAAGTCATCCTGAACAAAAAGAACAAAACTGGAGGAATCACATTACCTAACTTCAAATTGTAATGCAGAGCTGCAGTAACCAAAACAGCATGGTATTGGCATAAAAACAGACATATAGACCAATGGAACAGAATAGAGAAGCCAGAAATAAATACACACATCTATAGTGAACTTATCTTTGACAAAGGTGCCAAGAACATACAATAGGGAAAGGACAATCTCTTCAATAAACGGTGCTGGGAAAACCAGATATCCATATGCAGAAGAATGAAACTAGACCCTTATCTCTCTCCACGTACAAAAATCAAATCAAAATGGATTAAAGAATTAAATCTAAGAACTAAAACTATAAAACGACTAAAAGAAAACATTGGAGAAATGTTTCAGGGACATTGGTCTAGGCAATAATTTCTTGAGTAATACCCCACAAAGCACAGGCAACCAAAGCAAAATTGGACAAATGGGATCACATCAAGCTAAAAAGCTTCTGCACAGCAAAGGAAACAATCAACAAAGTGAATAGACAACTCACAGAATGGGAGAAAATATTTTCAAACTACCCATCTAACAGGGGATTAATAACTAGAATATGTAAGGGGCTCCAACAATTCAATAGGAAAAAAATCAAATAATGGGGTTAAAAAATGGGCAAAGGATCTGAATAGACATTTTTCAAAAGAAGACATACAAATGGCCAATAGGTATATGAAAAAATGCTCAATATCATTAGTCATCAGAGAAATGCAAATCAAAACTACAATGAGATATCATCTCACCCCAGTTAAAATGGTCTTTATACAAAAGACAGGCAATAACGAATGTTGGCAAAGATGTGGAGAAAGGGGAACCCTCGTATGCTGTTGGTGGGAATGTAAATTAGTGCAACCACTATGGAGAACAGTATGGATGCTCCTCAAAAAACTAAAAATAGAACTACCATATGACCCAGCAATCTCACTGCTGGGTATATATACAAAGGAGGGGAACTCAGGATATCGAAAAGAAATCTGCACTCCCATGTTTATTACAGCACTATTCACAATAGCCAAGATCTGGAATCAACCTAAGTGCCCATCAATGTATGAATGGATAAATAAATTGTGGTACATATATACAATGGAATATTATATAGCTACAAAAAAGAATGGAATCCTGCCAGTTACAACATGGATGGAACTGGAAAACATTATATTAAGTGAAATAAGCCAATCACAGAAAGACAAATCTCACATGCTCTCACTCATATGTGGGAGCTAAGTATTAAAAGCAATTGATCTCCTGGAGGCAGAGAGTAGAATGATGGTTACCAGAGGCTGGGAAAAGGGTAGCTGTGAGGGGAGGATAAAGTGGGGATGGTTATTGGGTGCAAAAATACAGTCAGATAGAGTGAACAATATTTGATAGCACAACAAAGTGACTATAATCAACAATGAGTTAGGGTATACTCTAAAATAACTGAAAAAGTAGAATTGGAATGTTCCTAACACAAAGAAATGATAAATGCCTGAGGTGATGGATACCCCTTGCACTAATTTGATTAATTCAAGTTGTACACCTGTATCAAAACATCACATGTATCCTATAAAAATATACAACTACTATGTACCCATAATAATTAAAAATTTAAAAACAAAAAAACAAATAAAAAGTTAAAGGAAAGATGGAATAGATTGTAAATTTTAAAAACTGTAAGCAAATTGATTCCCAAATAAAAGAAGAGAAAGTCTCAAAAGAAATAAAATAAAATAGCAAATTTTATGGTATATGAATTATATCTCAATAAAGTTGTTATTAAAAAACAGTCAAAGCACAAATTTCCCATCTGTAAATTAAAAACTTTTCTTGGTTTTTTTTTTCTGACTCCAAGTCCTTATCCAGTATTGTGTTCCCCCAAACTCAAGTTTGTTTATCATCATAGCTCTCTGCTGGGCTGTTGTTCACTGCTGTACCTCAAGTAATCATTTATACTCACACTCAGCACTGATATTCATTTTTTTATTCATAGAAGTGGAGAGAACTACACTAGAATTCAACATAACATATTTTATTAAGTATCAAGGAAGAGGTAAAACTCATATGCAGATTGGTTTATTAAAATATTTATTTGGTTATCAATAATACTAATATTGAGAGTCAAAAAGGATGGGGCCATGCCTTCCCTCTTATATTCAGGAGGGAATGAAATCTTCTAATGATCTTTTTGTTCACACTTTTCTAAAAAGACCATGCCTGGTAACAAGCGATCTCACATTCTCACCCTCCCTTCTAGTACTGCTGTCTATAACTGTCACACTATCTGAATTATAATGTCTATTGAAATAAAGAAAAACAACACCAAACAAACAGTCATTGTTTGAGGGAATTTTTAAATTTAAAAAATCACAGATATTATTTTCATCAGAAAATGTCATTTTTAAAACAATTAAACATTACATTCATTCCATGGTTTATATAATTCAACCTCCCTCTCTCAATTGAAATAGCCTTAGTATTTCAACTTCCTTTAAAATGCTATCATCTGGGGTTCATTTCAAATTGCTAAGATTCTTCAAGAAAGGTGCCAGCTGTTCTGCTCCAAAGGGTTTATTTGCTAGGTGAGGCAACACACTTTCTAGGGGTGCCATCTCTGCTGGAGCCACTGGCATAGGACAAACACTTCCCATGGGAAGGAGGCAGGCAGACATTCCTGCTGCCTCGGAGCGAGTTCTGGAGAGCTAAATGGAAATATACATTAAATTAATATTATTGCAAGTTTTGAGGGTGACAGAATGATGACTTTACAAAACTAAAATGATGAAGGTGATTAATAAGTGTTTTTCACCAAATTATGTCCCCCCAAACATGTGAATGGTAATATATTAAGCAGAACTGCCCTTGCTGTGGTTTGATTAGCAGAAATACTCATCAGGGTGGATGCTTGGGATTCTTTCCTAAATTCACTTGGACTTTATTGCTTTCCTCAATCTCAAAAGACCAACTGATGAACTTCTGAGACTGGTTCTTTATTTTTGCAGCCACAGGGCATCTAATGTAAAAGGATAAAAAGGGAGGCAGACAGAGAAGGCTATGTGTTCCCAAACAGAAGGCCTTAGTGGTGAGTCAGAAGGCAAGGAGTTTGGCAAGCCAACCAACTTCAGAGCAGTACAATTTGATCGAGAGGAAATCCATTCAAACTCACTAAAATAGACTCTGTCCACACACTGCCTTTGCCTCCCAAACTCTGTCTTCACAAGGACAACTGAGCATCCTTTTGCTCAACTAACCTTTGCCTAAATTCAGAATAAAACAGATGGTGAGAAGCCACAGAAAAAGAGGTGGAGGCTTTTCGTACATCCATCCCGGGCTATTGACTTTCCAGTAAAATACATTTCCTACATTTCCTGGAAAGGTTTTAGAATGAGTTCATTTGTATAACTATGTTTTCCAAAGGGAAGGAATCATACAAGTATGAAGAAATTATTTTAAGAGGCTACAATGCATAAACAATGGCTGAAAATAGAGACATGTCCAATGATAAAGGAGACTATAATGGCCTCAGGAAACCTTAAATCAAAGCAAAAATATCATGTTACAGAAATTCAGAGATAATTACGATGCCTAATAAAAATGAGCTAATGTTAGTAAAGTCCTTTGAGACCAAAAAAGGCAATATATCAGTGTATTTATGTCATATTTAACTTCTACGCCAGTAGAATTGCCTGTCTATTTAAAAATGCAGTGATTGATTCCGCAGCCCAGGCCCTCAGCTTTTCCAAAATAAGCAGCACTATCCCCCACTACCTACAGATAGACTCACGAACTCCACGAAATCCTGCAACCTCCTTCACCCCCAACCCTCAGATGGAAAAGATGAGAAGAGGGTAGGGAAAAAATGAGAGGGGACATGGGGAGAAAAATCAATGCATGGACGCGTAAGGTGGTTTAGGCTGGTGGAATAAACAGGGTGGGTGAACATCAGAAAGGCCGAGAACATGCGGGGTGGGAGTGAGTGGGCGGATAGACGAGTGGGAGAGAAAATGAGGGCCAGCAGAAGGCCGGAGGCTAGAGCAAGGGTTACAGGAGGCTTCCTGGGAATTTGGTGATGTCAGATGCCACAGCCTTCCTCCACCTTTCCTACTGGGGGCATGTGCTATAAAACATGCTCTTCAGGCAGCTACTGCAAGTTACATAAAGGAGAAACAAATTTGAACGAAGTAAATAATACTGGTCCTTGCTGATTATAGTTTCCTATTTGAATGTAGGGAAATATCACCTCTCAGTCTGCAGACAGATGCTCAGCCCCAGAGTTGAATATTAGGATTATTGTGAGTCTGGCCTATTTGTGACAGCACAAAGGACAGCTTTATAGTGTGCTGCAATAGTTGCAGTGACTAAAGAATTCCATCTTCCAAGGGACATTGAGATGAGGGAAGGAGAGTGGAGTCCGCTCTCTGACCTGCTGGGACTAATTGCAGACACACACATTTTTGCCTGGGGGAATTTGCTCAGATGGTTCCCCACCTGAATTCCCTTTCAGCTCTTCTCTGCTTGTCTAAAGTTCTGACCTTCCTCCAAGACTCACTTTGACTCCCACCTCCTCCATTGAACTTTTACCTTGATTGGTTCTCAAATTTTAATTTAAGTGAGCATCAGAACCACCTGTCACTTGAGGGAAAGAGGTTGAGGAAGAGGTGAGGGGAGTTGTTAAAAATGCTGTTTCCTGGGATGTATGGCCAGAGATCTGATGTAGCAAGTCAGGAGTGGGACCCATATGTCTATAGTTTTAACAAGCTCCCCAGGTGCTTCTGATGCAAAGGATCCTCTAACCACATTTTGAAAGACTCATGACACTTTACAACTTCACATCATCATTCTTTACCGTGTGGCTTACACTATCATGTCTGTCCTACCTTCCCAATGGTGCCAAGATCTAAGTGCTGCATACAAAATAAGCCTGACAACTAAGTTGCATCGATTCCTTTTTCTGATATTTACTTTTTAATCATTCCTGGTATATAACATCAAGTTACAATGGGCAAAGAAAACCAGTGAGCAGAATAAGATTATTAGAAAAATAATTAATAGAAAAGTGAAATGCTTTTTGTCAACGGTGAGAGAAATTTAACACATGGCAGCAAAATTTGAGGAGAATGAAGGAACCAAGGTCAGAGGCAGCAAAAGCTTCTTCTGGACTGCCACACCCCTAAAAGATGCTAAGCTCCCATTCAAAACAACAGGCCAGAAGGAGTGACCAAGCCTCAGTTACACACATTAAACATGCCTCATGGCAGGTGTGGGTCTGAGCTGGGTGCTCAAAGCCACCTTTGTCACACTGGAGAACTTCTTAACATTTCAAAATTGAAGTGACACCAGAACTACATCAAGGCCTAAATGGGGGGCTGAAATTGGCAGACAATCCCTTGGAAACTTGAAAAAGGGGAGAAAATGTCTGTAGACTTGTATATTCCAAGAGGTCTCCATCCTGCCTAAGTTCACAGGATGTGATGATTAATTTTATGTGTCAACTTGACTGTATCACAGGGTGCCCAGATATTTAGCTAAACATTATTTCTGGGTGTGTCTGTGAGGGTGTTTCTGGATGAGATTAGTATTTACATTGGTGGACTGAGTAAAGCAGGTGGCCTCCCCAAAGTGGGTGGGCACCATCCAATCCACTGAGGGCCTAAATGGAACAAAAAGGTGAAGGAAGGGAGCATTTGCTCTCTCTGCCTGACTATTTGGGCCAGAACATTGGTCTTCTCCTGCCCTCTGAATGAAACTTATGCCATCAGCTCTCTGATGCTCAGGCCTTTGGACTTGGACAATTATACCATCAGCTTTCCAGGGTCTCCAGCTTTCAGACCAGCAGATTGTGGGACTTCTTAGCTTCCATAGTCACATGAGCCAATTCCTTTCTCTCTCTCTCTCTCTCTCCCCTCCCCCATTGGTTCTGTGGTTCTGTTTGTCTGGAAAACCTGACTAATGCACAGTATCAAAATAAAGGGAGCCTTGGACTAGCAAAGACTCACCAAATGGAAGAGCATAAGAACAGGTCTGGTCAGAGACAAGTATTGTTGGGGTGTGGAGATAGAAAAATCTTCATGAAAAAGAAATAAAGAATACATAGTTTCCTGTTTTTATATAAAGACATATATAGACACACATATATTACAGGCTATATATATGCATATATATGCACACACATGACTACTTCAAAGAAAGTTTGATATGAGATTCACCAACATGTTAATATTGATTATTCCTAAGTGGTGGGATTAGAGATTATATTCATTTTCTCTTTTATACTCTTTGCGCATTGTCTGATTTTTTTAAAAAAACAGTTATTTGTATAATTAGTTATATGATTAGAAAAAAATATTTTTTTAAAAAAATGGAGTAAAAATCAGTCACATCAGTCACTAGTATTCATATAGATCTAGAAACAGAAAATGTCTACAATTAATGACTCTTACAGGAAGAAAAGTTACAGGTAAGACCAGGTAAGGACACCTTTCATGTGAGTGAAATTCATCTTCCAGGTCTCCAAATCCTATAGGTGGAATGGAAATTTTTTTATTTGCCCAAGTATTCAACACAGATTAGTACAATTAGAGCACTCAGAACATATTTTGAATTAATTGCCACTAAAACTTTGCCTAAATACTCAAAGCTAAAGAAATGTGGATTTAATAAGAAGAGCAACAACTAACCAAAATCTTTTCACATCCATACCCAGTTACAACAATATGTCCAACTGGTCTCTATTGAATAATTCAGCTGTATTCACACCAAAGTTCTACAGGTTGTTCACAGGCCATCATGAGCTCCTCAAGACCTTCCATTTTCTTTATTAAGTCTAAGATTTGAGACAATATCTGTCAAAAAATAATTTTTAAGTATATATATTTTTTGACTGAACACTCTTCCACCACTGCCCAGATCTTTACTTTGGCAAAAGTTATATGTATAAACTGCTCAATACAGAGTTGTTTATAATAGCAAGGAACTAGAAACAACATACATGTCTTCCAATAGGAGGTGGATTATATAAACTGCAGTATATCCAGAGTTTGGACATAATATATGTAGAATTTACATAAAGCCCAACAGCATTTTAAATTGGTAGAATCAGCAGAGGCTGAGAGAGATTCAAAACAGAGCGATGATATGCTCCAGATCCACAGGGAGAAGAGGCTATGCTATCATTTTCATCCATCATTCAACTACGTCCTTTCTTTTAAAATTAAATCATTAGCGGTCACCTAAAAAGCTAAATGAAGTGGTGAAGAAGGAAGGGAGAAGGGAGCCTAACTCTGCTGGGTAATATATTTTAACCTCAGAAATGTAGGAGGAAAATATTGACAAAATAGTCCCCAGTGATTAATGTTCAGGTGACCTAGGAAGTTCCCTCCTGATTTTTCATATCGCCTACTGCTTGTGTCATCATTATGGAGCAAATTCACTGAAGAGCGAAATTCAATTTTTTGAAACCAAACGACATTCACATACCTGTATAGAGATGTTTAAAAACCCTTTATCCACGCACAAAATGAAATGAGCAGGAGGTACAAATGCACATAGAACACTGCGTAAAAACTGAACCTTCTACTTCAGCAGAGGTGGGGGGAGATGACAAGGGTAACAGACAGGGAAACTTAGAGGTAATGATGACTTGACCTTTTCATTAGTGACTGGGCCAAGTCTGGAAAGGAGACATGAAGGAAAGCAGAGAGTAGATTAAGGAGAATGATGTGATTTCTTTTTCAAACAGGAACTTATTTTGAGTATTGCACATGCCCTATTTATAGTTAATATATTTTGACATATCTGTGTTCAAGCCAGAGCCATTTCATTCCTCCCACTGTGACAAAGGGCAGTCTTCTTTTGGGGCTCTCCTCAAGAACAAGGCTGATAATATTCCAGAGGATATAATAATGGAGTGATTGATTCTGAAGTAAAATCACAGAATGCAATCACTTAAAACTTATTGCATTACAGGAACTTGGGAATTCACCTTCTAACTATCTGGTAAGGCTATCTCTAACTGCTGGATTTCACCATAATGCCTACATATTAACCAATTTCTCTTTCACTACTGTTTAATAGGCCTTGCTCTTAATCTTTGTGCTACCCTTGAATTTTTCAGCACGGTAGATGTAAGACTTCTAGATATCTGTAAGTAGCTTACAAGTAGAAGAGCTCCATTGTAATGCAAATGACATTGGACCCTTGCATGCAACTTTATTCAGTTTTTCCTTTGTGTCACCCCAATACATCAATGGTTTGACAAGTGAAAAGATTCCGTATAGAGTCAAGAAAATTTTTGTCCATCATCTGAACACTCACCACAGTATAATAATTCTTGGTAAGTGGAGCAGTTTCAAATCCTTTGACAGCCTTGGGGGAGAGAGGTCTCTCTGTGAAAAAGACATTTAAATTATGTTAATATTATACAAGTCTATGATGAACATTTTGTAACATAAGTTGACTAACATACTATAAAGATTCCAAGTAGACGGATCGATGGAAATGCACATTCCTAAACAAGTGAAACTACAACTTTACTAAGCTGTAGGTGGTCCAAGTAAGATCCTCTTGTCCAGGTCCCTCAATTTCTGAGGGAAGAATAAGCCAAGGAGTTAAAACCTAGCTAAGCAACAGCAGGGCCAGGGCAAGAACTGCACTCCCAGTTTGGGTTTGTTTTTTCACTCTAGTCTGCCTCTCCATTCAACTTATTCAAAACAGATAAGCAAAACCAATGCTACTCAAGTGTATTCAGACAGCCCTTGACTTATGATGGCTCAACTCATGATTTTTCAACTTTACAGTGGTGCAAAAGTGATACATATTCAGCAGAAACCATACTTTGACTTTTGAATTTTGATGTTTTCCTGCCTTGGCAAGCTACTGTGTACTTGAGATACTCAACACTTTATTATAAAATAAATAGGCTTTGTGCTAGATGATTTTGCCCAATTGTAGGTTAATGTAAGTGCTCTGAGCACATTTGAGGTAGGCTAGGCTAAGCTATGATGATCAGTAGGTTAGGTGTATTAATGCATTTTTGATTTATGATATTTTCAATTTATGATGGGTTTATTGGGGTGTAACCCCATCATAAGTCTAGGAGTATCTGTGCTTCTAACTTGCATCTAGCATGCTTGTATGCTTACCATACGAGCATAATATAATATAGATAATATCAACCGTGGCTTTCTTGGGGCTGTCTACTGTGCCAACAACAAAATAATCAGAATCATTAACTCACTGAAAACTAGCAGAAAATTCTTCTCTGTTTTAGGCATCATTTTGACATTATTCCATTTTATTATAAAATGCTGCCTTTCTTTTACAAAGTTAATCTTACCTATTAAACTCTTAACTAAAGGAAATCCTAGTACACCCTTTCTTTAAAAAAAAAAACAATAAAAATATGAGACAGTCACAAGAAACGTTTAACAGTGTCACTACATAGCATCTTCCCTACCTGTATTTTCTCCTTTGCTTTATTTTGTTTTATATTGCAATTTTATCTTACTATATTGTATGTTGCTTTCAATCCTTTCTGAAGTATGGGAGTGTATAAATAACCAAATAAGAGTAAGTTATCTGACCTTGATTTTTCTTTTTAAACAATATTTTCAAGTTATAAATCTATGACAATCCCATCCTGAAGAATTCAAAATATAGAAAAGAAAAGAAAAACCAGCAATTACCCCATCACCCAGAGCTAACCATCATCCAGAGCAACATTTTGAAGTGTGTCTTCCCATTCTTTTTATGTATGTTTGTGAACACACACATATACACACATTTAGATCTTTCTTACTTTACCTACAGTTTTGTAATTCTTCTATTACAACATTATTTCATGAATATTTTCCCATTTAACCTTGATTTTAATTATTATTGTATTAAAAATATCCCTAATATTTACTTCACACTTAATAGCTTTTAAGACATTTTATTTGATCTTTACAACAACCCTAACAGGCAGAGATTATCTTCTCATTTTACAGAGGAGTCCACTAAGGTCCAGGGAGGTGAAGTCAGTTGCCTAAGGTCATGCAGCTAGGAAATGGCAGAGCCAAGATTGAAGCCCAGGTGTGTCTTGACAACAGCCCATGCTCCCAGCCAATAAGATGCCCAGAGATAAAGCTACTGAAAGACTTGGAAGATGGCATGGGCAAGGGTTCCTACTGGAGTTCAGAGGGGCCATTGGTTTTATCTGAGATGGCCAGAGAAGACCTAGCTGAGAAGGGGGTACTTAATCTGGCCCTGGAGGGGAGCTAGAATTCAGACAGGCAGAAAAGACAGCAAAAAGATTTCTAGGCAGGGAGGATTCCAGAGGCACAGCTATAGAAATAGTAATGCTCAAGGCAGTTCTGTTCCTGTGACAGTAAATTTTCCAGCTGAGCCGGGCTGGGCAGAGTGGAAATAAGGCAAAAAGGCAGCAGTGAAGGCCAACTCTGTTACTCCCCAGGAGTGACAAGTGGGGTATGGCCAGTTTCTAGAAGCTTTAAGCTACTTCAAGATCCACTTGGATCCACTGGTGGTTCACAAGGCCCTACTGAGCAAACCTGAGCAACACAGAGTCACCCTGCCTGTTACTTGAGATTGCAAGTGGCAGAGCCAGGACCTGAACCCAAGTATCGTATTGCCAAGCCTAGTGTTCTTTGCAGCACACCACAGTGTTGCACTCTTAGACATATTCAAAATCGACAGTTACCGAATTCTTTTAGGTTTTATTAGGCAAGTTTTCTACAAGGTAGCTATAATGGTCCTAACTAGAATTCACAGTTGTTTTGTGCAATTATGATGTAAACCAATCTTGATAAAAATGAAACTTTCTAGAAATACCAGCAAGGTGTGGTCACCTTTCAAAAGCAAAGCCAAAAGGAAGGGTAAACAATAATGGAGTGCCTGCCAAGACACAGAAGAGGAATGGAAAGCCCACATGAATGGATGGCAATTGAAACAAAATGTTAACTATGTAAAGTAGAATGGAGGAGAAACATAAATTGAAAAGAAAGAAACAGCTGCCTTGGAGATTCCTGAATGGCTGAACATGATGCAAAAAGAGATGGTGCTTTGAAAAGATCAATAAAATTTCAACCTTCTAGTGAGACTAACAGAGAAAAAAAGAGAGAAGACACAAATGATGATTGTCAGGAATGAAACAGGGGACATCACTCCAGATCCTGGAGATATCAAAAGGATAATAAGGGAATATAAAAAACAACTGTACACACATAAATTTGACAAAGAGATGTGAAAAGAACCAATTCCTCAAAAAAAAACCTACCACAACTCACCCAATAGGAAATAGATCATTTGAATAGCCTTATAACTATTAAGGAAATTGAATATGTAAATTTAAAACTCTGAAAAAAAAATCCCCAGGCCCATATGGTTTCACTGGAGAATTCTATCAAGTGTTTAAGGGAAGAATCAATACCAATTCTATATAATCTCTTACAGAAAATAAAAGAGGAAAGATCACTTTCCAAATCATTTTGTGAGAACACTATTACACTGACACCAAAACCATACAAAAACAACACAAAAAAAGGAAACTGCAGACCAATATCCCTGGTGAATATAGATGCAAAAGAACCTTAACAAAATATTAGCAAATAGAATTCAGCAATATTTTAAAATAATTGTATGCCAGGGATTCGATTGGATTCATCCCAGGGATGCAAGGTTGGTTAAATATTCAAAACTCCATCAATGTAACCCATGATCTTAACAGTCTAAAAAGAAAAATCACATGATAATATCAATTGATGCAGAAAGAGTACTTGACAAGATTCAACACCCATTCAAGAAAAAAAAAAAAACTCCCAGAAAAAAATGAGAATAAAGAGGAACTTCTTAAACTCAATAAAGAGCATCTACAAAAAACCTGCAGCTAGCATCTTACATAATGGTGAAAGACTGAATGCTGAATGCTTTCCCTCTAAGATCAGGGAGAAGGCAAGGATATATGTTTTCACCCCTATTAATTCAGCATAGTGCTGGAAGTTCTAACTCTCCCTTTAGGCTTGGTCTAGCATGGGGGATTAACACAAAGAACAGAAGGAAGACAGATTTGGAAGGATAAACTCCGAAAGTCTAAAAAATATAGCCCTTGCAAATGACTAGCCCCATGAAAAAAATTCAAGAGGGAGTCCAAAGAGAAAAACACCAGCACTATGACCTCAGTGACAGTTTCTTGCCTCTTGTTCCTCCTTTGCTTCCTACTTCCCACCCCTACCACTGCTTGTTCCGGCCATGTGGAGTTCTGTCTGAAACCCATACTCAGTAACACGCAGAGAAGGAATAAATATATAGAGGTTCAGAGGAGATAAGTTCAGTACCTGGGGGTAGTTCAAAGTGACCTAACCAGAACTAATATGAAAACATAAACCTTTTAGGTGGTGTTCTAAGGCAATGAAAAGATTGGGCAATTCAGTTCAACCAGTGGGGAAAAAATTAGTCAATGTAGTGAAGAATGCAAATGGGTTGTTTGGCATAATATAACTCAAACAACAACAGTGTCGCACAGACACAGGTATAAGAAACCCTCCTAATCCTGATGTAAAGACCCTTTCCAATTAACTTTCAATCATTTCGCCTTCCTTGCTGATGTACAGATTGCTATTGCCTGTTGGTGGTGATAGGACAAAAAGAAATCTAATGACAAATAGTTTCTTTGGACATGAAACATCTATGTGATACACCCAAGGGATTAAAACAGGAAGTCTAAATATAAAGCTCAATCCCAGCTTTGGTTTATAATGAGCAGGAAGAGTGATTTCTTAATCTGCCTTAATACAAAGTTAATTAACCATGTACCTAATCCCCTCAATTGATATCTACATCTACCAGCTAATCATACAAACTTTTAGAAGAAGGTTTTAATGACCTCTTAATGGAATCAGTTGGGGGAAATAGAATTTGCTTAAAATACCTGCTCCAATCATACTTGCCTCAATATTTTCTTGGCTTAAAAGTTTTGCCAGAGAATTTTTAATGAAAAGTCCTAACAAAACCCTTAACCTTTCTAGAAAGTACAGAAAAGACAAAAATAAAAAAGATATAAGTTACTATGTTACCAATGTATTGGCAGAAATTACTTTGATGTATAAATAACAAGTTAACTTCCAGGTTACCTCTGATTTTAAAAAGTGAACTGAAAATTGTATAAATGGCTAATTTTCTTATTTATAATGTATCTGACTCAAATGAAATAAAGGGGCAAGGACCCTTAATATATCTTCTGTAGCTTATATAAATGACTAAGTTATTGATACACGTATTTTTCATCAAGTAACATCTTTGAAAAAATATATTTTTGCTCAAAATATGGTTTATTTCTCTCATGCAATGAGAAACCCAGAGGGAGGCAAGCAGAATTGGTAATAATGGCTTCATGATGTCACCAATGTCTAGGTTCCATCATCCTTGGAGAGAGGTTTTGATCATCATGGTCACAAAAACCTACTCTACCTTCAGCCTCAAGCTCATGTTGAAAGGAGATGTGTGTGTGTGTGTGTGTGTCTGCATTTTATACTCAAATATTCTACTTCTTAACTTTCTATAGTATTAGGTAGGTGGTTCTTTATTCTGTACCTCCTCTGAAATCAGCCTCCTCTCAAAGAGCAGGAAGAAGCTGTTCCCAGAGCTTTGGCCATAATTATCTCTAGATGAGAGCTACAGAGGAATCCAAAATTTAAAATGCCACTCCCCGAGGGCAAATGTACCAGAGCACAAAGTGCTCTTGTCAATGACAGGCTCAAGGGAAGAAAACTATGCACAGCACTCCTATGGCACAGCAATCTGCAGGGTGAGGGTTGTACAGCTCTGGGCTTGCTTTGTTTTGCTTTTAAAGCATTACAAAAGCCTGTGTAGTATCAGGTGGAATAGTCCCCTCCCCCAGGCTGCATGTATGAATTTGTCAGAATCACTGACTACTCCAGTGAACACAGTGTTACATGTCTGACCCAGTAGGAAGCAGACAGAGAACACTGAAGTTCTTCAGTTCCATGCCTGATTCCACTTCATAAATGGCCCAAGAGTGCGTATCACAGTGAGGTTTAAAACTCTAAATTGGAAGTTTCATTTCTATGAAATGTGCATTTCATCTATGAATCACTTTTTCAAACTCCTTAAAGACAAATCTTTCCTAAGCTTACACATCAGTATGGAGTTTATTGAAAGAAATAAAAAAGTGACAAGCATTTTCTAGATCAAATATAATACAACACAGCATTGAATTTATAATGTCCCTTGGCAGCATCCTAGATAGGTGTGGCTTACTCACTATTTTGTGAAGGCAGCAAGAGTTGGGGTGGGAAAGAATTCAAGTCAACAAAGACTTATTGAGCACCTGCTTCCCCCGCAAGACCAAGCTAATCTCTTCCACTGTCCCCCAAGCTCACTCTGCTCAGTCTGACCACAGAACCTTCGTGGTTTTTGTTTTCCCTGACCAATCACTATGCCTCAAATTGTCCTTGCCTCTCCTCTGGGCCTGCCCATAGCTGTCTTTCAGTGTTCAACTCAAGCCCTATCTATATCCTTCATGAAGCCTCTCATCTAACCTCTTTAGCCATAATGCATTCTCTGCCTCTGAACACTGATAATCGACTGTAGATTTTATACCTCATCATCTACTACCTTAAACTGTCAGTTGTGTCATCCCCAGCTCTTATCTCTCTCCTGTGCTCCATTACCCATACTGCCAACTACTTGCTGGAAATCTTCAGACCTATGACTTGCTCTACCTCCACACAGCAAGTCCAAAACAATTCATCATCTTCAGTACCAACCACCCCCCCAACACACATGCACACACACCCCCCTCCCCCTCTTCCTATCTTCTCTATTAATGGAGTGCAGCACACATCAAGCATTTCCTATGTCTAAAGCACCATGCTAGGCACTGTGGAGACAGAAAAGTATACAAAGATGAGTAAGTCCCCCTTGACCTCCCTGTCAAGGTGAGTTAGGTGCCCCTCTTCTCCTCACCCCTCCCCACAGCACCTTGTAGTTAGCTCTATCACTAAACTTGTCGTACCGTATTCTAATGATGTCTTCCTCCACTAGAGTATGAGCACCATGAGGGCCACAGCCATGTCCTATGCATCTCTGCTGCACCAGTGCCCAGGACAGAGACTGATACCCTAACCATGAAAAACAAACCTTTGCTGGCTGGGTAGGTAGACAACAGTGCACGCCCTTAAGGAGCTCACCATCCAGTGGGACCCCTAGACTTGGAGTTATCCTCACCTCTTCCCTTATCCTCATAACGAAACATCAGCAAGTCCTCTGATTTGATTTCAACTGTATCTACTGCATCTATCCACTTCCTCCCTACAATCACCAGAGTAGTCCACACCACTATCTGGATTGCCTGGACCTCAGCAGTAGCCTCTATTGGTTTCCCTACATCCTCATTGGTTATCCCCACCACTGCCCTGCCATCCACCCCCCCCCCACTACCACTAGAAGGATCTTCCTAAATCATATTATCCCCTGCTTAAAATTCGACATTGATGCCCTTCTCAATGTAGCTCCAGCTCAAGGTCCCACTCCTTCTCTTCACACTGTTGATTCTCAATCCAAATCACCCACCACCAACTCCATGCTTTCCTACTTCCGTGCTTTAACTTACAAACTCTCTCTAACCTTCTTCTACCAGTCAGAGGTTTCTTCCACCCTTCAAGACCCAATTCAAGTGCTTCCCCCTCTTTAGATTATTGTTAATCAAATTATGCCTTCATTGCTCTAACAGCATCTTACCTAGTCCTTTGTCTGTGTTACTTACTCTGTCCTATACTGTTATAGTTGGTTGTGTACAAAACTGTCTTGACTACTAGATTGTATGTAAGGCCCTAGGGGCCAGAGTCCATGAGGTATAGATTGTTATAGACCCCCCGCCTCCGAGTGCCTAGGAGGTACTCAATGAACAAGCTGAACAGAATTTAATTACCTACCTCACATTACTCATTTATTTTACAAATATTTACTGAGTATAAACAAAATTGAAAAAGTATCTGACCTTGTGGTGTTCACATTCTAATAAGATATAGACAGGAAATGAAATAAATAAGTAAATGTATAGTACTTTAGATGGAAAGAAATGATAAGCAAACAAATAAAGTAGGGAAGAGGAATTAGAGGCAGTGGGGATAGGGTTCATTTTCTCCTGGGTGACCAGGGAAGGCCCCCCTGAGAAGCAAACGAGTGAGTGGACCCGAAGGAGATGAGGAAACCAGCCATGTTGATAGCTGGAGGGAGAGTTCCAGACAGAAGGACAGCAAGCGTGGGAGGAGCCTGTCTGGTACAGGCAGCCAAGAGGCTAGTGTGGCTAAAGTGGAATGAGCGTAGGGGAGAGGAGGCCAGAGGGGCAACGGGAGGCCAGAGCTTAGAGGGCCATGTAGGTTATTGTGATGACCTTGGCCTTTACTCTTTTCGAGATGGGGGCCATGACCCAAGTTGCATTTTCAAACAATCACTCTGGCTACTGAGTTTAGAGTATAGGAGTGACAAGGACAGGAGCAGGGATGCCCATTAGGAAGCTACAGGAGATGTTGTTCCATACACTTCTAGTTCCAGGCCTTCCCTGACTAGCAGGCCTCCTGGCCCAAGTAACCCAGACCTATACCTGACAGTTGGGTTAGATGCTTCTAGGGGTTACCTAAGTGCTCAAATCAGAGCTGGAGCTTGCCATATGAGTCCTAAACTGACTTCTAAACCAAAGAAAGTACAGGAGAAATTTAAAGGGAAGGGCCCAAAGACAACCAGGACAAATAGTCTGGGGCAGTCCATAAGGGAGTGGCCAGACTGTGCTACAAGGCAAACAGTGAGGGGCATTATAATGAGGGCTGTGAAAGTAAAGGCATGCTGTCCACTTCCCATGCCTCCTCAACAATGCTTGGAGTTCCCGAACAAGGCAACAAGAGCTGCTCCTTTTATTATAGTTTTGCACATGAAGCCACTGAATCAGGGAACAATGTTAGAGTGAATCTGAAAAATCATTTAGGGATCCTGACAACCAAATTATGTCAATTGAAACATGTAGCAAGGGGTAAAAATCATCCGTGAAAATCATCAAAACCAAGAAAATTCCAGGCAAGGCCTGTGAAAATACTTCAGGGCTCAAAAGAAACTTCTTGATTCCCAGTAGTTAAAAATGCTAAGAAGTCTCCACATACATAAATCTTTTAGTAAACATATTCCATTAAAGGAGATGCCCCTTTTCACCCAACACAGAACACAGAAAAGTGTGCAAACTAAATTTTATTTTAAATGCTTTAGAGAAAAGCTCTTAACAGTGATTGTCCGGGGGAGGGAGCAAAGGGAAGAGAAAGTTCTATTATCTACATCATACAGTTGACCCTTGAACCACGGGTTTGGACTGCACAGGTTGATTTATAAGCAGATTTTCTTCCACCACCTCTGCCACCCTGAGACAGCAAGACCAACCCCTCCTTTTCCTCCTCCTCAGCCTACTCAACGTGAAGACAACAAAGATGAAGACCTTTATGATGATCCACTTCCACTTAATGAATAGTCAATATATTTTCTCTTCCTTATGATTTTCTTAATAACATTTTCTTTTATCCAGCTTACTTTATTGTAAGAATACAATATATAACACACATAACATACAAAATATGTGTTAATCGACTTGATGTTATCAGGAAGGCTTCTGATCAACAGTAGGCTATTAGCAGTTAAGTTTTGGGGACTCAAAAGTTATACAAGGATTTTCAACTGTGCAGGGGCTCAGCACCCCTAACCCCCGCTTTGTTCAAGGGTCAACTGTATATTTTTGTAATGTTTTATTTTATTTACAGTATGTCTATAATTTAATTAATGAATTAATTATATCAATTTGAGGCATTAAAGAAGTAATGAAGACATCAACAAAAGAAATAACACTCAAAGGAGCCCTGGTGTAAATATTTTTGGAAAATGAAGAGATGTAATAATGTGAACAAATGAATACTGTTTTATCTATATTGTGACATATTTTATGTATAAAGGTTTGGGGTTTTTTTGGTAATATAAGCACAGCCTACCTTCTTAAATAATAAAGGGCAAGTGAGTTACCAGAAAAAACTCTAAGAAGGACTACTGAAGAGCGATTAGATTTCGTTCTCTGGATATTGTTGTGGAAAAAGGGCAAGCAGCTAGCAGTATGCGATGAGTTAAGGGCAGGCAATCTAGTTCAGAATCAAAGAGGCCAGACAGCTTCCTGCAGCCCTATGATTGTTATCTCTCCACACATCTCTGAGGCATTTAGTCTCATGTCTGCTTAAAGGGCTTAGGGCTAAAAAAGGAAGTTAGCACATGGCCTCTCTTATTATTTATTGTATTTTGCCATGGTGAGTCTTAGAGTAGCAGGAAGGACTATGTACTATATTACATGAGCTAGAATTAGTACATAAAGGGAAATAGTTAAGATGGAACAGTTGTCTGAGCTTTGAATTCCTTTGCTTTTTTAGCTTTTTGCTGCCTCTATGTAATCTAAATACAACTTTGTTTCAAAATATCTAACCACAGATTTTTTCCAGTTCTGTTCTAGTCTTATTTTTGACATACACATACAAGTATAAACAGTTTCTGTTAACCAATTAAAACTACAATATTTTTAGAAAGAAGACCAAGAAAGTATAAGAGTCACATTCAAAAAGACTTTTAAAAGCTTCGCTTACCACTGGATTTAACTTCTCGGACATAATTACTAGGGAACCAGCCTGTTTTCCCATTTAATGTGCCTTCCCACCAGCCTCCTTCTTCAACTCGAGTGACGTAAATGATGTCCCCTTTACAGACTGACAGTTCATCTTCATTAGTCTGCTTAAAGTTGAATCTTGCTTTTACTATCAACTGGTGACTTCCATTTTCTGTCATCTCCTAGAGAAACAAAATCCACACCAGATTAAGCGCTCATCTAAATGAAGCAGGGGTAGAAATGATATGGATTTAGGCAAATAAAGTGGGGTAACCAAGGATAAAACCCCAGGTCCATCTCATTCCTGGGTTTTTAACTTAGGAGTCCATAAATGGGTCTCAGGGGAGATTAACAAACCTCCCAAAACTGTATGCAAACTTTTGCATTTGTGAGAATGTGTATTTTGGAGGGGGTCATAGCTTTCACTTGCCTCTCCCTCCATCAATTATCTAAAGATATCTGTTTATCTGAGCCAGGTAACAAAGTAGAGCGATAAACTATTCCACCCTGCCCCTGCTCAACATACCCACACTGTCCACGTAATATGACCAAGATGTACTAACCTACTCTCATAAAATCTGCCTCTCATCTCCCAATTACTAAGAATATCTTAATTTGGCTAAGATTTATACATATGCAAAGATCAAATACTCCATAGCTAACTAAGTTGGGAGTTCTTAACCTGTTATGTATGAATTGGGCTTTTTGAGGGTCACAAACCCCTTTGGGAATCTCTGATAAGCACGATGAATCTTTGCCCAAATGAGTTCATACACGTGGGCTTCTTTCTGTATACAATTTGAGAGGGTCCAAGGGATGTAGAGCCATAGTGTTCATCAGCCTCTCAAAGGAATCTGTGATCTCAAAAAGGTTAAGAACCACCCATTTAAGTGCTTTGGAAGTAATAGTTCATGATGACTTACTGCAAGTGGGTGGCTTTTGACAGGGAATAAAAGTTCCACCCAACAAGCAGAAGATGAGGTACTTCCTCCCAAATAAAAGCTCCCAATAAGACAAAATGCAAAAACAACTGGGAGATCCCAATATAGAAGTTCATCATAGGCTGATATTTAAAGTTGGATCTTGCTCAATAGAAATGCAAAGAGAAAAATAAAAATGACGATGATGAGGATAGTAATTGATATTTATTCATTGCCTACTATGTGGCAGGCACCATTTGGTTCTCTTAATAAAACAACAGATACAGAAAATCGCAGCAAACAGCCATCAGGAAGTAGTCATAATGACTTACATTTGCATAGCATTCTCAGTTAAGTGACTCGCCCAATTCTACTAAGAGACAGAGCTGAGGCTGCCACCCAATTTTCTGGATTTTTTTGACTCTCCGTTCCACACTCCTTTGATTTGTTCCATCAGGCCAGCCTAAATTGGTGCTCGGGTTCTAACTGGTTTTCTCAGTGACATCCAAAACAAACACGATGGCTGTCTCCCCACATATGGAGATGCAACTGGGATACTGACCTAATTTTATGGACTTTAAAACAGATAGGGGGAATTGCGGACTATACTTACCACTGCCTTTGACTGCCTTTGCAGCCCTGGAGCTGTGCTAGAAATTGCTCCCTGTGGGTTTGTCTGAGAACTATTAGCAGCACTAAGAGAAGAGGAACGTCCACATGGTCTTTCTGATAGTTGATCTGTGAAAAGAGGAAAAGGCACGGTAAAGGAACCACTCGGGCCAGAAAAACTTCTACCACGTAACATTACCTTTCATGGGACATTATCTAAGGCATCCTGGCTGTAATTCTGTTATCATTATGAACATGCCAAGTGTATTTCAGCCCCCTCCTCCCCCCCACCCCGTCCCTTTCTGGTGACCAACTTCTTGTTCTTAACCTTACTGGCCATCGCTCTCCAGTAGAATGAAAAACAGCGACAGAACCACATTTTCTCTTAACCCATTTCCCTACAACTCTTCCCTCCTGAACCAGTTGCAATAGCATGCCCTGTTATCCAAGGCAGAACTATATTGGATACCAAACAGCTGTTTGTGGCTCTTATTACTTTGAAATATTTTAAATTTCTCTCTTTGTTTTTTGGCCCATAACTCAGTGGTTCTTTTCTTACTCACATGTAACAATACGTGTGGCACATATAATATAAATTCTCCCTGATGTGCGTGGGGAGGGGTGGAGAGTAAGAATGAGAGAGAGTGTGTCTGGGAGAGATGCAATCTCCATACTAGAATAATTTATTTTTTTAAATCAAACTCAGGAGTCTTCTCTTCCTTGAAACCTCGTGAAATTTGATCAGGCCAGAGCTGAGCTGGATGTTTTCAGTATGCTGAGAGTGTACAAAAGAGAGAAGTTGGCTTCTTGACAAATTCAAATAAGGGTTCTTTTCCTCTCCATTTATTTTTAAAAGATATAAACTGCAAAAGTCTAAAGCCCAAACATTCCCTAGGCGACAAACTCAGTATCCAAGTAATTTCCTTGATGCTGTGGATTTTAACTTTCACCTCCTTGTATTTTTATAAATATCTGTGGCAAGGGAAGAGACTGTAAAACTTGCTAGGAGAGTTTGGCAAAGGAACGTATAATTTGTGTGGCATAATGTTAGAATTACACGATCCTCCCTGCCTGGAACTGGATAGTTGTCGTGTGTGTTAAATATAGTTGCTTGAATTAGCTGTACTTTCTGCTATACGCCTTGTAATAGCTCAAAAGCATTTTTTTCCCCAAAAAGCAAAAGAACAACTTTGGAGAAGTATTTTTACATGTATTGCTATTATGTACAGCTCTTTTGACTAAAACTATAATTACTTGATAGCTTCCTAGATGCTCCATCCTATTTGGCACTTGATTATATTGTCTGCTCTTGTTCTCTAATTGTTTCACATGGGTAAGTTGAGTCTCCCTAAATAGACAGTAATTTTCTCAAGGGCAGGGACCATATCTTCCACTTCCTTTGTAGCACCTGGCAGTGCTGGGTACACAACCAGTTATCTCTCCAACAGTTTGAGCAGCAAGACCCGTGTTTGGGCATAAGGGCTCTGGAGTCAGTCAGATGTGGGTTTGAATCCCAGGTCAGCCACTTACTTTCTAGCTGGGCAACTATGGGCCTGACTTTCCTTATCTGTAATATGGACCTAGTAATAATAATACCTACCCCCAGGGTTGTTTCAAAGATGGAATGAGACCACCTATGGCTCTTAGGACAGCCTAGACCCAGGGTAAGAGCTCAAAGCATTTCAACTGTGATTATTACTACCCAGCTATTGGTAAAATACTGTATCACAGGAGTAAAGTTATACTCTGTTCATCATCATTTTCTTCACACTTACTAGATTTATCTTTAATACCTCCATTGTTATGAGAGCTAAACATTTAAGTAAAAGATATTCTTTTCACTCTCTATAAATCCAAGTCTTCATTTCTGGTGCAAGGTTACTGAGGGATTCCTTTATATGGACAAAGATATACAGAAAACAATGAAAAAATATGTCTCTAGTGGGGAAAGGGAAGTAACAACTATTTTGTAAACTTTATGAAAAAAGGAACTGGTCTTTTCCTTTTTATTTTCTGTCTTGTTATACTCCGTTGGCTAGTCAAGAGCTTTGAATGAAATATTTTCTTGGTTCTTATCATTATATTAAGGGCATCAGGAGAACATCTGTGATAAGTATGTCTAAATCCTAAACCTTGAAAAATTAAAGCATTTGACGCTTGTTGGGCTTTGATTGGGGGGCAGGGGGGAAATTTGCACCAATCAAACAATCCTGGCCATAGTTGGCTCCTAGGGTAATCAGAAACATATGGATGCAAAAATGTCACCCAGAACTCATAAATCACAAGCCCTGCTTACCTTCTGTCGCTTTGTTGACAGCTAAAAGAGTACTCAGAACCTTGGAGAAATTGACCCCTGAATAAAGGTCATCAGGATCAAATACCTACAAGAAAGGAAAATTGAAACTGTAAGACACTATAAGTATTCAACTCAACAAACAAAACCATCGAAGCCCCACTTCCTCCAGCTCTCAGGAGAAAAAATGTAAAAGCCAAGACGCAAACCTCTATATACCTTTGGGAGAAATGAGCGCGGCAGCTGAGCCGCCTAATGACATGTGGCGGGCCGTCAGTGAGTCAGAGCAAAGCAGTAAGGGGAAATGAGAGCCAAGCTGAGAAGGCGGCGCCCACCAGGAAATGCACAATGCATGCTCAGACCCACACTTCTGACCTGAGCATAGCAATACTCTCAGCCCAGTTACAGGAAGCTCATATGCACAAGTTACAATTAAAGCCCATCACCTACAGAATGTCTTCAGCAGTCCAAAACAAGGAGGTGGAGCCTTTTTGACACACAGTTTATTCACTGTACTCAGTTGGGACGCTGTCAGAAGTCCCTTTCTCTCTGCTCCCCTTCCTCCCTGCTGCTGCCCACTGGATCCCAACTGCCTGGGATCCCTCTCAGCTCATCTTCATGGATTTGAACCTTTGCCTGCCTGAGCCTATGGGTTCTTCCTAGCATTAGGTGACTTTTCCAGATATGACCTCTGGCCTTCCTGATAGTACTCAACTCTCAGCAAAAACACATTAAATAAAGTCAACATTTCACTTTGCCAGTCTCAACTATCATTCTGATAAGCTACTGTCCCTAGTGAAGACACCAATCAGCTGTTGTTGTTTTAAATACAAGTTAATTGTTAATTTTAAGATGTAGTCGATATATTAAAATGTATTGAGACTTCTTCTAGTCTCAAATATACATATTTGGGACTAGAGTATTCTCAAGCACAGGCACAATCTATTAATTTGCCAGCCAACAATGTAGATGTACATATCTATAGGTAACCAGATGCTCACCTTCTGGATGGAAATGCCCCTTCTAAAAACATTTTGCTTCAGGATGTCTAGAAATCTCTTGAAGGAAACAGATTGCATCATTTTTCCCCAAATGTGGTGATGGGAATAAAATGTACCTTTTCATGTGGGGCATGATTGGTAATGGGCCTAGGATTATGAAGGGTCTGTCTTCCCATTAGGCAGAGCCATTTGTTCCATTTTTAATCTGCATATTTTCTGGGAGCCACATCAAGACAAATTTTTATCTTCTTTTTGTACGTATTCTTGAAGACCTAAAATCTGTTTCTAGAACGAAAATATACAATATCCGTTTTTTTCAAGTTTCCGGGGTCAATAAAGATATATGCAAATGTGAGCCTGCACAAGTCTGCCTATTCTGGGATTCACAACTCTACTATTCATTTAATCAATCAATGTCTTGCATTCGAAGTTAAAATGACTGAAGAGCCCAATTGGATCTAAAAATGAGACATTAATATACTCTTAGTAAAAGTAATGTTAATATTACTACAGAATTAAATAACACTATGATCCAAATATATTTCTGAATGCTACAATATAAAATTCAAAGTTTTCCAGGAATAAATTGACAGTAGTTCTCTTTTAGTTTGTCAAAGCCTGGGTGAACAATATACAATAGACTCTAGAGAGAGTGTCTACTATCCCAGGGGATTCTGGACTTATTGAGTCCCCCTTAGAACTGATCAAGTGGGAAAGTGTTAATGGCATCTATGCCAAAATGACAGCAAAGCAAGAAATTCACCTGTTTTTAGTTCATAATTCCTAATGGGAGTGTACATATGTATGTGCATGGGATATGTGTATTTGGTGGGTATGGTAGAGATGGGTGGAGTCTACACTAATAAGGAGAAGTTAAATATTAGGAGAATAAGGTGTGAGAACAAAAGCTATGATAAAAGCCTCCCCCTTTTGTTTTTAGTTGTTCCTTATCCAGGGTTGTTGACTGCCTATACAGGGCAACACCGGTATTATTCACTTGTATTGGTACTTGACTGAATTTGAAAACAAATAAACTGACCAGAAAATGAAATGTGCATCAGAAAGAGTCATTGCATCTGCTTGAGGGAAGTTTCCTGGACCGTACACAGTTCCCTTTTGAGAAAACCCCTATATACTTAAGTTTATCATCTATCAACAGACACTGCTCTTCTCACTGCAAGCCTATTCTGTAGCACTAGGAACTACACAGGAAGGATTTCGAAGGGGCCTCTGGGAACTAGTAGAGAAGGCAATGCCTAAGGATTATTATTTCAGAGCAGTTGGAAGATCCGATATAACCACAAACACCCTCTACCACACTACACCCTCCTCAGCCCAAAATTAAATGATTGAAAATTCCACCCCAGAATTTCTTCCGTAGGGGACTTGAGATAGGTCCCTTAAGAAAACGGAAACATTATTTGGAGGGAGCACAACACAACACTTTAAGTCATTATCAGTCACGTATACCTTAGTGGAAATGGGAAGTATGAAGCCAAGTTTAGAGATGATGATGTAGAGAAAGACTAAGGGCTCTGGTGCCCAACTAGGAGAAAGCAAAGGAGAATCCCCCAACGTGGAGAGGGTGTGAGAAGCACAAGGAAAAGAAGATTGCAGTCCAAGCCATTTGCCTAGGACTAAGCCCACTCATTTATACATACAGACTGGAGAGCCAATTCCCCTTTCTGTCTGCAAAGCACTGGAGCCTGTTAAAAGGTAATGCAAATTTGCACATTTACGCTGTATGTAATTTTCCAAAGTCATTTTCAATGAAATTTTTCAAAATCAAAGTCAAATCATGACACAGTCATGATGATACTAATCTTCTAGTAAATACCCTGTACAAGCCTTGCTAGCCTGTTTAGTGTCTCTGGTACATGCCTGAGTCCCAGATTAGCTGAACTTTCTTTATACCTATTTTGGTCCAGAAATAAGCCAGTTAGTTCCAGTTGGATCTGTGAAGGTCAAATGAACAGTAGGATTCGCTCCCTTCATTTATCTTACCACTAAGATATCTTACCACTACTGTAACTCAGACAAGAAAAAAAGTACTACTCCTTAGACTATTGCTAGATGGCTTCAAAGTACCACTCTTGCAATCAGATGAGGCAAGGTTTAAGTTTAACAAGAACAAAAACATTTACTCTACTCTGGGTAAGCAATAGGAGAGACAAGAATTAAACTTCATTAAAGATTTTTTTAAAGTATTTACATATAGCCAATCTAAGGTCCATTCCTACATCAGCAGATGTAATCAGAATAGACATTTAATTTGTAAATGTTTCCCCACATTTTTCCATTCTGGATATCCACAATGGCAGCAAAACCTATTTTCAATCCACTAAACACCAGGTGTGAATTCTGAACTATTGGGGATCTGCCAGCATAAACTGCACGGAAGTTAATATTTTTGTGGCTGTACAAACAGAACCTTTTGGAGTAGTTCTCAGTTTCAACATGTATGCTACTTTATGACACTTTCCCTAAACTGACAAAAGCAAGGAAGTACATGAGAAGAAACTCCCCCAACCTCTTGTTCCATTTTCTCACTAATCTTATAGCTACCATTTACTGATTCACTGAGCTCCTGCTATGTGCCTGGCACCATGCTTGGAGATTATATATGCCATGGTCTGAATGGTTGTGTCCTTCCCAAATTCATGTTTAAACCTAATCACCAATGTGTTGGTATTTGGAGGTGGGGCTGTTGGGAGGTGATTATGTCATGAGGGCAAAGCTCTCATGAATGGGATCAGTGCCCTTATAAAAGAGGTTCCAGAGAGCCGCCGTCTCTTCCACCATGTGAGGACACAGTAAACAGGACCTCACCAGACACTAAATCTGCTGGTGCCTTGATTTTGGACTTCCCAGCCTCCAGAACCATGAGAAATACATTCCTATTGTTTATAAGCCACTCTGTTTATGGTATTTTGTTATAGCAGCGTGAACAAAGATACAAATATATTTTTTTCTTTGCATTTGATTCTCCCAGAATGACTGTGATGTGGGTACAATTATTTTCCCCATTTCATAGATGAGTAAACTAAGACTCAGAGTAGTGAAGTCATAGAGCAGGAAAGTGATGGAACCAATAAAAATACACAAGAAAGTGCTCCGAGGGGCATTGTAGCCCTGCATGCACACTTTATGTTTCCATGAGACATAGAAAAAAATGAAAAAGCAATCCATGAGTTTGCATACAAAAAGAAATCCCTTGCTACTGTCAATACAAGTAGCATCTGTACCATCTGCAGCGAGCTTGTTACAACCTCTAAAATGACTAATTCAACTAATCATAGCAAAGAGAAAATCTCCCATATGACAAGATTGTCTCCACAGAGGCCTTGCCCTGTTCCTGTGCTGTCCTTTCCATTTCAAGGGGCAGCCCTGACTTGGCAGGCGCTTGGCCACATTTGCCACAAGTAGGGAAGGGCTGCACTAAGCTCCTCCTATTTGTTTAACCAGTTCCACCTTGTGAGCCACAGTCCATACTTGTGAGGTGTTAGTCCAGTGGGGGTCCAGCCTGTGGTTACAGACCCAAGCTAAACCATCTGGGCCACATGCAATGACATCCAGCCTCCTGATTTCCTTGGCATCATGCTCTAACCACCTGAATTGACCAGTCACAGCAGCCCAGCCATATCCTGGTCAAGAGAAGAAGTCATACCTTATTCTGGTTCAAAACTGTTGGTCTTTAATGTCATGTGGCTTCAGTAACACCCAATCAACTTCCATTTAAAGTTAATTTAGGGTTGGAGGTGATCACAATAGGCTCCATCACTCAAGAGTTTAAAAGTTTAATCAACTGAAAAGCAAGTGATTCAGTGGGACAGCAAGAACACCTAGCTT
Source organism: Daubentonia madagascariensis (assembly GCA_023783475.1). Classification (NCBI taxonomy): domain Eukaryota; kingdom Metazoa; phylum Chordata; class Mammalia; order Primates; family Daubentoniidae; genus Daubentonia; species Daubentonia madagascariensis. The sequence continues at coordinate 936,033 of JAKFHU010002429.1, forward strand.
ATGTTTCAAGCCCATTCAAAAAAAAAAAAGATTCCAAATATTTAGGAACATTCTAGCTCTTCCTTGTTCTTATTACTCTTATTGAGCAAAATTTTAAATTAACTTAGCTCATCTTGAATCACATTTTCTAATTCTCACAGCTGAGCACAACTGCCTCTGTTAACCCCTGAACTTTGGAGGAAATGTCATTACATAGTGCAACGGAGCAAGCAAATCTGAGCTGCTTAGTCATATTTCACTGGGTGGCACCACTCCTGGCTCTGTGAACGTGATCTGGAATGCTTGCACATAGCTCCTACTAAAAGCAGTCACAAAGTCAGCACAAATAATGCTCTTAGCTCAGAAATTGAACTCATTATGCATTGGCATTCCACTTACTAGAATACAGGGGATGGCATTTGTACCCTGCCTAGTTTTAAATAATAACTGTTCCTATTGGATATGGAGCAAACTTAAGAAAGCAAACCCTGCTGTCTACACCACTCTTATTTCCTCCTTTTTTCTCCATTTCAGCAAGTTACGGAACAAGATCTAACTTGTGCCTGTAGCTGTAACAACATACAGTGTATTGAAAAGAGCACTGATGTGAGGGTCAGAAGACCTTGACTCCAATCCAAGCTTTGTCGCTGCCGAGCAGTTGTGAGGACCTTAGGAAAGCAACACCACTTTTCCGAGGCTCTGCTTCCCATCTGGAAAGTGAGAGGTGTCTTTGACTAAAGGAGCTCAGTGAGAGGCCTGCTGGTCCATCATCTGAATAGAGGCTTTGAAAGGCAGCATCTTGGCTGAGTCCCCAAGGTCCAGAATCTGATCTTCAATTTTTGAGGCTCTTGAGAATGGACTCACACTAGCCAAGCTCACAAAAGGCCAATGCATAAACCAAAATGCCAATTTCTTAATTTTTATTTAAAAAAATGAACCACTAAGAAGACTAGATACTCCCATTTTATGGCCAGAACACTCTCTTCCAATAGAGAAATCTACATGGTAAGCCAAATTATAATCAGAAATGTGGTGGGTAGTATGGAATCAGAGCAAAGGGAGTCTGGGGTATTGCAGCCTAACATAATTATTACCTGTTTACAAGCTGATTTTTCAAAATATCATTTTGAAATGACCTGTTTATAAATTCTGGCTCTATCTTGCTGCCACTGCTTAGTGGCATTTGGACTGTGATCATGGGCAGCTTTAACTATCTATGCTTTTTGTCTCTGCGGATTTCTGTAGAGTCACTTCACATAACTAATATGGACTCCTAGATTACTTGAACGTCATAGAATCCAGAGCCAGGAAGTTCAGCTCCAATGATAGGAGCCAAGATCTGCACTTAACCCCTCACTGTTCACCTTCATTTCAAAGACACCAAATCTACTTTCTGATGGCCACCTCAGCATCACCATATCACATCTTATGACTTCCCTTCTTCCTTGTCAGCAGTCCTGTAGGGGAAAAGCCACTTTCTCCATGACAGAGATTTATCTTTAGTTGAGTACTAAGTGTTCAGAAAAGAGGGAAATGAATGAGGAGTGATATAGGCATCTTGGTGGGGTCAGTCGCAGGATTAAAAAGAGAGACAGCAAAAGAGAACAATTGGTTTTGAATCATCTCCCCAAAAAGAGAACGGGCATAAAGGAAAGGGGCAGATGAAATCTCTCTCATCAACAGCACTTGCCAAGCCAAGGGCAGGAAGCAGGAGGCCCAGACCCAGCTGCCTCACAGCCAGCCAGCCATTGTGGCTTGCCCCCGACCCTCTTCCTGTGCTCCCGTCACCAGAGCCTTTGCAGGAGTCACACTGGCTGCCAGTTTTGAGGGGTGGGGGTGGACGGGCGATGCCTCAGCTGCTGGAGCATCTGCATGCCAGACCTGGGGCTGTCCTCCCCGATGCCCCCACCCCCATCCTTTCAGGGAAGGAGACTGACTTCCTAGTGTTCCAAATTGGAGAGTGGAACACATTTTCCCAGAGACATAGCATCACGCCTGCCACTTAGTCTCTGTGAGTTCTGTAGTTCAGCCACATTAAGTATTAAACAGGCTGTTGTGGGCCAGCCAGAAAACATAATCACCGTGTAGAACCTTGTTTCTATGGGAAAATATTTTCTGTGTTACCAACAATAACTTACAAATGAACTTTTGGAAAATAATCCATTTTGATATTGAGGAGTGCCCAGACGTGTGTTCCCAAATCAATATCCAACATCCTTTATGCTTTTTCCTTGTCCTTTCACATAAAGGATAAACAAATGCCCTAGACACTCAGAGTACTATTTATTTTGAACTTTCCGTGATGAAAGAATCAAGGTAAACATATGAAAACTATGAGGGTATCCTCAGAAATTTCAGTAGTTGACAGCTCTTCCCTCCCTGTTTAACACTCCAGGCAGTTAGGGAGGAGCCTCACCTATGAAGAGAGGGCTCCTGCAGCCCCTGCTTTTCTAGGAACCTACTAGGATTTAGGGTTGGAGCCCTAGAGCCCAGCAGAATATACAGGAGAGACTGGTGGTAAATGAGCCCCACACAAAAGACTAGGGAGAAACGAGGGCTGTGAAAAGAAGAGAGTCACTGCAGGTGGCCTTCAGCAGCAGCTCCTCTGATAGTTTCACCCATCGCCTTCCATAAAGCCCTCCAATGACCTGCCTTCATGTTTCTTTCTTCTGAACAGCTACAGTCTTACAGTCTGTAGAGATGCAGCATGCTTAAGCTCTCGGTGGTCTATCAATGCAATATTCTTTATTCATTCTGTGGGTGTCAAGATTAGCCCTGGATTTCCAGTTAGAAGGTAAACTCTTTGAAATCCAAATTCCCCCACAACCCTGGCCCTGATATTCAACATATACAAGATACTTGATAAATAGCCATTCATTGGTTGATCGACAGGATGCTCTGTCAGGGACACTTAAATATAAATTATGCCTAGAATATAAGCCTACGACGTCAGTTTAAATTGTTTTTTCACTTCTGTATCCTCAGTGTCTAGAAGAGTGCCTGTCACATAGTACGCACTCAATGAATATCTGATTAATTAGTGAAAGTTTAGACGTTCTCGCCAATACATGATTAATCACAACTGAACAAAAAGCATTGCAAAAAGTATAATGAACTCAGAAAGAACTATCACTTAGGAAAGAAAAAATCCAGTCTCCATGCAAATTTCCAGGAAACATTGGTCATCTAAAATGAGATGCACCTGTACTCACCTGCAAAATTAAGCCCTATGACTGTAAGGTGACCAAAGGTGCTTCAAACTCTATGGTTGTGAATTTTTTTGGGTTGTGCACCGAGTATAGGCAAAGTCCACAATTGCTGGCCTGTCCCAAGTAATAGAGGTTCCTTTAAATCCTATCACAAACTACCATGACCTAATTGTTATAAAGAATGGAAGCTGGGAAGAACTGTAGGATTTTACCGTGTTGCTGGAATTGGTTATATTTTTAACTGTTTTTATTGTAAAATAGCATAAATGACAGACACTACAAGCCACACTCATATCCACACTCTAAAACTGTACCAAGTTACAGCGAGAGCACAGTGGGACACGGCAAAGTAACTCACCAGCAGCAAGAAGGGGTAACATGCAATTTGAAAGATTACAAATTACATGCGCAAAGTCCTTCTAAAACCAGCTAATCTAGGAGGAAAGGATGTTGTGCCAAAGTTATTATCATTTTCTTTCTTTACTTAGAGATCACCTGTAGTGATTCATTTGGCAAAGACTTTTGGCGCTCCTTGCTTATATCTCTATGTGAGTCACTTTTTCAAAAGTATGTCATTTTCAGAGATACCCATCAATGCCTAACAGACATCAATTAATCAGTTAATTAATTAATTAATTTTGCTCCATCTTATTCCAAAGAGGATTTGTGCCTAGGAAATAATCTGAACACTGTGAAGTGGGCATTCAGGAGCTCAGATATTAGAGACATCAGAAATGGTGCTCTCAGTTAGCACCCCGGTCTCTCAAAGCACAGAAATGCCATCCAGCAAAAGCCTAATACAGCCCAAGATCAAGTCCATTCTCTTCAGGTTAACATTCAAATTTCTTCCCAAGCTGGCCCCACCCTAGCAAGCCCATCATTTCTCACCATCCTCTCCTTAGATGCCCCAGAATCCTCTTTCTTCACTGTGCCTCGCTCTCTGTCTGATATTTATACTACTCCTTAAGAAAGTTCCCTCAACCATCCAACTCCTAGCTCTCCTTCAGGGACTATCCTAAATCATTCCCCCTCCATGGGGTTTTCCCCAAACACTACACCTCAGTACACAGCAGGCTTCCCTATTTCTGAACTCCTCTTGCATTTAGGCTCTAGACTTTGGAACCACTAACTTGGACACCTGGGCATACACTGCTATACGCTGTTAAATTCCACTCTTTCACATATACAGGTTGCCTCTTTCCAATAGGCAGGAGCCCACAGTGCCAGGCACGGTGCTTACCATACAGACCATGAACAAATCTTGCTGAATGGTCAGTCTTTCCTCCCAATCTAAAATTCAAACCCATATTTCTTCCACCAGAAACACCTCTCCTTTGGGCATGCCTTTCCCACAAGGAAAGAGAGGGGGAAAGGCAACTTTTTTTCTAGTAGAACCTGATAAATCAGGGCCCATATATTTTCAATCACTTGGTAAAATAAATTCTTCTTTTTGAAGCATATGATTGAAAGAAGTGAAGAATGCTGAAAAAGCATTTACCTCACCAAAAGGAAGTGAAGTTACTGCATGGTATCACTTTGGAGAAAGCCACAGTTAGACAGTCTTCACGTGCAAAGCTCCCACCTTGAAAACCCAATGAAATCAAGAGAGTTTGGGTAACATAAGAAGTAAGAAGTAGACTGGGAAACGGAAAAGCAGAGGACTTCCACATGACATCGTGGGAGAGCTAATCTCTCCCACCTTTAATTTTCTTTTTTTTTTTTTAATTTTTAAAAAACTGTAAACAGGTACTTTAGCTTGGCGTAAAGAAACTGAGTAATGCTGTATTAGGGAGACCCAGCTTTCTTTTTATCCTTATTTTCACCTACTAAAGAATCATTTCTACGAATAAAAGTCAACCTTTAATAATCTACATGTAGACAGTTAGATACACAAGCTATCTAAATGAAATTTCTAAAATTCATTTCCACTCAAAAATCCATTCATTATCCATTTAACAAATATTTACTGAACACCTAGTATACATGCTAGGCACTAATACATAAATATATTTTAAGATGAGAAATAAAATGAACACTATATAAAGTCTGGCAAATGAAGAAGTCACTCACAGGTACACTAACCTTTAAGCCATTGTTTTCCATTCTGTTGTCTTTCCTTGAAGGTGATTTTTAAATCCCAAATCAAGATTTTTCACAATACACAACACATTCCCAAATACCAGCCCATCTTCAGAGAATGTAAACTAGTTATATTACAGTGTCAATGTTTATTTCCACTATCACAAGGTATATTTTCCCAAAGAAGTTGTTAAATTTCTTTTGTTAGTAAAATACTGCATTCTCTTGATTTGCATACATTTCTCAGAAATTGTCGGTAAATATCCCCATTTTGCTGGAGACCTCACCATGGAGAACACACAAATTACAAGATGAAATATTTCTTAGTGCTTAGGCCTGCTTCACAGGCAGGGCTCTTCATAAACGATGTTAAGAGCTGACACCTTAAAGATGCCTTTTAAAAGAATGTCCAGGCTTCCAAGGAGTCTAGGGTGAGGCAAGTCCTTAATAACAGTTTCACTCACTGCTTTGCAAACTGCTGCATTTCGTCTCACCTTAATTTAATTCCTTCTTTTCCCTATCACCCTATTCAATCCTTCAATTGACATGTCTGATCTCTGTAATAATATTCAAGTCCCCGAGAAAGAATAAAGCTGAGATTTTATTCTATTTTTCAAGCAGAACTTAATTAGGAAGGTAAATCTTCTGCCAGAAGTCAAATAGAAATGATGTGTGACTATATACTATTTTGGATGATCCACATCTCTGAACTCATACATCTCTCTGTGTCTGTGTGGTGGGGTCCAGTCTGCCAGGGTATGACAAAGCCTGGAGCTAATCAGACAGACATCTCGTGTTGTAAGTCTTTCTCCCAGATGACAGCAGAGGAAGTGGCAATGTCAATGTTGAAATGCAGGTACACAGTAGCTTCTGGACTAAGTGGACATCATACACCTCCCTCTAAAAAGTTGGTAAGCAAGGGCCCTAAGAAGCTGGCAAGTGCCTTCACACCTGTTCATTTGCAATGCAAAGGCCAGACTCTGTATTTCCTTTGGTAACTAACCCCAAATGTCATCACCAATTGCTCTGCATACCTTATGCTGTGCTGGCAACATCTTATCACCTCTCAGACTAATCCTTGAGAGCAGCCTCAATGATAACATATAACCAAATTAGAATGGTGCTGGAGTAGGGGATAGCTGGCCAAGACTGAGTGGTTTTAATAAAGAGGTATATTGTGTCCTGTTGTCCCCAGAAACAACCTGGATTAGAGTCAACATTAAAAGTAAATGAGAGTGAGTTAGATTTAAAACAAGATAATTTATAGGAAGATTCCACTGATCAAATTTTCTAACAAAACGCATTCCTTTTGGTATGTATTTGGTACATTCAACCCAACTCAGAAACAATGTGTTTCCTTTTTAGACATTACATACTGTGTTTTCTTTTTAATAGAGGCCATTGATTTTGATTTTCCCCCTCAACTCTGCCCAATTTATCAGGTTTATTGCTTATTTCCTGAGGGTAAGAAGGTTTTTGTCAATCATCACTCAAAATAAAAAGCCATTCATTGAACTGTCTAATTTAATTAAAACAACAAGCATCTTGTTCTGGGATGTATTTTAAAATTTCAAGCTATTTTAATCATAAAATAAATATGTCTGTTTTAAAAGACACAAAAAATAAACTATTTCATCCAGGTAAACACGAGAAACTGAAAATATTCTTTTCTTACATTCTTCTAGTTTATGCATAGACTTAAAAAAGAAAGAAAAGATCTCCCGATTTTTCAATTCCCAGAGGAATCCATCCAAACTGTTTCTATTATTAGAACACAAAATGGTAGCTCAAGAAGTTACTGTGGGTAACAACTGAATAATTCATCATCTCTGAAGAATTCAGTTGCTTTGTCTTCTCCAGTTCCTCTTTATAACTAGATCCCCAAACATATCTCTAGTCCTGAGTTGTTATAAAGGAAACCATATACAAATTGCTTTCAGAGTTGAAAACTGGCCATGCTGAGCATTGAGGACAGCAGTAAGACAATAAGCTGGAGAAAGAATAAGAACTCTTACAACCAGTTCCTAAAACTCTTAAGATTGCATGTATATTGTCTGAAACTATAGTTAAAAATTCCAATCTCTGTTCCATGGATATCATTTGGGCTACAATATCACTGAAATTTAAACTGGCTTTATGTAGCCTTCCAGATAAAATATTCAAAAATTAAACATGATGTATAAATAATTTTAAACACATTTCAACACACTCTATCTAAATTCAAATTATTCTCTATGATGAGAGGCACTGAGAATTTCAAGTTCAGGAAAAAAAGCACTTCAATTAGTCAGCAAAAGATGATAATAATGTTGAAAGGATTAATTTCTGCTGTTAAGCATTGAGAACACAGGCCAAGCCTGCCATCACCCTTCATCTAAAACGCCTAGAAATACTCAACTTTGTTTTGCCTTCCGAAGAGACACGTTAAGTATTAGAAAGTATGTGGGGATTTTACCTTTGACTTTATTTTTAAAACAGTTTTCCAAAAACAAAGTGGTTTCTGCCAAATAGAGCATAGAACTAAGAGATAAGATGGCTGGACTTTTTTCCTATTTCAAGTTTTATCCCTGTCTAAATTCGCAATGTTACTGGTGTAAAACCTCAGAACCCTTGGAGAGCTCAGTTTACCTTTTCCCTGCATCTGATTTTTTTAATGTTAAGATTTCAAGAGGAAATATTTTTAAAAACCAATGACTCACTCCTTAAACAAAGTCAGCTTAACATAACTGAACTAAGTGAACTTTTTTTGATAATACAGTGTTATTTATGAATACTGATCTACTGGGATATATTAAAATTCCAATTAGAAACTAGCTTTTATTGAGAGTGCCAGGTACTGTGCTAAGTGCTTTACTTGCTTTCTCTCATTTAACCCTAGGAGATAGCATATACCTAATAAGTGGCCAACCCAGGTCAGTCCAAGTCCAAAGCTCAAGCTCTTAGCCCCTGCACTACTATACTACTTCTCAAGAAAAAAAGGTTTCCCTGACCAGGAATCAAACCCAGACCAAGGCAGAAAAAGGAACAAATTCCAGTCACTAGACCACACAGCATGTGTTGGGTTGCCTGACCCCACACCCAAAGTCCCCAGATAGTTATGTGTCTGGTGGTCTGCCTTTTATAGTTTTTCTGTGTCCTTTGCTGATGTGCTCTGATTTCATGGTATACATAGACATGTAGACTTTCTGCTATTGCCAGTGTGTCTAATCTACAGTAGCCCCTCTTTTTCCTTTATCACAACTTTCTATTTAGATGCTATTTTCCAGTTTACAAAGTGCTTCAACATACCTTACCTCATCTTATTTAACTTGCTATTGCTAATCAGTTTTGGGGTTGAACAACCATATTACCCATAGTGCTAACATGCTTAGGTAAGTAAAAGCAATTAGGCTCTGAGTGAGGGCCTGAGGCGGTGTCCTTTGAGTAAAGTGCATAAGTCTTAGTGCAAAGATGGGACATCTCTTTTGCAGCCCAGATCTTCTCTGACCACTCAGTCATTCTATCAGTCATTCATCTAACAAACACTTATGAGCACCTGCTATGTGCCATGTTCCATACTGGGTGTTAGGGTTATAAGAATGAGCAGGCTATGGTTCCTGCCTTTGAGAAGTTCCAAAACTAGCAGATGTGTTCACAGATAAACCATAGCAAGAGTGGAAGAGCACTGTAAAGGTAGCTCAGCACTTGGGATTATGTAAAAATGGACACAAGCTGCTCAGTTCAGCAGAGAAGCCTGTCTAGAAGATCCAAGGCTGGTATCTCCTTCTTTATAGTTCTCAGCTTGGTGGTAGATGCTTGAGGTTGCTAGATTGCTGAACTCTGGATAAACCAGGGAAATGGTTCTTGACTCTGTATACACATTAGAATCACTTGCAGAGCTTTAAAAAAATAATAATCACAAGGCTTGCCCACTCTGGAAGACTGTTAGGCAGTATCTACTATAGCTGAACATATACATACCTTATGACCTAGTAGTTCCACTGCTATATATAAACCCAACAGAAATGTGCATATATGTTCTCCAGAAGACACTCAGAAGGACATTCTTAGCAGCATTGTTCATAGCAACCAAAAACTGGAAACAATGTAGATGTTCATCAACAAGTGAACAGAAAAACAAAATATGGTACATCCATACAGTGAAATACTACACAGCAATAAAAATGAATGAACCACTAGTACCTGCAACAACATGGATGACTGGCACTAATATTAAGCTGAGTGAAAGAAACCTTATACAGATGAGTACATACTGTATGACTCCACTCATAGAAAGTACAAAAATGGAAAAAAAATGAATCTATTATCTTAGAAGTCAGAGTAATGGTGCCTCTTAATGAAGGGTAGTGACTGGGAAGGGGCACAAGGGTGGCTTCTGGGAGCTGATACTGTTCTGTTTCTTATTCAGGGTGCTGATCATATGGGTGTGCTCAGTTTGTGCAGATTCACCAAACTACACACTTAGGGGTTGTGCAATTGCCTGAATATCTATTATACTTCAATATAAAGTTGACTTAAGTATTTTTAAAAAGAGAGAAATACCAATGCCTAGGCCTCACTGCAGACCAATTAACCCAGAATTTCTGGGTTATGGGACCCCCACGTTTGCATTTTTTAAAAGCACCCCGGGTAACTCTAATGTGCAGCCATGTCTGAAAACCAAAGGGTTAGGTGTTCCCGTATTTATCAATAGCTGCTTGGGGCAACAGTCTGGCACAGGGCAAAGGGAATGAGTTCTGGAATAAAGTTCATCAGTGATTACATTCTGGCTCTTGCTTTGCACTGGCAGTGTGAGGTGTTTGTCTGGATCATCTTAAAACCTCAGTTTCCACTACAGTATAATGGGTACAGTGCCACCTACCTCTCAGGATTATTGTGAGGATCAAAAATGATCATATATTTAAAGCACTTAGCCTAGTACCTGGAACACAGTAGGTGCTTGAGGAATGGTAGACACTCAACTCCTTTTCCTCCTTTGCATCTAGGCTCCCAAGCACAGTGATGAACAGATTGCTGCAAAGGAACAAAATTCACACTCTCCAATTTCTCCTCCTGAGTGAGTTTCTTTGTAAAGACTGAAGTAATATTACACTCAAACTAATGATGTCAAATGAATATCAGAAATTTCTGGGCCCTGGCCACTCACTCTGTTCAGCACCTGCTATCCCTGAATGTGAATGGAGAGAAGGCAGTCAGCTGTAGGTGAGTACAAACCACAGACCCTCCTTAGGAAAATGTTGCTCCTGCCCTCACCTCTAAGAACAGTGCCAGCCCTGCGTGAACAAAGCACACATGCCAAGATGTGAGTTGGCAAAAAGAATAGAAAAAATTAGTAGCTAGGAAGACATACCATCCATAAAATGTACCAAATGAAACATTTTTGTATAAAATGTCACATTTTAGTAAAAACAGACAAACAAAACAAAACCTAGGCTGAAAGCAAGAGATCCAGGTGAGAGTTTTGATCCTACCACTGGTAAGCTGTATGACTTTGGTTAACTAAACTTTTGTTTCTCTGTCAAATGAAAGTAATGCCATCTCTCCTACATCCTTTACAGGGGCACGGTGAGTTTAAGATAAGATTAAGTAGACGGCATTCAAAAAAATTAAGTGCCAAAAGAGACGCAAAATGAAATTACCAGCTGGAAATTTACTTTGTTCAAAACCCCAATCATCTCCCCAGACTGAGACAGAACACTCCCTTGTTCTAACTGCTCCAAGCACACCCAGAGCCTACACCGGCCTGAAGCTGGCTTATGTAAGAAGGGACTGCAGCACTGCCTGGCATGTAGCATAATACTTTGCTGAAGAGAAATCCTTGGAAATGCCTCAGCTGAAGTACAAGGGCAGGCCCAGGCCTCACGTTTTGGAGAGAAGTGCTCAGTTACGGAACACCAGAACTGTGGCTGGAGCAAATGATGTCATCGGAGATCCTCTTACCATGGTCAATGTCAAAATTAAGATACGAAGTTCAAGGACAAACTATGGGTTTTCCAGGCAAATATAAGTTTAAAAAAACAGTTTGCACCTTAGAATCTTGCCTTAAAAATTATTAATACTTTACAGAACATCAGCTGAAATGTACCCTATTCTGTAAGGCTTTTTGGTTTATTGAAGCTTTTGTTGACAAAAACATACATAGTTGCATAGAAAAATATATTCCTTTACTGTATGTAGTTTTACTCCCACTGCACATTAAGAAAAGGGGGAGAAATCGTGTCGGTCACCCCTATATCCAAAAACAATAACAAACCAAAAATGAAAATATAAGACCTTTGAAGGAACAGAGACAAACTTGAGGGCTCTCCAGTCTAGATCTAAGAAATGAAATAGCTCAAATACCTGTTGGGTTCTTGAATGACTGGAAAATGAAAACTTGAAATTAACTACAGGCACTTGGAAACACCTTGTAGAGTACAGACAGGTCTTTTCCATCCACAAACCATTCCTGCGACAGACCTGTGTACTCAACGCAGAAAACATCCCCAAATGTACGGATGCCCGGGCTTGGGAAGGCATCAAATTAGTATCAAAAATAGTACTGTGGACTCCTGCTCTGGTTCCGGGGGAAAGAAAGAATGGGTCTGATGCAAACCTTCGGCCAGAGCTGGACAACTAGCCCCTAAGTTTGGCGCGTCCTCGCTCTGCGCCCTCAAACACCCCACCCCCCCGCGCCCCCGCCCGGCACCCTGGATCTCAGCGCACAGTGAGGCCCTGGCAGAGAACGGACCCCGCGACTAGGGCTGCTAGCCACAGCAGCGGGGAGGAAGGGCGGCTCCTCTCCCATGGAGCTCCTTCGGAACCCACCCTCAGGCCCTCGTACGCTCCCCTTCCCCTGACCCCTTGCCCCCAGGCAGGTCACCTGGCTCGGCCGCTGCCCGCCTGTCCTCCGGCTGCTCGCTCACTCCAGCCGCGCCGCCGCCGCCGCCTCCTGGAAGCGGCTCGCCCTCCCGAGTCACGGGGCCGGCCAGCGGCGGGCAAGCCTGTGCCAAGGCTGCGGGAACCGGTCAACCCAGCCGGAGCCGGGACCCTGCCCCGAGCGCGGCCGCCACCAGGGCGAAACTGGAGAGCTGGGCTCGGCTCGCCCCAGCGGGGAGGGGCGGCTGCAACTTTGCGCCTGGACGCGGGCGAGGAGGGGGCGCCCGTCTCCAAACTCTGTGCGGCGCCCGCAACCTCTTCAGCCCAGGGATTGTTTTTTAATCTAAAGGGAAGTCAGATTCTTGCCCTCAAGTTCTTGCTGCCAGAGCCGTGCGGCTTGGCGGGCGGAGGATCCCGGGGCCGAATGTGGCGCGCTGGCTGCGAGCCGGCGAGGGCGCGCGGGGCGGCAGCGGGAGGGGAGCGGCTGCCCGGGGAGCCAGCCAGCGAGGCTCCTCCGGACCCCGCTCAGCTGCCCGTGCTGGCCCCCTCCTGCCCGCAGCCAGAGCCCCGGAGGGAGAGCGGCCTGGAGGGACCGGGCCAGCGGCGGGGAAGCAGTGACCCGGACCTGGATCGCAGAAGTAGGAACTGGAAGTGACAGCGGCGCAGGGCAGAGCAGCAGCAGCAGCAGCAGCAGCAGCCCGGGTAGCCGTGGCAGCGGCAAAAGCCGCGGCGAAGCGGCGGCGGCTACACTGCGCATGCTGCCGCCGCCTGCTTCAGCCCCCAGCCCCGGGCTACCGGCGCCTGGCCTACGCGGGTCACTGACAAAGCCTCGGGCGGGAATCCCAGACTCACGAGCTGGCCCTTCCTGGTGGCCCGACTCCTCCCCCATCCCCAGATGCAACTCGGAACCCCCAAGCTCTGTGGTGAGCCACTGAGACACTCAGGCAGAGAAGCCTCTTCGGCGGCCCTTCACATACTTCCCTTCCCCGGACTATCCTGGATGCCTTTCCAGGCTGTCTGACACCAGGCCCCAAATCAGACAGTCTCTTGGAGAGAGAATGAAAATGTCCGCGATAGGTGGGCAATATGCACAGCCTCACTCGAGGTCTTATTTTTACAGAAATACAATGCAGTCAGTGAAAGATTAGGATGGCTAGAGTCGTGGATGACATTTAATGTGACTCTTGGAAATTGCATTAGGCGTGTCAGATTTGCTCAACAGAAAGAAAGAACTTGCCAAAACCCTCTTCGGTCTTCCCGCTAGCTCACATTGAGTAGCTAAATGTGCAAAAGTTTGCCCAGTGGAAACCAGTGGAAATGGGCCAGTTAAAAACAGATATTACAACCATTACGACCCTTGGGTGGCATGGTCAGGGCTCTCAGGAAGGTCTGCTGATACCCATTACAGCTGCTGGTTAGTTGCCTGGCCTTGTGTCTAAGTCCTCCGGGGAGGCCCTGCTCTCCTAAAGAGTCAGCCTTGACTCCTGATCATTAGTAGAGCTGTCTTACTTCCAGAACTTCTTCCCTGCAGAGCAGCCCCTGGGAAATGGCAAATCGTCCGTCTCACAGGCCTCACTTTGGGGAGGGCACCCATGCTGTTCCGGTGACAGGCAGATGGAGTGACTCAGGGAGACAGGAGGGAATGAGGGGGTGGGGGCAGAGAAAAAACCATACTGCTACCAGCTGGTACTGGAAAGAAGAGAGAGAGAGAGAGAAGGAGAGAGAGAAAGAAAGAAGAGGAAGAGAGGGAGGGAGGGAAAAAGAAAGTGAAAGAAGTAGTAACCAAACCTCATATACATTCAATGAAATCCTTCAAGAATAAAACATCTTTTTACAAAGCAAACTTGTCCCAGGTAGAAAATAAAAAAAATTAACTTGGCCCAGGAGCTGAATAGCAGGCAGTAGGGTGTCCCTGGAAATGGGTTGGTAGTAATGGTGGCAGAGGATGAAACCTGAGTATCTGCTGGGGATGCACCAGGGGAAAGGCCTGACTGAAGGAAAACCACAGGGCTAGAGCTTTCACAGACGAGTCAGTCATGTGGCTGTAGCCAGGACAATGCAGTCAGAAGGGTACCATCCAGGCCATTCTTGACTGATCAGAAAAACTGTATGTGCCCCTGACTCCCACCAACTTCAAAGGCAACACAAAAATAAAACTACCATTGCTAGAACTTGTGTTGTCAAGGGACTTCCTGGTCACATTAGTGACACTCTACCTAGACATGAGGATTTTTCTACATGTTCTGGAAAGTTTTCACTTGAGGCCTGAATATTTTCCCTGCCTTCTCCACTCTGTAGGAAAATAAGAAAGATATATTTGGTTCACAAAAAAGAAATACAAATGGACTATTAAAAGGTGAGAGGGTGTCCAACTTCATTAGGAATCAAGAAATACAAACTACTGCAATAAATGAAATACCATTTTCATCCATCAGTTTTGCAAACATTAAAGATAAAAAACATCCAGTGCTGCCAGTGACATGAGGAAGAAGAAACCTTCTACATTATTGGTGGGAGTGTAACTTGGTATAGCATTTTTGTAGAGGGATTTGACATTATCTATTGAAATTTGACACAGTAATTCCATTTCTATGAAGAAAGATGCTTCAAGAATAATCACAGATGTGCACAAATATCCATGTGCATATACAACATGACCCACTGGGGTGCATCCCAGGAATTCAAGATTGATCTAATATATGAAAATCAATCAATATAATACAATATATCAACATAATAAAGGACAAAAACCAACAGTCATCTTAACAGATGCAGGAAAAGCATTTGTCAAAATCCAGCACCTTTTCATGATAAAAAAATAACTTAACAAACTAGGAATATAAGGGAACCTTCTCAATCTTGTAAAGGGCATTTACCAAAAACCTACAATTGACATCATACTCAGTGGTGAAAGACTGAGATGGGTGCAATGGCTCACGCCTGTAATCCCAGTGCTTTAGGAAGCTGAGGTAGGGGGATCACTCGAGACCAGGAGTTGGAGGCTGCAGTGAGCTATGATTGTGCCACTGCGCTTCAGCCTGGCAACAGAGCAATACCCTGTATCTAAAAAAAAATGGTAAAAGACTGAAAGCCTTCCCTCTTAAGATCAGAAATAAGACAAGGATGTCTGCTCTCACCACTTCTATTCAATATTGTACTGGAGGTTCTAGCCAGACAAATTAAATAAGAAAATGAAATAAAAGGCATCCAGATTGGAAAGGAAGAAGTAAAACTATCTCTATTCACAGATGACATAATCTTGTGTAAGAAAACCACAAGGGAATCCACCAAAAAATGATTAGAACTAATAAGTTCAGCAAAGTTGAACGATACAAGATGAGTATTAAAAATCAATTCTATTTCCATACACTTACTTGCAATGAACAATTCAAATACTGAATCAAGAGAAACAATCCCATTTACAATAGCATCAAGTACGCTCAAAACTACAAAGCATTGTTGAATGAAATTAAAGAAAACCTAAATAAATGGAAAGACATCCCATGTTCATGGAGTCAAAGACTTAATGTTATTAAGATGGCAACACTCCCCAAAGTGATCTACAGATTGAACACAATCCCTATCAAAATCTGAGCTGGCTTTTTTGCAGAAATGGACAAGCTAATCCTAAAATTCATGCACAGAGGGAAGTAAAACTCAGTGGAAACCAAGCAGGGGGCAGGGGGAGAGTGACAAAAACTTACCTAATGGGTACAATGAACACTATTTGGGTGATGGGCACACCTATAGCCATAACTCAAGCATTACAAAAGTGATCCATGTAACCAAAATCATTTGTACACCCTTAATATTTTGAAATTTAAAAAGGAAAAAAAATAAAAGAAATTAATAAAATGAATTTTTAAAATATATATGGGCATGCAAGGGATCAAGAATGGCTAAAATGATTTTGAAAATAAAGAACAAAGTTGGAGGACACATACCTTCTGATTTTAAAACTTACTACAAAGCTACATTAATCAATTCAATAGGGGAAAGAATAGTCTTTTCAACAAATGGTGCTGAGACAACTGGATGTATACATGCAAAAGAATAAATTGGACCCCTACCTCCCACCACATTCAAAAATTAACTCAAAATGGATCAAAGATCTTAATGTTAAGAAGTAAAACCATAACACTCTTAGAAGAAAACAGGAGTAAATCTTCATGACATTTGATTAGGCAAGAGTTTCTTAGATATGATACCAAAAGCACAAACAACAAACGAAAAATAGATGAATTTGACTTTATCAAAATTTTTAAAACTTTCTACAATTTGGATTCCTATGGTGTAAATAATGAAAAAAATATTTTAAAAATTTTTTAAACTTTTGTGTTTCAAAGGACACTATCAAAGTTGGGGAGATGCCTCAGAGAGCACTTTTTTCCCCAGGTGTCTCAGCACACTTCCCTGATCAGTTACTAGCTATGTGATCCTCTAGAGCAGCAGTCCCCAACCTTTTTGGCACCAGGGACCATTTTCATGGAAGACAATTTTTCCACGGACTGGGGAGCATGGGGTTGGGGGCAATGGTTTCAAGATGACTCAAGCGCATTAAATTTATTGTGCACTTTATTCCTATTATTATTGCATTATAATATATAATGAAATAACTATACAACTCACCATAGGTTGGGGACCCCTGCTCTAGAGACCCTAAGACATGGTAGCCATATGAAAACACAAAGATGGAGGTCACTTGGAGAGGCCAAGTGGCCACCCAGAGGGCCAGAGGGCCACGTCTTTAATGTGGTCACCATGCCGCAGAGCCCAATACTCAATTTATCAGTGCTGTGATTCATCTCTGGCTCCATTTTTCTGCATTTCCAAGCTGACCATTTCAAATTTCAAGCTGGCATTCTTTCTTTAGAGAAATAACAGTGTGTTCTGGGCAATAGTCAAGCCCTGCTCTTCTTGCTTTTCATACATTTACAGCTTTACAGAGTCAGCAAAAAATCCGTTAGGCATGTCTTATGCCAAGCACTGTGCTAGGCACTTTGGGCCTAAGAGATTACTCTATCTAGTGACATTTGCAAATATTTGTGTTTAGGTCTGTCTCCTAGCCACCTGGAAGCTTGAGACTGGATAGTCAGTCTTCTTGGCTGCTTGATGCTCCCCAGCTCGGCTTTCAATCTCTCATGCCTTATGTATGGATTTTATTACTCTTTCCTCAGGGTTCTAGGAGTGCTTCAGTATGGCTCTTAAATATCCCTTACAGGCAAAATTTTCCACAATGCAAAGAGCAGTACCTAGTAATAATATGACAGCAAAAAGCTATTGTGCATGTCTTATGTGCAATGATATATTAAGTATATATCACTTAGTATTATTAGATGTGTTATCTCATCTGATCCTTAAAACAATCCTATACAGTAGATGTTATTAATGTCTCCATTATAGAGATGAGAAAACAGGAGCATAGAGAGATCAAGTAACTTTTCTCAGAGTCACACAGTCAGTAACTGACCAAGCCAGGACTCTAACATAGGTCTATCAAACTAGAGAAGGTATGTGCTTAACCACAATGCCAGATATTGCCTCATTACAATGTTCATACAATGTTTTCATCAGCCTGAATTGTCAAAAAGAGATTGAAAATATTCCCAGTGCCCTTTACTTAAGAAGACAGAAAATTATGATGTAATTTTAAGAAAGGTTTCTATAAAAAGTGGAAAAAAAATATTTGACGCATTGGTGCTTAAAGGAGTAAGCATTAGTTATCAGAAAAATTGCCAACAATGCCAGACCCAGGAGGTGTTTCTGTATCATCTAGTATTCTTAGAAATGCAAAGAAGCTCAGTATACCTTCTGGCAGCCTCAGAGTACAGAAATCATTGACAACTTCACCATGTTTTTATTTGAAAAAGAAAAAAGAAAATACCAGGATCTGTTCCATAGTAGACATTATTCTATAAGGGATATGAAGTGGTCTGATGCCACACCTGCCTTCAAAGCCACAGAGAGAGAGAGAGAGAAACAGAGACGGAGACCGAGCACACTCAAATTGAACAATAGGGAAAACTGGAATAAAATACTCTGAGGCAGGTGTAACCTGATGCTAGGGCTAACCTTAGGAAAAACTGTGAAAGAAGCAAAGTTTATCTGGGGCAAAGCTACTAGTACTGCTAATAATAATAACTACTCCGTGGAGAATACTTACTACATGCCAGGTACTCTTCTGGGGGCTTTGCATATATGAATTCATTGAAATCTCACACCAATCTTATGAGACAGGTGCCACTATTATTCCCACTTTATAGGCAGGGAGACTGAGGCCCAGAGGCATAACTAAGTAACATGCCCAAAGTCACAAAGCTACTAGTGAGAAAGAACTGAGATTTGAACTTCAAGAAGTATAGCACCAGAGCCCATGCTCAAATCTCAACTACTTGTCCACAGATAATATTACTAATGCTTACTTACTAATGTAGAGCAATTCTTCTGTCCCTGGCCCTTTGCTGAGGACTCCACGTAAGTTATCTCATAGATCTTATGAGGTTGGAGCTCTTAACTCTAAATTATTAGTAGTATCTTATTTGATTCTTGAAAGAACCCCATGAGGTAGCTATTACTGTGTCCATTTTACAGATAAATTACACTGAGGCACAGAGAAGTTAAATAACTTGACACACAGGTGGAAGTATCACCTCTCTTTCAGTAACACGTCCTATACTTGCACTATATGGTAGGGGTCCATATAATACACAGTAATGCAGCCAGGTGCAGTGGCTCCTGCCTGTAATCCCAGCACTTTGGGAGGCCAAGGCAGGAGGATCGCTTGAGGTCAGGAGTTGGAGACCAACCTGGGCAACATAGTGAGAACCCGTCTTTACAAAAAATTTTTAAAATTAGCCAGGTGTGGTGCCGTGCACCTGTAGTCCCAGCTACTCAGGAGGCTGAGGTGGGAGGATTGCTTGAGCTCAGGAGTTCAAGGCTGCAGTGAGCTATGATCCAGCCACTGCACTCCAGCCTGGGCAGCAGAGTGAGACCCTGTCTCTAAAATAAATAATTAATTAATTAATTTAAAAAATAATGCCACATAATTTAATATACAATTTCTACCTCGGGACTAGGTTGTCTCCACTTTTCAAAACCTCTGTTCTAAAGTGTTAATGAGAAAGAGTGACAGTGGCCCTTCCTCTCTTCCAAACTCAGGAGGATTACAATGACCCTCTGCAACAGCCAGTGGCCCACTTTTGGTTCCCCTTAGTAGGGAAGCACATACACACAAGCTCTGTCACTGGAAGTCTGTTTTCAAGGCTTGGATGCTGTATATACAAGGTATCATTTTTTGAGTTTTGATTTTGTTTTGTTTTGTTTTGTTTGGAACTGCTTTCTGGAAAAGACAGACTAGCAATCCACCACTGGGGACCACCAATCTCAACTCTGGCTTCCATAAAATATTACCTCTGTTTAATGGTGGCCAATGACAGTGAAAATAAAGTACTTTTGCTACCAATCTTGATTAGCAGAGCAAAAAATGATGACAACAAGGAAGGCACCCTGGGTAGGCTTACCTCCACTTGAAGGGTTGCACATCCTTTCAGGAAGTCATTAATGTTGTTGATGCAGTCTGCTTCGGTTTGGGGCTCCAGGCAATACTAGAGAAACACAGTGAAATGTCACTTGGAGATTGTCATCCCATGCCAAGCAAACCATATCCATCATTTGCTGATAACTAGAAAAAGTAGGCTTTTTTAAGGCATGGGGCAACATTGCTATCAATCCAGGAAGAGAAATAACCACTGCAGGAAGTGATGCAAAAATCCAAACGGTTGGTCTTTGTTTCAAACTGTCACCAAACCTTTAGACCCAAGCCATGCCTACTTACAAACTTTTTCTTATGCCTTCTGCCCAAGTGTGCTGATAGCAAATTAGAGAGGCTAAGAAAGACAGTTTTTTGAGCTTGGTTCTTGCTTTCAAGAAAAAAAGCAATACCTATTACCTTCTTCCCCCTTCCCCATGATAACTTATTAAAGTTATATTTCCCCTTGGCTGTTCTGTACATTTGATCACATTTCTCTACATTTTATCACCATTTTATCACTCTTTCTCAAGTTTAAGAAATTACAAGTAAGTCTATTTTCTCAATAAAAATATAAACTGGTTCAAGAAGGCAAAAGAGCTATACTCACAGTCACATTCCATGATGACTTTAAGAAAATAATTGTGGAAGTATACCTTTAAGCTTACTTAAGTATCTACTTTAGAAATAATCTATTCTCGTGATCACGGGTTTCCAACATTTAAAAACTTGGATTTTTTTTTTTAAGAGAGTAAAGTTAGTTTCACTTTGAACGCACGTTGCATTCAAAACATATATCTGGTTTCTATTGTTTTTACAAACTTTATGTGACATTTTGAATTATTTCTCTTAGTTGCTAAATAGTCTCTCCTTCAGTGGATATTTTTGAAAGGAAATCTGCATTGATTTTAGTCATACTGTCAATAAACACCATCAAGATTTATTATAAATCATTCTATCATTCCACAGACTCATATGTGCCCCAAGTTCAAAACATGTCCTCAGTACACAGGGAGGTATAACACACATCTCCATGACAGAGCAAGCTTGGGATGTGGGTGTTCTCCTTGTCCCCTATTACCAGTGGTGTAACAGGTTTTCCCTATACTAATATTTGGGGGCTAATTACTAAAGGATAACATTTCATTTTCTGACTTTTCAAACTAAAAAAAAACCAGTAAGAATGCCTAAGTCTTAGAAAGATATTAATGTAGGAGATTCCCATGACCTGGGCAATAGAAAATATCACGAGTTACATTATTGCTGCTCTCTGGTGGTAAGTAATCCCAAAGATACTGCAAATTGACCTTACCTTTTCCACAGAGCCAGGCGTAAGTCTGTTGATCAGTTTGCACAGCACTACCCCATTTTTCAGCGAGGACTTCAAAAACTCCTCCGGATCACAGATGGTCTTTTTGGGGGAATCTAAAACTCCCAAAGATATAAGCCATGTCACGATTCGCTCTTCTGGATTCATTACTGAGGACGGTACACTCTGAACAGCTCTCTGGGGCAGCTGCAAGGACTAAGCCACATCCGTGATTGCATCTGCTGCTGTCTTCCTTTTTCTGAGTTCTCTTCTGGTGCTTGCAGAGCAAAGGTTTAAAACAACTTTTCTTAGACAACAGTGGAACCCACTCAAAATATGGGATTTTAAAACCCAAAGATCACACTCAAAGATGTGGAAACAGATAAGAATTAATGTAAAAATCCTGGATAACACCGGTTTTCTTTTTCAAAACCTGCAAAACAAATTCATTAGGATAAAAAAATAAGAAACACATATACACACACACAAACAAACAGTGCAAAAAGCTGTAAGGGAAGAAAGTGAGGAAGATGCTGGGGAGGGAGGAGAGAGAAGGAAGTAAGTGCTCTTGGAAACAGAGGTGAGCCAGCACTTCAGGGGACCTTGGAAATGAGACATTCATGGGCCAGTCTGGGAAAACGCTGTCAATAAATAGTCTAGCCCCAGTGAAAATCTGGCTTCTGTTAGGAGGAAGATGCCAACTGGCTCTTAGGTCAGACAGATCTGAGCCTCATGGGGCGCTGTGCTGGCACAACAGGGCTCAAAGAAGGTAAGCTGAGAAAATTCTTCCAAGAAATGGCCGAATGTCCTCATACTATCTCACAGAGATGATGTGTCACGATCATTCCTTGCAAAACACGTTGAGTAGCGTGGTGACAATGTGCCAAGCAAATGAAGATTGTGCCTGCTGTCAGCCATCACTGTGTATAGGCAGAAGCTAGAAGAATGGCATTTTACTTTGCAGCCAAAAAGCTATGTTTAGGGAAATAGGCTAAGGATAACATCTGACATCCTGTTTACTTGCATTCTTTAGCAATTCTTTTTCTGGACCTGGTTCCACTACACAGTCCAGCTGCAGTACCCTTAGCAAAGGCTCAGACACAGTCACATAACAGGGTAAAATACACTTGAAAACAGAACGTTTGAGAACAAAAGAGCACTTGTCCTCTGTCTACACTACAGTCTGGAAGTTTCATGTTTCCCCAACAAGAAACACTTTGCATTTAAAATACTGCTCTGAAAAAAAAAAACCTAGTCTATAACAAGAGGTCTTCATCATTCTCAAACATTTTCAGAATCAGTTGAAATAGTCATGCTGTTGGGAAGTTTATGGCAAGGCCAACTTTAATCGTATAGCTCTATGTTGGCAAATGCACGACACTCACCATCATTACCTCTCCTCTCGCATGCATGGGAGATATCAGATCAATCATTGCTCTTTTCTGCTAAGCCTCAGAATCGTTTTCAACACAGCTTCAGTCATCTGCTACCAAATAATCAGCTTAGATAACTCTACTAAGGATTTTTAAAGCTGTCCTTTCTTTCCCTGTCATAATACTTACCACACTTTACTATTTCTTTGTTTATTTGTTTATTTATTTATTAGAGACAAGGTCTCACTCTGTCACCCAGGTTGGATTGCAGTGGTATGATCATAGCTCACTGCAACCTCAAACTCCTGGGCTCAAGAGATCCTCCTGCCTCAGCCTCCCAAGTAGCTAGGACTACAGATACACACGACCATGCCTGGCTAATTTTTTTGTTTTGGGGTCTCGCTATGTTGCCCAGGCTGGTTTTGAACTCCTGGGCTCAAGTGATCCTCCGGCTTCAGCCTCCCAAAGTGCTGGGATTACAGGCATGAGCCACTGCACCTGGCACACTTTACTATTATTACTTGTTGATCTGTCTCCTCCACCAGAATGTAAACTCCCTAAAGTAGGGGTCTTGTCTATCTCCTTTAACACTGTGTTGCCAGCAGAGTGCCTGGTATATGCCATGGATGTTCAGAAATGCTGAATGAATTGAATAAATGAATGAACTCAGATGGTGTCCCTGGGTGTAGACATTACCTGATTATAACAAGAATTTTTTGTTTGTTTTAATGGGTTAAGACCAACATTTTTTTTCTTGCTAATGATTTTTTAAAAATATTATTGAGATGTAATTGACACGTAATAAACTGCACACATTTAAGGTGTATGATTTAATGAATTTTGACATATGCATATACCTTTGATATAATCACACACATACAATCCAGACAAACTTTTTCATAACCCCAAAAATGTCCTTGCACCTTTCAATTCCTTCTTCCTCTCCTCCCCCCCAAATCCCAGGCAACCAATAATCTGTTTTCAGTCTCTATAGATTAATTTGCATTTTCAAGAATCTTCTATAAATGGAAGTATACAGTATAGTACTTTCTTTTGTCTGGCTTCTTTAACTCAATATCATCATTTTGAGATTCATCCATGTTGTTGTGTCTATCCATAGTTCTATCACAAAGATTTGACCTTCATATGTTTTGGTTTGTTGTACTTATACTTTAAGCAAAATAAGTGTAGTCAACCAAAAGTTTTCATCGACTTTGACTGTGGCCAAATCTATGTAATGAAAATAAAAACAGAGTCTATTTGTTGATAAATTAAATTTCCAAATCTAACCTACTTAAACACATTTTTAGTTTTCATTTGAACAGTTTTCACCATTGCTCATCAAAATTTTACTCTACAGACAAACAAAATCTGGCAGTATTATTGAGGTATCACTTACATTTTCTGATGAAGAACAAATCCTGAGTAATTTCAGGAACCTGGCCTAGTCCAAAATAAGCTTGAGCCCACTGAGGTCATCTGGATGAAAATCTGCCTCATTTTGGACACTGGCTATAGAAAATATTGCTGTAAGTAATAAAGTAAAATCAAAAAGGCAAAGCTACTGCCTCAAGGCAGAAGAAACAGTTCTATTAGTATAAAGATCAGAAGTTACAACTGGTATGGTGCAATGTCAAGAAAGCAAGGAATTCCAGGGCGGTGGCAAGCATATAGGTGAAATGACTACCCATAGATCGTAGGCCGGCTGGGAAAGCCAGAGAAGATAGAAATGAGCTGATGAACTGAGGGAGTAAGGGGAGGGCATTGAAAGACTGAGGGTCACAGCGACACAAAGAGCAGGCTTCACACAAGTGCATGAAGGAAAAAAAGCAAAGGTCTCTCGCTCTACTTCAGATCCTTAGTAACACATTCTCTGTGCCAACGAACCTGCTTCCTCAAGGGCTTTCCCACCTTCATCCTCTCAGCCTAATGAACTGTCTAACAGTTTGGTTGATTTTCCAAAAACACCTCTAGTGTTAATACCCCTGCTCAAAAACCCTCAAAGACTCTCCATGGCCTAAAGTAGTGATTGACAAACAACAATGTCCATAATAATCACCTCCTGCGAGGGATGGAGGAGCAAAGAATGAGACTGGAACTTGAGCTAACGTAGGAAACGTTTTATGAAAAATAACATCATCTGCAGGAAATAAAGCAAATGTGAACATTTGTTAAAACTGGATGCTGGGTACACTGGTACCTGTTTTACTATTTTCTTTTCTTTTACATGTTTGAAATATTCATAACTTTTTTTTTTCAAAACTACTGGGGCACTTGTTAAAAAGATTTGGGGGCCCTATTCCCAGATACTCTTGTTCAGAAGATCTACAACGGGGCAAAGGAATCTGTATTATTAAAGTACCCCACTTGATTCTGATACAGACAGACCAAGGTCACACTTGGAGAAACAAATTGGTTTATAACCTTCTACTCCATGCCAATTTCTGCCAACATCTAGGTCATTCCGTTATCCACAAGAACAACAATCCAACATCATGGCCACTCAGTTCCTTGACCTCCGGTAATCGATTTATTATCTCTCAATCCCCCTTTATGTCTGTTCTGTGAAAATGGACCTGGGGCCTTGAAATATTTTTTACTCTGCCAGCTAGCATGATATTAAGTTTTATTAGGAGGCAGTAGTGAAGAGAAATTGCAGGAAGAAGGGGTTTTACTTCCTGTTCCCTATGTGTTTACTCCACAGGCTCCTGCCAAGCTTCCAGCTTCCCTAGTGCCCACCTTTTGCAGTACTGGTTTCCCCAATGCACAGTGGGTAGCAGCTTCCCCTGGCACTATTCTTGGGTGATTCTGTAGCAAAGCATCTCTGGTGAGACAACTCCTATGTGAACCAGCAAGTTATAAAGAGCAGATGTCCAGCAGGTTCCACTGACTCAGCACCATACCAACTTCTTCAACAAGGCCTGGATCTCAGCCCTGGGTGGAGAGGAAGATTACCACAGCTCTAGGGGTATTGGTTATTACACATTATTTTTGCATTGTCTGCTGTTATAGATCTGCTATCCTATATTCTTTTAGAATTTCCTTTACTTCTTTTTCTTGTTCAAATTATTGTGTGGTTTTTCGGTCTTGATTGGACCCAAATTGATACACCTTGTTATCTTAAATGAACACTTCCTCACCACTTTAGCTAACTACTTGGAAGGTTATCCCTTGTACTTTGTCATCACACAAACTTCTCTGCCTCCTAAATCATGAATTTAAACATTACATTTTCTAAACAACCTACCATCTTTCCAGCTTGCTTGTTACTCCCACTATAATTCCTTGACCTTGTAGGTATCTCCAAACCATTGTTTTCCAAAATGATTATACAAATTTATATTTTCACAGCAGGGTATGATTTCCCATTGCTCTATATCATAGGTAACACCTGATATTTCAGACTTTTAAATTTTTGTTATTTTGTGGGTGTGAAATTCATATTTCTATGATTACTAATAAGGTTGAGCACTTTTAATATGTTTATGAGCCATATATGTTTCCTCTTCTGTGAAATACTTGCTCATTTTTCTACTGGGTGGTTTGTCTTTTTGTTACTGATTTGTGAATGTTTGTTATACATTATGGATATTGAACTTATGTCAGTTATATGTGTTTGCAAATATCTTCTTATACCCTTGTTTTTCATTCTATGATGGATTTTAAGGAATAGAAACTCTTGATTTTTAAAAAATAGGATACTTTATCTCACTCTCATGTAAAATAAATGCAGAATTTGGCAGTCCAAGGCTAGCATGCAGCTTCATAGTCATCAGAAAACCAGGATTCACTCTCCTGCTACTTTGCCATACTTAGCTTGTCACCTCATAGTTCAAAATACCTGTTTATATGAACTTGGATTAGGCAATGTTTTCTTAGATATCACACCAATGCCACAAGCAACAAAATAAAAAAATTGATAAATTGGTGTTCATCAAAATTAAACATTTTTGTGCTTCGAAAGACACCATCAAGAAAGTGAAAAGACAACCCACAGAGTGGGAGGAAAATATTTGCAAATCACATACCTGATAAGGGACTTGTATCTAGAATATATAATGAACACTCATAACTCAATAATAAAAAGGCAAATAACTGAAAATGGATAAATTGTCTGAATAGACATTTCTCCAAAAAAGATACACAAATGACCAAAAAGCATATGAAAAGATGTTCAACATCGTTAGCAATGAGGGAATTGCAAATCAAAACCACAATGAGATTCCACTTCATGCCCTTTTGGATGGCTATAACCAAAAAGACAGGTGTAACTAGCATTGATAAGAATGTGGAGAAATTGGAACCCTCATACACTGCTAGTGTGAGTGTAAAATGATGGAGCTTCTATGGAAAACAGTTTTCCATTTGCTCAAAATGTTAAGCATAGTTACCATATGGTCCAGTAATTCTACTCCAAGAAAAATAAAAACATGTGTCCACACAAAAACTTACATACAAATATTCAAAGCAGCATTATTCATAATAGCAAAAATTCAAAACAACGCAGATGTTCATCACCTGATAAATGGATAAATAAAATGTTACAATGAAATATT
Organism: Daubentonia madagascariensis; assembly: GCA_023783475.1. NCBI lineage: Eukaryota > Metazoa > Chordata > Mammalia > Primates > Daubentoniidae > Daubentonia > Daubentonia madagascariensis. Next base: position 962,924 of record JAKFHU010002429.1, read on the forward strand.
AGTCATAAAAATGAATGAAGTATTAATACGTGCTACATCATGAATGAACCTTGAAAACGTTATGCTACACTAAAGAAGCCAGACACAAAAGGTCATATATTATATGATTCCACTTATATGAAATATTCAGAATAGGCAAATCCATAGAGACAGAAAGTACAATAGCAATTGCCTAGGGCTAGGGTGGGGGTTGAGGGGAAATGGGGAATGACTGCTCATGGGTAGGAGGTTTTTTTTTTTTGGAGGGGGAAGTGGTGACGAGAATGTTCTGAAATTGATTTGGTGATGGTTACACAGTTCTGTAAATATACAAAAAGCCATTGAATTGTACACTTTAAATAGGTGAGTCATATGCTATCTGAATTATGTCTCAATAAACCTGTTATTTTTGAAAAGGCAGTTGTGAGTTTTAAAAAATGACTGTTTGAGCTATCATATCTGCATTCCAGCCAGCAAGAAGGAGGAAGGGGGAAGAAGAATGACACCCCTTCCCTTTCCCCCATAGTTTATTAGGAAATTTTTCTAACATACTAAAAAATTGAAGGAATGGTATGATGATCTCCACCATACCCACCATCCAGATTCACCAATTGGTAACATTCTGCTGCATTTTATTTGGCTACATAGATGCAGTGGCTATATTTTAAAAATAAACTATTTAAAAACAAGTTGCAGGCTGGTCCGATGGTAGTGGGTTATCAGAACTTATTAACATTAGTGTCACTAAAGTTGGTATACAACCCCCCACTGCTAAATTTGACTGGCTTAAAAAAGAAAAAAAATAAATAAAAACAAGTTGCAGGCCAGGAGCAGTGGCTCATGCCTGTAATCAATCTTAGCACTTAAGGAGGCTGAGGCAGAAGGATCACTTGAGGCCAGTAGTTCGAGACCAGCCTGGACAACATAGCAAGACCCCATCTCTATGAAAAATAGAAAAATTAGCTAGGCATGGTGGTGCATGCCTATAGTCCCAGCTACTCAGGAGGCTGAGGCAGGAGAATCACTTGAGCCCAGGAATTTGAGGCTGTGGTGAGCTATGATGATGCCACTGCACTCTAGCCTGGGCAAGAGAGCAAGACCCTGTCTCAAAAAAAAAAAAGGAGTACATTGAGGATACCATACCAGTTCACCCTGAATACTTCAGCATGCCTCTATTAAAATTAAGGACATTTTCAACATAACTACAGATCTATCATCACCACTAAGAAAATTAATAGTAATTCCCTAATGTCATCTAATTTTCAGTCCATATTAAGATTTCCCCAATTGTCCCTAAAATTGTCTTAAAATTTGTTTTTCAAAGGCATCCAATCAAGTCACCCCTCCTTGTATCATAGTACTGAATTTGCTTCTAGGCAAAAACCTGGGTGACTATACGGTTCTTCCTCATTGATTTCCCTTCTCTAGGGGATCATAGTCCTTCACTGCCTGTGGTCTCAGTGTCTGGAAAGAGTTGTTTCATATGTTTTGTCCAGTTTTCTGGTTGTTTACAGTGGAAAGACAAGTTCCATACCACGTAATCTTTCATGGATAGATGGAGAAATTGGCTCAGTCTACTTTTGATCAGGTTTTCAATATTATGCAACAAATGAGACCTAATACAGCCATTTCTTGTTAACTCAGAAGAGCTTTTTCGGCATTAAGTATAATAACTTTTGATATATATGTTTCAAATTTTTTCCTAGCTGGTGTTTGTCTTTTAAATTTTACTTTTTAACACATTGACTGCCATACTAGAAAAATTTTTTTTCCCTGGGGCCTTGGTGTTTTAGTACAAAAATAGAAAAAAAACCTCGAAAACAAAACGATCCTTTCTGATTTAATGAAAATGTTGTTATTTTTTACTGTTTTCTGTGTGTGAGTTATATGCAACTCACGTAGCACTAGAATCAATTTTTACACTGCATGCCACTTGAGTTGTATGTGACTCATGACATACTTATCGAATTTGTTTCAGAGAATTGAGTCTTCATGTGCTTCACGAGGCCACGGGCTCAAAACTAGCATGAGTTAAATACAACTCACCTGGCAGTTAATGTGTTAATGATTACCATACAGAAGTTTTAAATTTTATATATGATTAAATATACCAATCTTTCCCTTTATAAGGTATATCTTTATGTTATGCTTAAAGTCATCCCTCAAAGTCATTTTAGAAATTTATCCTAAGGAAATAGTGATAAGTTCAGAAGATATACAGAAGACCACCCTAATCCTTGAGGAAGACATTCCAAGACACCCAGCAGGTGCCTGAAAATGCAGATAGTGCCAAACCCTACATACACTATGTTTTTTCTTGTACATACATACCTATGATAAAGTTTAATTTATAATTAGGTGCAGGAAGAGATTAACAATAACTAATAATGAAATAGAACAATTGTAACAATATTCCAACATCACTATTCTTGTGCTTTGGGGCCATTTTGAAGTAAAATAAGGGCTATTTGGATACAAGCATTGCAATACTGCCACAGTCAATCTGATAAGACAGCTCCTAAGTGACTAACGGGCTGGTAGTGTCTACAGCAAAGATACATTGGACAAAGGGATGATTTACATCCCAGACGAGATGGAGTGGGACCATGCAAAATTTCATCACACTACTCAGAATGGTACACAATCTAAAACTGATGAATTATTTATTTCTGGAATGTTCCACTTAATATTTTCACACCACAGTTGATTGCAGGTAACTGAAACCATGGGAAGGAAAACCACAGATAAGGGAGGACTACTGCATGTTCATGATAATATAATCACAACTTGCAAAAGAAAAAAATCTGGAAATTAGGTCTCATCAAAATTAAAAACTTTTGCTCTGAAAAATGGCGGTGTGATAGGGTCCTCCCACCATACCGCTCCCAGGAAAGGAGGTGAAGAACGCCAGCGGCTGCCGGCGAACACGGACCACTCACTCCAAAAACAGCATTGCGAATGACAGAGAAACAACGCCGAACGCCCAGCCCAAGAAAACAGGTACAAAATTTTCACAAAGATCGGAGGGCGCACGGAGCACAATAGAGCCCAGAGCGCGGGAAGGACGCACTCGCCAGGTCGGCGCAGCGCGACCTGCCCCCCAAGCGGTTACACGCCTCCCCATACACGCAGTCAGGGACAAGCCCAGAGTTGGGACAGAGCGGTGGCTAGGGACGGCGAGCCCTGTGGAGAGGAGGAAGTAGCCGGAGCCAGACACATCTCGCAGCTACGATATACAGAGACTGCCAAGGGCTGGGGAGGAACTGGGCGGGGACCGAGATTCAGCTTCCCGGGACAGTGCGCGGGAACCCGCAGGCCGGCACTGCGCCACTAGAAGTCAGCGGGACTGGGCCCAGGAGTTTATCGGAGAGCGGGACGCGCCCTTAGAGTTGCTAACAACTACCGGCGGAGAAAAACTGCGCTCCCGCGCGATCGGAGTCCGGCTGTGCGCCAGGCTGGCGGCGGCCGCCATCTTTACAGCCGCCCGCGCGGAGCCGTGACCCGCGTCTCTAGCTCCCCCCGCCCGGCCCGGGGCTCATCCGCTGGGGCGAGACAGGCTTTGCCTTTGGTGGCCAGGACAGCTGCATCCGTGGGTTCCAGGTGGTCGAGATCCCGGAACTGTAGCGGTGGGACCTTTGAGTATTGGAAACAGTTTTGCAGCTCGTCCATCTGGTTCTGCTACCCCGGCTCTGGCCTCCGACAACTCCGCTCCGTGTCGGTCCTAGTGCCCGCCCTCAGGTCCCAGCCCTCCTGTACCCCAGAGATCGCTCATTTTGAAGGTTGCTGGCCATAGTGACTCATTTGGTATAACTGCTGGTTCCCATGACAACCAAATACCTCAAGAGCCACAGGCTGAACCAGAGCAGCTCCCCATAATCCTGCCCACTTCAATAGGGAATTTCGCGCCACCCAAGAGTGCTTCCAGCTGCCACTACTCCCCCCTCCCTGTGGGAACATCCCCCCGGTGGAGACTGCTGGGGATAGAGACGGCCACCTGCCTCGCCTTGAGGTCTAGTGGTGGAAAAGGGGTACACAATTGGAGATCCCCCTATCAACCAGTTTCACGCGGAGACACACATCAGAAGGGCAGCCACACGTGGCTAGATGAGCAACCTCTGAGCTGTGTAAAATTTTCCCAACTCAGCTCTCACACTGCAGCCAAAGGAAATTGTGTTTCTACCAGAACCTCAGGAAGAACAGGGTCAAAGTAACCCCTAGGAGCTACAAGACCCCTCCCAAAGCACAGGGCTTTCGCATACCCCAACTGGGGAATCAGAGTCTGCTACGGACATAACAATACCTAGCTAATAGAGAGCGGAGGACTCATATTCTCAAGTACAATCCATTAGCTCAGAGCCCACGCTGGGAGGTCATTCTCACCACACTCCACTGGGAAGAGGAGAAGACCACAGGTCAGAGTTAACTCAAGATCCAACAAACTTGCTAAAATACACCTAAGGCAATACAGGCCACTACTTCTCTCCCTGGCTTTGCCAAGGAAAAATAATTGTGGCCTGGTGACAGGGCCATAACTAGCTCTAACACCCCCAGCTCTTGACCAAGAGACCAGATGAGAAAAACCAGCGAAAGAACTCAGGGAACATGAAAATCAGAGTGAAAAGTCACCCCCAAAAGAAATTATCAGTTCCTCAGCAATGGATACCAACCCAAATGAAATGGGTAGAATGACAGAAGAGGAATTTCGTTTATGGATTATAAGAAAGCTCAATGAAATTCAAGAGAAAATTGAATCCCAGCACAAAGAAACCACAAGAAAAATGCAAGAAATGAATGAAAATTCTCCAAAGAAATAGAAATATTACGGAAAAATCAAATAGAAATCCTAGAATGAAAGAAGCATTCAAGGATCTACAAACACAGTGGAAAGCCTTAAGAATAGGCTGGACCATGCAGAGGAAGAATTTCAGAGCTAGAAGACAGCTTCTATGCACTAAATAAATCAGCTGAAGAGAAGAACACAAAACAGAGACAGGAAAAAAGCATACAAGAAATGTGGGATTATGTAAAGAGGCCAAACATAAGGATAATAGGTATCCCTGAGGGAGAGGAAGAAAATTTGCATGGGCTGGAAAATTTATTTGAAGGAATAATAGAGGAAAATTTCCATGGCTTAGCCAAAATCTCGACATCCAAGTACAAGAAGCACACAGGACTCCTGGGAGAGTCAACGTGAAAAGGCATTCACCACGCCACATAATTATTAGACTGACCAAAGTAAACACAAAAGAGGCACTCCTCAGAGCTGTAAGACAAAAAAGGAGGTAACCTACAAAGGGAACCCATCAGATTAACTGCAGATTTCTCAACTGAAACCTTACAGCCAGAAGGGAATGGGGAGACATCATCATCTCCTAAAACAAACAAAGGTCAACCCAGAATTCTGTATCCTGCCAAACTAAGCTTCTTATATGAGGGAGAAATTAAGACCTTTCCAGATAAGCAATCACTGATAGAATTTGCGAAATCCAGACCGGCCTTGCAAGAAATGCTTAGACCTGCATTATACACTAACCAGCGCAACAGACACCCACCTATGTAAAATTATGCAAAGGCTAAAACCCCAGAAACCAGACTCCACAATGACGCAAGAGGTAAAACAAAAGATACCACCCAACAGAATAATCAGAAATTTACCCCAAATATCAATTCTCTCAATAAATGTAAATGGCTTGAACTGCCCATTGAAGAGACATAGGCTGGCTGAATGGATTAAAAAATACAAACCAAGTATCTGTTGTCTTCAGGAAACACACCTCACACACAAAGACGCATTCAGACTCAAGGTGAAAGGATGGAATACAATTTTTCAGGCTAATGGAAACCAAAAGAAATCTGGAGTAGCCATCCTCATTTCAGATGACATCAACTTTAAAGCAATAAAAGTAAGAAGGACAAAAATGGACACTATATAGTGGTGAAGGGAAAATTTCACAAGAGGATTTAACAATCCTAAACATTTATGCACCCAACACAGGAGCACCCAGGTACATAAAGCAAATGCTGCTAGATCTAGACAACATAATAAGCAGGAATGCCATAATTGCAGGGGACTTCAACACCCCACTGACGGAACTGGACAGATCCTCCAAACAAAAAGTAAATAGAGAAATAAAAGACCTAAACAGGACTCTAGAACATTTGGGCCTAACAGATATCTACAGAACACTCCACCCAAATAACACTGAATATACATTCTTCTCATCAGCTCATGGAACTTTCTCTAAAATTGACCACATCCTAGGCCACAAAACAGATCTAAACAAATTCAAAAAATAGAAATCATACCATGTATCTTTTCAGACCACAGCGGAATAAAATTAGATATCAATTCCAACAGAAACTCACATCTTCCTCCAAAAACTTGGAAACTAAACATCTATTGATGAAGGAGTATTGGGTCAAAGAGGAGATTCAAAATGAAATCAAAAGATTCTTCGATCTAAACGATAATGGGGACACAAGTTATCAAAATCTGTGGGATACAGCAAAAGCAGTCTTGAGAGGAAAATTTATCGCCCTAATTCCCACATCCAAAAGACAGAAAAGTCACAAATCAGTAAACTAATGAATCATCTTAAGGAAATGGAAAAGGAAGAGCAAAGCAATCCTAAAACCAGCAGAAGAAAAGAAATAACCAAAATTAGAGCAGAATTAAATGAAATCGAGAACAAAAGAACAATACAGAAGATCAATGAAACGAAAAGCTGGTTCTTTGAAAAGATAAACAAATAGACAGGCCACTTGCCAGGTTGACCAGAAGCAGAAAGGAAAGGACTCTAATAAGCTCAATTAGAAATGAAAAGGAGAAGTCACAACTGATACCATGGAAATACAAAACATCATCTTTGAATACTACAAAAATCTCTATGCCCACAAACACGAAAATGTGGAAGAAATGGACAAATTCTTAGAAACACACTACCTCCCTAGGCTCAACCAGGAAGAAACAGAATTTCTAAACAGACCAATATCAAGCACCGAAATTGAAACAGTAATTAAAAATCTACCCACAAAAAAAAGTCCTGGACCAGATGGGTTCACACCTGAATTCTACCAAGCCTACAAAGAAGAACTGGTGCCTATACTGCAGAAATTATTTGAAAATATCCAGAAGGATGGAATCCTCCCAAACTCATTCTACGAAGCCAATATCACCTTGATACCAAAGCCAGGAAAGGACACAACAAAAAAAGAAAACTACAGACCAATATCCCTTATGAATATAGATGCAAAATTTCAATAAAATCCTTGCAAACCGAATTCAAAAGCACATCAAAAAAATAATCCATCATGATCAGGTGGGCTTTATTCCCGAGATGCAGGGATGGTTCAACGTACGCAAATCTATAAATGTAATTCACCATATAAATAAAAGCAAGAACAAAGATTATATGATCCTTTCAATAGATGCAGAAAAGGCTTTTGACAAAATCCACAACCCTTTTATGATAAAAACTCTTAACAATATAGGCATAGATGGCTCATTCCTAGAAACTATTAAAGCCATATACGATAAACCCACAGCCAATATCATACTGAATGGGGAAAAATTGAAGGCATTCCCCCTTAAAACTGGCACCAGACAAGGGTGTCCACTATCTCCACTTCTTTTCAACATAGTGCTGGAAGTCCTGGCCACAGCAATTAGACAAGACAGAGGAATCAGGGGCGTCCAGATGGGGGCAGAAGAGGTCAAACTTTCACTATTCGCAGACGATATGATATTATACATAGAAAACCCCAAAGATTCAACCAAGAGATTACTGGAATTGATAAATGAATTCAGCAAAGTCTCAGGATACAAAATTAATACACACAAATCCATAGCCTTCATATATGCTAATAACAATCAAGCCGAGAAACAATTAAAGATGCTATACCTTTTGCAATAGCAACAAAGAAAATTAAATATTTAGGAATATATCTAACTAAGGAGATCAAAGACCTATATAGAGAGAATTATGAAACACTGAGAAAGGAATTGCAGAGGATGTAATAGATGGAAAACCTTACCATGCTCTTGGATAGGCAGAGTCAACATAGTAAAAATGGCTTTGCTACCTAAATTAATTTACAGAATCAATGCAATCCCTATCAAAATACCAACATCATTTTTTGCCGATCTAGAAAAAAAATTCTACGCTTCGTGTGGAACCAGAGAGGACCCCGTCTAGCCAAAGCAATCTTAAGCAAAAAGAACAAATTGGGAGGCATCTGTCTACCAGACTTCAAACTATACTACAAGGCTATAGTAACCAAAACTGCATGGTATTGGCACAAGAACAGACACGTAGACCAATGGAACAGGACTGAGAACCCAAATATAAAACCAACCTCATACAGTCACCTGATCTTTGACAAATTCCAGAAAAACGTACACTGGGGAAAAGATTCCCTATTCAACAAATGGTGCTGGGAAAATTGGATGGCCATATGTAGAAGACTGAAAGTGGACCCACACCTCTCACCTCTCACAAAAATCAATTCACAATGGATAACAGATCTAAACCTAAGACATGAAACCATAAGAATTCTCGAAGAAATGTTGGAAAAACTCTTATGGACATTGGCCTAGGCAAAGAATTTATGAAGAAGACCCCCAAAGCAATCACAGCAGCAACAAAATAAATACATGGGACCTGATCAAATTGAAAAGCTTCTGCACAGCCAAGGAAACTATCACTAGAGTGAACAGACAACCTACAGAATGGAGAAAATATTTGCATGCTACAACCTCTGATAAAGGGCTTATAACCAGAATCTATACAGAACTTAGAAAATCAACAAGAAAAAATCAAACAACCCTATTAAAAATGGGCAAAGGACATGAACAAAAACTTTTCCAAAGAAGACAGAATGATGGCCAGCAAACATATAAAAAAGTGCTCAACTTCTCTAATCATCAGGGAAATGCAAATCAAACCACAATGAGATATCACTTAACTCCAGTGAGATTGGCTCATATCAAAAATCCCCAAATAACAAATGTTGGCGGGATTGGACAGGTAGGAACACTCATACACTGCTGGTGGGACTGCAAATTAGTACAACCTCTATGGAAAAGAATATGGAGATATCTCAAGAATTAAAAGTAGAATTACCATTTGACCCAGCAATCCCACTACTGGGTATTTATCCAAAAGAAAAAAGACATTTTATAATAAAGACATCTGCTCTCGAATGTTCATAGCAGCACAATTCACAATTGCAAAGTTGTGGAAACAACCCAGGTGCCCATCAATACACGAGTGGATCAATAAAATGTGGTATATGTATACCATGAGTATTACTCAGCAATAAGGAACAATAGTGAATTAACACATCTGGTATTATCCTGGTCGGAGCTAGAACCCATTCTTCGAAGCGAAGTGTCACAGGATTGGAAAAACAAGCACCACTGGTACTCACCATCAAATTGGTACTAACTGATCAACACTTACATCACACAGGGCAATAACATTCATCAGGGCGGGGGCGGGCGGGCGGGAGGGGGGTGGAAGGGATGGGAAAAACTCTCACTGAATGGATGTGGGGAGCACAGTTTGGGAGATGACCACGATTGTGGCTCTGACACGGGCAGAACAGGGGCAATGTGTATGGCCAAAATGTTGTACCCCCATGATATTCTGAAATTAAAAAAATAAATAAAAAAAAAAAAAAAAAAAAAAAAAAAAAACTTTTGCTCTGCGAAAGCCCATTTGAAAAGGATGAAAATACAAGCTACAGACAGGGAGAAAATATCATAAATCACGTATTTGATAAAGGCCTACTATCTATAATGTATTTTAAACCTCTCAAAATTCAACAGTTAAAAAAAACAATCCAATAGAAAATGGGCAAAAGACATGAATAGACATTTCATGAAACAGAATATGTGGATGGCATATAAACCATGAAAGGATGTTAAACATCATTAGCCACTAGGGAAATGCAAGTTAAAACCACAGTGAAATATCATTACACATATATCAGAAGGGCTAAAATAAAAAACAGTGACAACGCAAAATGCTGGTGAAGATGCAGAGAAACTGGATCATTCATACATTGTTGGTGGTAACGTAAAATAATACAGCCACTCTGGAAAATAATTTGCAGTTTCTTGAAAAAAAAACTAAATATGTTCTTACCCTATGGCCTAGTAATTACACTCTTGATCAATTTATCCCACAAAAGTGAAAATACAAAACCTGTACATGAATGTTCGTAATAGCTTTATTTGTAACAGCCCCAAACTGGAAACAACCCAAATGTCCTTCAATAGGTAAATGGCTAAACAAACTGTGGTACATTTATATCATGGCATACTACTCAGGAATAAAAAAAAATGAACTATTGATATATGCAACTAACAATCCTTACATTTTGCCAGTACCCATTTGGCAACCAATACTGGGAAATCTGTCAAGGAAAGAAAATTCAAAGGCCTAGAAGACTGTTGTGCAAAAATTACCAAATTGGATGGCTGGCATGGTCTCCTCCCTACTCCATACTATGAAACGGTAGGTGATGATGCAGTCTGGTCACAAAAAAATGACATCATTTATAGTGGAACCTTTATATATAGTGGGTTGAAGATTTTCAGAAATGAATGTGGAAAAGCCTTTATCAAGGGTGCATGGTCCAATGTTCTCAAAGGCATTGGTGGAATGCTCATTCTGCATGACAAATTGAAGAATACCATCTAAGTGCAATCTGACTAGAATTGGGAACCAAGAGAATCATTAGAATATGTACCACAGTTACTATTATCAACCACTGGTCACTGAAAAGTTCCCATTGTCTTTTTATCAAGGCCAGGTCATGTCTGGGACATGTCTGTAGAAAAACATAGAGAATGAGACTCACCATGGTCACATTTAATTATTGGAACTGATGATTCTGTATATTGATCATCTGGGGGTGGGGAGGCAGCCATCATTACAGGTCCATGAAGGATGAAGCTGAAGCTAAGCAGATCTAGAAACCATTTAGTTTAAATGTTTTTTGTAGGACTTCAAGTTAGTATTTTTTTAAAAGTAGTCCCATTTGTACTTAGGCACCATATGCTATTTTTGCACAGCTGAATGTTTGCAATATTGCTCTATGTTGGGAATTGTGCTATAAAATAATAAATACACGGAATACTCCTTTTTTAAAAAATGTCCATCAATGGGGGGTTGGTTTAAATTATAATACACCCATCAAATCAAATATTTAAGCAATTTCTAAAAAGAATGGTATAAATCCTATACTGACATGGAAAGATATCCAAAATATAGCAAGTTTAAAAAGCAAAAAAAGCATATTACAAAATAGTATTTATGGTCTGATCCTCCTTTGTAAAAATAAATGCTTAAATATGCTTATAAAAAATTGAGCACTATACACCCAGCTATTATTACTGAACACTCATTAAATATTTCTTCACCTTCGGATGCAGAAGGTTGAATTAATCATACTACTCAGTTTACCATACATGTAGTCCTACATGAGGACTCTCCTATTTTTTTTTTTGAGAAGAAGGAAAGGGAGGTTTACTAATTTGCCAGCAAATGAGGAGAATGGCAGACTCAAATCTTAACGTACGATTTTCCTATCTATAAGGAGAAATACAGAGCTTTTAAAAGGAGGGTTTTCAGCTTCAGGCTATAGCTGTTTAACTATAGATGATGGTTCTGATCCATCCCATCTCCTGAGAAGACAACCTTGTGACCTCCACCTGGACAATTCCATTAAGCCATCTCCTGTGGTACAAAGAACAAAGGACACCCCCTGCCCCTCTGATCACTGGCCTTGGGCAGGAATGCAGGTTTTAATTCTCAAGAAGAGTGGGGGAGGTTTTAAAAAGACACCTTTGAAAACACTTTACCCTTTTTTCAGGCCGTTCCCTCTGTTACATATTCCCCACTGTCAAATGTATCCTCCTATATCTATGGGAGGAGGGGCGACATAGTCATCGAGCTACTTCCTGACGAATTGGGGAGATGTTTTAGATGGAAGATTTATACTTATGTATGCCATTGCAAAGCTTTGGCAGAAGATTTACAAAAATAAAGAACACAACAGATTACCAGGTGGAAAAAGGGGCATAAGCAACAACTACAACCGTGAGGACTGACGAGGCGAAATGGAGGATACCTGATAAGAGAGATTTTACCCTGCTTGGTATCTAAGACACTGGTAGGATTGTGGGTCCTTGCTGTCACCTGTACATAATGTCTGATACAGGGCTGGGCAAGAAAGAAGCATGGAACCACTGAGTGCGGAGCTATTAGTTGCACCCTGTGGGTGATCCGAAAGACCGGCTTCTGCAAATTCAGAAATCATATACAGGAATACCGAACGAGGTTTAGGATAGCAAACCCAGCAGCGAGACAGATCAGCAGAAGAGGCGATAGCCCGGGAAATCCTTACTAAGGAGTTGTCTCTCCATCCTATAGACAGAACAAATGACCAAATAAAGGTTAGCAAAAATATCAACATTTTCATTGTTCCTTCTTCTGAAACAGATACTTTAGATCACCTAAAGGCTGCCCCATCCACTGGGGGCTTGGGTCCTCTTCTTCCATGGGACACCTCTTTACTCTGGTAAGATGGAACCAAGGTTTTATTCCTGAGAATTTCAATGAGGTGTGCATTGTTAGAGGCACTTCATAGGATCCCTTCCACTTGTCTGCTTCCAACTGGGGTGGGGACCTGAAAGAGGCAAACTCATGCATAGTGGTTAGTATCTGACCCACTCATTTGACATATTGCTTTACTCTACTTTCTTTACTCGTGGTTATACTACCATACTTACCTCAGGGTGCTAGGAAGTGTCTCTCATAAACTATTTCTTAGAGGCTTAACTTAAGCCTGCTTCTAGGGTCTACCCTTATCTGGAGTAGGGCAAGCGGCAACACCCTATCCCACTTTAGATGGGTTCCATGCAATTTCCATTCTACATGTAGGGCTTTGCTTACTTTCTGGGTTACCTCCACTACAAAGGAGGGTCCATTATCACTCTGTATGGAGCAAAGTAGCCTATGAACATCCTGACGACCTGCAGGATCATTGAGTTCACCGTGTCCAGCTCCTTGGAGAAGCAGTTCACCAGGTTCCCACTGGGGGGGTGTGCTCGAAGAAGCTTATAGATGACCACCGGACATTGTGTAGCAGATCCAGGTGCAGACAGCAGGAAGCAAAGACCCCCCCACCATGGACACTGCCATGGAGTAGTCAAACATGGCAATACTTTGCAAAATGCCCAGCGCTCCATGGAGTGTGCTCCTGGGTCCTGTTGACAATGGGGCCATCAGTCCAGAGACTGAGCCAATAGTTAGAAGCCAGGGTGGCAACATGGATACACAAGAAGAGGAAGATGCTCAGGAAAGAGATGAACAGTCTAATGTGCCTTCATGTAGTCCCAGGATATGGACAGCTTGACCTTCCCCGTCTGAGCCTTGTCTGCCTCCATCAGCTTCCAAGTCTCTTCCTTCTTGGCCCTGGCTTTCTGCAGCTCAGCCGGGCTGTTGTGGTGCCTGCTGACATCCTCGCTGTAGGAGGAGGAACTACTGAGCTGTCTCTGCAGTTGCCTGCCCACTGCGTCCATGACCAGCACGCCATTCTCCATCTGCTTGGCCTCTTTCCCTGAACTGCTGATGCCCATCATCCCATTGTCCTCTGAGGCCTGTTCCTGCTCTGTGCTGGCATACGCGTGCAGGAACTCGGCAAAGGCCCCGTCCTGGTCCAGCAGCTCCTGGTAGGAGCCCATCTTGGAGTGAGTTCCTTCAGAAGGATTCTGGTAACTTCAGATGCTCTCTCCATTTGGGTAGGATAAGCTTCTACCCAGCCTGAAAAGGTATCTACTAATACAAGTTTAGGCATCTGAGTGAAATTCCCAATCATTGAAAGGGTGGGTCCCCACATGTTGGGTTCCCTATGCAGCAGGTCACTTTTCTGTCTTTGGATTGTTTTGAGCACATAAATAGTTTGTTGCAAACAGGGTCCTCTTAAATGAGGTCTCACCAAATCCATTAAGGCATAATGCCCATAATGTGTGCATTCACATAGGTGCCTCATAAGAGGCCAAACCAAGGCTTTGGGTAGGAGAATGAGACCATGAGAATTTTGTCTCCATTTAGCTGTGCCATCCCAAATGTCAGAGCCCCAGTTTTTAGTTTTAAAGGGGATGTAAATCTAGCCTGGGTATCAAGGCCCCAAGGAACAGATCACTTTTAGCAGCCTTCTTAGCAACTCTGCCAGAAGCCTGATTTCTTTTTGCAACAGAAGTGTCTCCCTTTTTGATGACCAGGACAGTGCATGATGGTCACCCACTTGGGCTCAGCCACAGCCTGTATCAGGGCCATTATTTTGGTGACATACCTAATATCCTTATTTCCTGCTGTCAGGAGCCCCTTTTCCTTCCAAATGGCACCATGAGCATGCATAATTATAAAAGCATATTTAGAGTCAATATAAATGTTTACCTTTTTTTCCTCTGGATAACTGAAGAGCTCTGGTTAAAGCAATCAGCTCAGCTTCCTGGGCTGAAGTCCCAGGCAGCAGTGTGTTTCATGACCACTGCATATCCAGCCCTTCATTGTCCATAAAGCTGCTCCTGTTGGTGAAAAGATCCCACTCTGGCTCTGGCATTGGCTGATCTGACAGGTCCATCCTGCTAGAGTGGACAGCCTCCAGAACCTCTAAACAGTCATGCTGCAAAGGCTCATTCTCTTCAGCTGGTTAACCGGGTGGCAGGATTGAGAATAGACATAGTCTTTAATAACAACTCACAAAAAGCTGCTACTGCCCAGAGGCAAGGAGGCTATTCTTTCACAATATTGTTCAGTTGCTTTGACAAGTATGCCACTGGCCATGGGATGTCTCCCAGCACCTGTACTGAGATTCCAAGGCTCATTCCTTGTTTTCATGAACATATAATTTAAATCCTTTCTGCAAGTCAGGCAACCCCAAAATGGGGCAGTCATAAGATTCTGCTTTAGTTTTTCAAAGGCATTTTGACAGTCTGTGGTCCAGATCAGAGGCTGCACATCTGTCCCTTTAAGGGCCCTGTACAAGGGCTTTGCATGCAAATCTATAAATGTAATTCACCATATAAATAAAAGCAAGAACAAAGTTTATATGATCCTTTCAATAGATATAGAAAAGGCTTTTGACAAAATCCAGCATCCTTTATGACAAGAAATCTTAACAATATAGGCATAGATGGCTCATACCTCGAAACTATTAAAGCCATATATGATAAACCCACAGCCAATATCATACTGAATGGGGAAAAATTGAAAGCATTCCCCCTTAAAACTGGAACCAGACAAGGTTGCCCACTATCTCCACATCTATTCAACATAGTGCTGGAAGTCCTGGCCAGAGCAATCAGACAAGACAGAGGAATCAGGGGCGTCCAGATGGGGGCAGAAAAGGTCAAACTTTCACTATTCACAGACGATATGAAATTATACATAGAAAACCCCAAAGATTCAACCAAGAGATTACTGGAATCGATAAATGAAGTCAGCAGAGTCTCAGGATACAAAATTAATACACACAAATCCATAGCCTTCATATATGCTAATAACAATCAAGCTGAGAAACAAATTAAAGATGCAATACCTTTCACAATAGCACCAAAGAAAATTAAATATTTAAGAACATATCTAACTAAGGAGGTGAAAGACCTATATAGAGAGAATTACAAAACATTGAGAAAAGAAATTGCAGAGGATGTAAACAGATGGAAAACCCTACCATGCTTTTGGATAGGCAGAATCAACATAGTCAAAATGGCTTTGCTACCTAAAGTGATTTACAGAATCAATGCAGTCCCTATCAAAATACCAACATCATTTTTTGCTGATCTAGAAAAAATAATTCTACGCTTCGTGTGGAACCAGAGAACACCCCATCTAGCCAAGCAATCTTAAGCAAAAAGAACAAATTGGGAGGCATCTATCTACCAGACTTCAAACTATACTACAAGGCTATAGTAACCAAAACAGCATGGTATTGGCACAAGAACAGAGACATAGACCAATGGAACAGGACTAAGAACCCAAACATAAAACCAACCTCATACAGTCACCTGATCTTTGACAAATTCCAGAAAAACGTACACTGGGGAAAAGATTCCCTATTCAACAAATGATGCTGGGAAAACTGGATGGCCATATGTAGAAGACTGAAACTGGACCCACACCTCTCACCTCTCACAAAAATCAACTCACAATGGAGAACAGATTTAAACCTAAGATGTGAAACCATAAGAATTCTCGAAGAAAACCTTGGAAAAACTTTTATGGACATTGGCCTAGGCAAAGAATTTATGAAGAAGACCCCCAAAGCAATCACAGCAGCAACAAAAATAAATACATGGGACCTGATCAAGTTATAAAGCTTCTGCACAGCCAAGGAAACTATCACTAGAGTGAACAGACAACCTACAGAATGGGAGAAAATATTTGCATGCTACACCTCTGATAAAGCGTTGATAACCAGAATCTATACAGAACTTAGGAAAATCAACAAGAAAAAAATCAAACAACCCTATTAAAAAATGGGCAAAGAACATGAACAGAAACTTTTCCAAAGAAGACAGAATAATGGCCAGCAAACATATAAAAAAGTGCTCAACTTCTCTAATCATCAGGCAAATGCAAATCAAAACCACAATGAGATATCACTTAACTCCAGTGAGATTGGCTCATATCAAAAAATCCCCAAATAACAAATGTTGGCGGGGATGTGGACAGATAGGAACACTCATACACTGCTGGTGGGACTGCAAATTAGTACAACCTCTATGGAAAAGAATATGGAGATACCTCAAAGAATTAAAAGTAGAATTACCATTTGACCCAGCAATCCCACTACTGGGTATTTACCCAAAGGAAAAAAAGACATTCTATAATAAAGACATCTGCTCGCGAATGTTTATAGCAGCACAATTCACAATTGCAAAGATGTGGAAACAACCCAGGTGCCCATCAATACACGAGTGGATTAATAAAATGTGGTATATGTATACCATGCAGTATTACTCAGCAATATAAAACAATGGTGAATTAACACATCTGGTATTATCCTGGTTGGAGCTAGAGACCATTTTCGAAGCTAAGTGTCACAGGAATGGAAAAACAAGCACCACTGGTACTCACCATCAATTGTACTAACTGATCAAGCATACATGCACAGGGGCAATAATATTCTCAGGGCGGTGAGGCAGGGCATGAGGGCGGGAGGGGATGGGACAACTCACTGAATGGAGCGGGGAGCACAGTTTGGGGATGAACCAATTGTAGCTCTGACACGGCAGTGCATGGGCAATAAATATAGCCAAATGTTGTACCCCATAATATTCTGAAATTAAAAAATTAAAAAATAATAAAAAAAATTCCGTACTATGCCAGCCTTAAAAAAAACCAAAATCCAAAAACAAAATTTGGGATCCAGATGCAACAGAACCCTGACATTCCAAGGAACCTGCACAGTTGCCACAGGTTCCCTTGCTAATTTGAAATCCCAGATAAGTAACCTGTTGTTTGCAAATCTGTCCAATTGCAGGTTCTGCAAGTCCCCTGCTAAGTTCCCATCAAACAGGGCAGGAGACCCTTTTTAAGCCCCTAAGGCAACATGTCCAGCAGCACCACAAGGCCACCCTAGTCCCAGGATTCTGCCGCTCAAAGGTGCAGCAATGGCAGTCTCCTGTATGCTTCACCAGCACCAATTGAATCCCCACTGCCAATTTCACCGAGGGATCCTGTGGCGATATTTGGATTGGAGCCACTAGTGAGGCAGGTTACCCCAGGCCCCCTCCTTCATCATCTAAGTCCTGGAAATTGCCCTGCCCCAGCTATGGGTGCCCTCTGGCCAAATTGAGTTCCCTGCTAGGTCCTAGAAGGAGAGACCATTCCCTCCCCCAAGTCACAACCTAGTAGACTGAAGCCAGTCACGCCCTCCCCAGACCTTCTCATGGTGTGGCAGATGGCCTGGATGGGTATCCACATGGGCCATTTCCGGGCTGGCTGTGGGCTTCCAGCACAGGCCCTATCATCGTGAGCTCAAGTGCAGCTGAGCCTGTGGTGTCTTCCCGTGGATCGCCCCAGTTGTGGCAGGCATCGTAGCCACCCCAGGGGAGCCCCAGCAGGCACGAGCACCTCCCTGCCATGTCACGTCCTATTCTTTTCTTCATTCACAAACACACTTCCCTCATAGGCACCATTCTAATATGCACAATAAAATGTCATTAAATATACATGTTATCTCATAATGTATGTAGTGTCCTTTTGTGTGTATCTTTTATTTACATAAATGATACTGTGCTATAAATCTTATTCTCTCTCTTATTCTTTTTTTATTTAATGCAATAGTCCTTAGCATCAAGATTGCTGTCTTTCTTTCTTTCCACCACTACTCCTGCCATAACTCTTGGTATCTTCTATATCCACGTGGATGATCAGTCCAACACCCTGGCCTCTGACTTCCTTCACTTTCTGATTTCCAATTATCTTGACTTTCATCACCTCCCAAAGGCCCCATCTCCTAACACCATCACCTCAAGGGTGAGGATTTTATCTTATGAATTTTAGGAGGACACAGACATTCAGACTACAGCAGTCACTTAACCAGATGATTACTTAAAACAGTCCTCTCTCATCAAATCTACAATTTCCTCTGTACCCTCCTCACCCTCAGCTGATGATCTTGCTTCTTATTTAACTGAGAAAATAGAATTAGTCATCTCCCCATTTCCAAATCAACCAACCTACCTGCATCTGCACCCATCTACTCTGCCGTCCCTCCTATTACAATGGATGAAGTCTGTGCTTCTAGCTAATATCAATCTCACCTACTCAAGAACTTTGCTTCTGCAATTATCCCCCATATTTCTTGCAGCACCTCTATATTAGTTTGCTCAGATTGCCCTAACAAAATACCACAGACTGGGTGGCTGAAACAACAAAAATTTATTTTCCCACAGTTCTGGAGGCTAGAAATCTACTTTGGTTTTTCCTGAGGCCTCCCTCAGTTTGCAAAAGGCTGCCTTCTCACTGTATCTTCACATGGTCATCTCTCTGTGCATGCACATGTCTAGTGGCTATCTGTGTCTAAATTTCCTCTTCCTTAGAAGGACACCAGTCATATTGGATTAGGCCCACCTTAAATAGCTCATTTTGACTTAATCACCTCTTTAAAGACCTTATCTCCATAAGATTCTGAGGTAGTGGGGATTAAGCCTTCAACATATAAATTTTGAGCTGACACAATTCAGCCCATAACCTCCATGTTACCAAATTTGGTGGTCAATTATAAGACACCTTACTAGACCTCTCAGCAGCATTTTCAATACTTGATTACAGTTAGCCTTCTGTATCTGTGAGTTCCACATTGTGGATTCAACTAATTGCAGATCAAAAATATTCAGAAAAATAACAATACAACAATAAAAGTAATATGGATTTTAAAACATTACAGTATAACTATTCATATAACATTTATGTTGCATTTGGTATTATAAATAATCTGGAGATGATTTAAAGTATACAGGAGGATGTGCACAGATTATTTGCAAATACTACACCCTAATATATAAGGGATTTGAGCATCCATGAATTTTGGTATCCTCAGGGGATCCTGGAAGTAATACCCTGTGGATACCAAGGGATGACTATATTCCCTCCTTCTTGAAACCCAGGTCACTGCATAAGGTTGTTCAGGTTGTCCACTGCAAAAGAGCTTTACATCTAAGGGAGTGCTAGTCACAATCATAGATATCTTAATTATCTGGAAAATTTTCATATTTTTACAATTCAAAGACTCTAAGAACCCAAGGAATTTAGACTGGTGATTTCAATATCCATGTACATGATCAATTCAACACCCCATTTTCTCAGTTCTTTGAAAAGTGAGTTTGGGAAGTATCAAGAGCTCAGTTTTTAGCATCACAATTGAAAAGCCTATTTGTCATCCAAGTACAGGTGCCCTTGAAGGCATTAAAGGAAATCAGGATTATTTGACAAAAACTGAACAATGATGTTTAAGAAAAATGCATTAATAATGCTAAACAAATTGCAGTTTCTCTCAAAATTGACACCAACTTCTTTAATTGTAGAAACACTAGAAAAAGGAAAAAGACAACTTATTTCAACTGCATATCTGTGATGAGTCCATCTTTGATCAATTTCAAATTCAACTTTTTTCTACATTGTATACAATAGCATATTTAAAGGAAAGATTTATAGTAGTTAAAAAATATCATGGCTATATTAGTTTCCTATGGCTGCTATAACAAATTACCACAAACTTAGTGGCTTAAAACAACAGAAATTTATTCTCTCACAGTCCTGGAGGCCAGAAGTCTGAAATCAGGGTGTCAGTAGGCCATGCTTTCTTCAGAGATTCCAGGGGAGAATCCATTCCTTGCTTCTTCCAGCTTCTGGTGGCTACCAGTATCCCCTAGTTTGTAACTGCAATCTGTGCCTCTGTCTTTACATCACCTCCTCCTCCATGCATGTCTGAAATCTCCCTCTGCCTCTTATTTATAAAGACATTTGTGATGGCATTATGTCCTACTTGGATAACTTCCTTAGTTCAAGATCCTCAACTTAATCACATCTACAAAGATCTGCTTTGCAAATACGTTTACATTTACAGGTTCCAGGGATTAAGAACTGACGTCTTTGGTTGACCATTATTCAGCCTAGTACAGTTGCCTTTTCAGTGTTCTAAAAAAAAATAACAATTATTATAAAATAATATTATAAATATAAAATAATAATAAAAGTAAACTAATACATTTATGGAAACTTTACAATGACTGATGAAAGTATATTTAAAAGGTGATATTTAAGATAATGGCCTCCAGTTTCATCCATGTTGCTGCAAAAGACACGATTTCATTCTTTTTTATAGCTGAACAGTATTCCATTGTGTATATATACCACTTTTTCTTTACCCATTCTTCTGTTCGTGGACACTTAGATTGAATCCAAGTCTTTGCTATTGTGAATAGCACTGCAATAAACATATGAGTGTGGGTATCTTTTTGATATAGTGATTTCTTTTCTTTTGGGTAGATACCCAGTAGTGGGATTGCTGGATCCACTTATAAGTGGAAGCTAAATAATGTGTACACATCAACATGAAGTATGGAATAATAGACGTTGCAGACTCAGGGGGTGGGGTGGTAGGGGGATGGGGAGGGATGAGAAATTACTTAATGGGTAAAATGTACGTTATTCAGGTGATGGTTACACTAAAAGACCACTACACAATATATCCATGTAACAAAACTGTACTTATATCCCTCAAAATTATACAAATAAAATAAAATAAATGTGACATTGATGGTTTCTGATGTGTGAGGAACTACAGTCTGGGACTAAAAAGTTGGTTACTAAAATCTAGTAAGACTCATATTGAAGTACTACAATATATTTGCAGCAATAATTTACCAGGTACATTTCTGAATAGTTCAGGAGCTCTCAGGATATATTTAATTTTGTCAATAATGGCCACCAGTAGAGAATGTAGCTTCCCCAAATTAAAATTTATTAAGAACTACTTAACATCTACAACGTCAAAAGAAAGACTGTCATACTGAAAGTGGACCCACACCTCTCACCTCTCACAAAAATCAATTCACAATGGATAACAGATCTAAACCTAAGATGTGAAACCATAAGAATTCTCGAAGAAAACGTTGGAAAAACTCTTATGGACATTGGCCTAGGCAAAGAATTTATGAAGAAGACCCCAAGCAATCACAGCAGCAACAAAATAAATACATGGGACCTGATCAAATTGAAAGCTTCTGCACAGCCAAGGAAACTATCACTAGAGTGAACAGACAACCTACAGAATGGGAGAAAATATTTGCATGCTACACCTCTGATAAAGGGCTGATAACCAGAATCTATACAGAACTTAGGAAAATCAACAAGAAAAAATCAAACAACCCTATTAAAAAATGGGCAAAGGACATGAACAAAAACTTTTCCAAAGAAGACAGAATGATGGCCAGCAAACATATAAAAAAGTGCTCAACTTCTCTAATCATCAGGGAAATGCAAATCAAAACCACAATGAGATATCACTTAACTCCAGTGAGATTGGCTCATATTAAAAAATCCCCAAACAACAAATGTTGGCGGGGATGTGGACAGATAGGAACACTCATACACTGCTGGTGGGACTGCAAATTAGTACAACCTCTATGGAAAAGAATATGGAGATACCTCAAAGAATTAAAAGTAGAATTACCATTTGACCCAGCAATCCAAATACTGGGTATTTATCCAAAAGAAAAAAAGACATTTTATAATAAAGACATCTGCTCTCGAATGTTCATAGCAGCACAATTCACAATTGCAAAGTTGTGGAAACAACCCAGGTGCCCATCAATACACGAGTGGATCAATAAAATGTGGTATATGTATACCACGGAGTATTACTCAGCAATAAGGAACAATAGTGAATTAACACATCTGGTATTATCCTGGTCGGAGCTAGAACCCATTCTTCAAAGTGAAGTGTCACAGGATTGGAAAAACAAGCACCCCTGGTACTCACCATCAAACTGGTACTAACTGATGAACACTTACATCACACAGGGCAATAACATTCATCTGAGGGCGGGCGGGCGGGAGGGGGGTGGAAGGGATGGGAAAAACTCTCACTGAATGGATGTGGGGAGCACAGTTTGGGAGATGACCACGATTGTGGCTCTGACACGGGCAGAACAGGGGCAATGTGTATGGCCAAAGTGTTGTACCCCCATGATATTCTGAAATTTAAAAAATAAATTTAAAAAAATTAAAAAAAAAATATTAATACATTCAAAAAAAAAAAAAAAGAAAGACTGTCATATATAGTGACCATTCAATAGAAATAGAGCAAGTAAGCATTGAAATTGTCATAAAGATGTTTGTTTTTATGAAAGCAAGATGTGAAACTATCTTATAAAAAGTTATCATATCCTATTATATCCTGCTGGCTTTGAGTTCCTAATTGTTGTGATTAAATTTGTGAATTGCCTATACTTTTGCATTCAATATTTGATTTATATAATTTATACAGGATGAATTTATGGTCTTGGAATCATTCTTATTGGAAAATACATACAATATTAATTAATTTGTTTTACTTGAGGAAGAAATAGGGCTTTTTGTTTGTTTTATTTTGTCTTCAAAAGGGAATAATATGGCCTAGCAGCAGCTGCATTTGAAACAGATTTTTTATTTGGTTTCTATGATTCTGCACACTTTTCCTTTGATTGCAGTTGTTTATGTTTGTCTCTTTTACTGCTTCCTCCTATTCTTTCAGATTGTTAAATATTGGAGTGCCCTACGGCTCAGGCCTTGGGCAGCTTCTCCTTTCTATCTACAGTCACTCCCTAGGTGATTTCATCCAATTTCATGGCTGTAAATCCCCAGCCCTGACCTCTACTTTGAACTCTAGACTCATATTTCAACCGCCTACTCGTCATCTCCACTTAGATGATCTCAAACTCAACATGACCCAAATCAAGCACCTAACCTTTTCTCTCCACGCGCACATTAAGCCAGTTCTTCCTAAAGGAACTGAGAGGCGAAGGGGCTGGATTGGTCCATGTGAGTATCGAAATCATCAAGTCTAAAAACCTTGGAGTCATGCTTTACTTCCTCTCCTTCTCTTAACCTGGTATCCAGGCAACCAAGTAGGCCTGTTAGCTCTACACAAGTCCAGAACCCATCCTCCTCTCATCTCCTCCCCTGCTACCATCCTGTCTAAGGAGACATTGTCTCTCACCTGGATCACTGCCAACAGCTCCTCACCTAGGGTTCCCACTTCTATTCTTCCCTTTATACAGTCTATTCTCTATACAAGAGCCAGAGTAATTCTTTTAAAACATAAATGAGGTCATCTCCTTTACCTGCTCTCAGTCCTCCAGTGGCTTTCCATCATATTTAGAATAAAATCCAAAGGACTTAGATGGACTACTAGGCCCTACATGATCTGCCCCCTGCCTACTTTCAAACCTCATTTCCTACACTTCTTCTTGCTTGGTCTGCTCTAGCCCCACTGGCTTCCCTGCACACCAAACAGGTCCCAAACTCAGGGCCTTTGTACTTGCTTTTCTGTCTGTTAATAAATACCATTTCTTCTAAAAGGCTTTTTGACCATACTGTTGAAAATCTTCCCATCAACTCTCTCTCTTTACCTTTCTTTACTTGTTATCATAGCATTTACCATTAACTTGATATTATATTACATATTTGTTTATTTGTTAGTATCTCCCACTACACGTAAGTTCCATGGTAGCAGGGGCTTTGTGTTGTTCATTGCTATACTCTCGGTGTCCAGAAAAATGCCCGGCACATAGAAAGCATTTAATAAATGCTTGTTGAATGAATGAATAAATGGCAGTCAAAAGTTCCAGGACCTCCTTTAAGTTAGTGCTTTGTAGCTGGCCAGGAAAATTATGGGAGACTTTTCCTTTCCTAGTTATGTATTTCAGTAATATTTCATTTTGTACAGTAAGCGTGTGTTACTTTTGTAACTAGAATAAAACAATTTTAAGATGACGTAGACCTATACTGATATGAAAAGGAGAAAAAGGTCATAAAATAGTATGATCCCATGTTTATAGTTAGTTGTGACTGAGTTACTTCTGAAAGGATATGCATCAAAATGTTGATAGTTATGAACTACTGATACAACATGGACTAATCTCACAGACATAATTTTAAACAAAAGAAGCCAGACATAAAAGAGTAAATACTGTATTATTCCGTGTATTAAACTTAAAAACTTGGTAATTCCCAGGCCTAAAAAAAAAAAGTTAAAAACCAGGTAAAACTAATGTATAGTGATAGAAATCAGAATAGTAGTTGCCTCTGGTGGATGGTATAGGCTATGGAGGGGCATGAGTGCACCATTTAGGTTAATGGCAATGTTCTATATTTTGATCTGGGTGGTGATTAAGTAAGTATATTCGTATGTAGAAATTCGTTCAGATTTACAGTATGGAAGTGATCCTTTAATACAAAAGAAAAACAGTATATTAGCAGTACTAATCCCTGGGTGGTGGTATTATGGCTCATTATTATTTTATCCTTTATATTTTTCTATGTTACCTATATTGCTTATCATAAAAAAAAGTTACTTTTATAAGCAGGGAAAAGAAATGCTATGGTGTTTGTAAAAGACCGAAGTCCTTTGAGATTCAAAGGACATATAGCTTTAATTCATACCCCCCAAAAAGGAGTGGTGTAGAATTGGCGACATTCTGGGAAGAGGGAGACCATCTTGGCTGCAGTTGCAGCAATCCAGGCGAGGGACATGAGGACCTGGGATGCAGCTGTGAGATGGAGATGAGGGAACAAAAACCCAGAGGGTTCAAGGGAAGTAGAATTGACAGGAAATGGATGTCAAAGGAAAATGGATGTTGTCAGCAAATAGATGTTGAATGGGAAGAGAGCAGAGACTAGATGATTCTTTACTTTCTGGCTTGGGTGAACAGGGTGCAGAACTTCCATTCACTAGGCCTGGGAAAAAAGGGGAAGGGAGTCTAGGGAAAGACTCTTGGGTATGCTTTCAAACATGTCAATTTTAGGGTGCCTGTGGGCTGTACAAGTGGAGGTATCCAGAAGAAATTGGATATATTAGAGTCTGGAATTCAGGAGACATATCTGGAAATATATTTGGGGAGTCATTTCCATACAAGTAGTAGTTGAGGTCATGTGTAACGATGAGATTGCTTAAGGAGTATGTTGTTCAGCGGTTCTAAAACTTAATATGCATCAGAATCACCTGAGGATTTTAATAAAAATGAAAAATTTCCACCATCCACTTCTAATATTCTGTTTCAATAATACCACAATAACTGCTAATAATAATAACAAAAAACTTTTTGGGTTGCTTACTTTGTTGTAGGCACTGTTTTAAGCACTTTATAACCATTATCTCGTGCAATTGCCCTGATAGCCCTATGAGATAAGTACTGTCTACATTTTTAGCAAGCAGCCAAAAGAGATTCCACCACACTCTATGCAATATTGGTATCATCAGATGAAAAAAGATAGGAGCTAAAATGACGATGAACACCAACATCAAGGGGAAGAAGAGTAAAATGAGCTAGCAGAGCAAAATGAGATGGAATGACAAGAGAGATAGGAGGAAAACTAGAGCAAGTTCATGGAGCATTCTCTCTCTCTCCCTCTCTCCCTCTCTCCCTCTCTCTCTCTCCCTCTCTCCCTCTCTCTCCCTCTATCCCTCTCTCCCTCTCTCTCTCTCTTTCTACATATATATATAAAATTTCAAGTTTTGAATACAGGTAAGGCACTCTCTTTAGCTCATTCTACCTCTCTTCCTTTCCTTAAGTAACCACTGCTGTGATGTTGTATATTCTAACAGTAGGTTTTATTTTCATATTTGAAAAAAAATGAGATATAATTTACATAAGGCAAAATTCATAGATCTGAAAGTATGATTTGACCAGTTTTCACAAATGCAATCACTCAGGTAACCCACACCTCCATCAAGATATGAACATTTCCATCACCCTGGAGAGTTCCCTTATGCCCCGTCCCACTTAATCCCATGCTCTCCTCCCTGAAGTAACTACTGATCTGATTTCTACCTCCATAGGTAATTGTACATAGCTTTTGCCTATTGTACAGCTTCAGATAAATGGGAATTGATAGTATGTATTTCTTTTTATCTGGCCTTGTTCACTCAGCATGATGCTTTTGAGATTCATCCATGTTGCATGCATCAGTAGTTAACTCCTTTTTATTGCTGAGTACTGTTTGATTGTATGAATATACCATAGTTTATTTTTTTGGTGATAGACACCTGCTCTGTTTATATTTTGGGGCCATTATGAAAAAAGCTGCTACAATCATTCTTATACAAAATTTCTTGTAACCTTTAGCTTTTATTTCTACTGAATAAATACTTAGAAGTAAAATTGCTGGGCCATAACATATATACATGTTTAACTTTTTAGGAGACTGTCAGACCAGGTGCAGAGGCTCAAGCCTGTAATTCCAATGCTTTGGGAGGCCCAAGTGGGAGGATCACTTGAGGCCAGGAGTTTGAGACCAGCCTGGACAAAGTAACAGGACCCCATCTCTAAAAAAATTTTTTGTAATTAGCCAGGTGTGGAGGCTGAGCCAGGAGGATCACTTGAGCCCAGGAGTCCAAGGCTGCAGTGAGCTATGATCGTGCCACTGCATTACAGACTGGGCAACAAAGAGAGACCGTGTCTCAAAAAATAAAAAAAAGAAAAGAAAAGAAAAGAAAACTGACTGATACAAAGAGAAATAAATACAAGAAGTAACTGTGACATATGGGAAATAGGGCTGATTAAATACCTTAAGTTTTACTGTTGCCTAAATAACCAAAGCTAAAAAAGATACCACAGATAAAACTAACAGCCACATGACAGGCTGAGAGAAGATCTTTTCAATGTATAAAATCAGAAAAAAACTAATATTCAAAATTTAAAAGGAATTCTTCCAAAACAACCTGAAAAGATAGGCAACACCATAAAAAAATGGGCAAAGGACTTGAATAAGCAAATCACATAAGGGGAAACCAAAATGACTAAAAGTGTATGAAGAGACACTCTACCTCACAAGTAATCAGAGATATGCAAAAAACAACAATGAGATATAATTCTGGACCCATCACATTGTCAAAAGTTAGAAGGTTGAATAATCAAGTGGTTGTGAAAATATGGGAGGGTAAGAGCAAATCCTCACACTCTCCAGCGTGAGGTTAAAGCTGTGCAGCCATTCTGAAGAGCAACCTAGCAGTGCCTAGTGAAATTAACAATGTATGCAACCCAAAGGCATTCAGTGAGGGAAAGGAAAGTCTTTTCAACACATGGTATTGGAAAAACTGGATATATACATAGAAGTTTAAAAAAAAAGAACATTGACCTCTCTACTCAACACAATACACAAAATAAACTTGAAAGGGATCATATACTTAAAGTTAAAAACAAAAGCTATAAGCCTTCTGGAAGAAAACATAGAAAAATTTCTTTATGACCTTGGAATAGTCAATGACTACCTAGAGAGGACACAGAAAGAACTAATTGTAGAAGGAAATAATTGATAAATTGAACTCCATCAAAATGAAGAAACTAGTGCTCATGAAAAGATACTTTAAATAGGCAAGCCAAAGACTGGGAGAAATACTTGTATCACACATACCTGACAAAAGTTTTGTATCCAAACTTCTGTAACTCAATAATTAAAACAGAAATCGATTTTTAAAAGGGCAAAGCACTTAAATACATTTCACAAAGAAGATATATGAATGGCAAATAAACACATGAAAGAGTGTTGAACGTTGTTAGCCAACAGAGAAATCCAAAGTAAAACTACTACGGGATACCACTGTATACTCACAAGAATAGCTAAAAGGAAAAAGAGTGACAACACCAAATGTTGGCAAAGATGTGGAACTGGAACTTTCATATATGTTGGTAGGAATGTAAAATGATGCAACCACTTTGGAAAACTGACAGTTTTGTTTTCTTTTCAGCGACAGGGTCTCACTCTGTTGCCCAGGCTGGGGTGCAGTGGCGCAATCATAGCTCACTGCAGCCTCGAACTCCTGGGCTCAAGCGATCCTCTCACCTCAGCCTCCCGGGTAGCTAGGACTACAGGCACGCACCAGCACGCTCATCTAATTTTTCTTATTTTTGTGTAGAGACAGGATCTCACTATATTGCTCAGGCTGGTCTTGAACTCCTGGCCTCAAGCAATCCTCCCAGCTTACCCTCCTGAGTAGCTAGGACCACAGGTGCGTGCCACCATGCCCAGCTAATTTTTCTTATTTTTTTGTAGAGACAAGGTCTTGCTATGTTGTCTGGGCTGTCAATTAGTTTTCTTAGTTGCAAGTAAGAGATGACTCTGGACGCTTAATTAGAAAGAAAGTTCATTAACTGGATATTGCGTAAGTCACAGGATTGTTGAAAAGGCATGTATCAGTAGTTCATTCCTTTTTATTGTTGAATAGTATTCCATGGTATGGATTGTACCATAGCTGATTGAACTATTCACCCATAGAAGGACATATGGATTGTTTTTAGCTTTTGGCTATGAGTAAGCAGGTACAAAGATTCATGTACAGGTTTTTGTGTGGACATAAGTTTCCATTTCTCTGAGATAAATGCCCAAATGTGCAATTACTAGGTCATGTGATAGTTGTATGTTTAGGTTTGCAAGAAACCATCAAACATCTTTCCAGTGTGACTGTATCATTTTACATTCCCACCAGCAATGTACAAGTGATCCAGTTTCTCCAAATCCTTGCCAGCATTTGGTGTTGTCACTATTTTTTATTTAAGCCATTCTGATATGTGTGTGATATCTCATTATAATTCTAATTTCCATTTACCTGATGGCTAATAATGTTGAACATCTTTTTATGTGCTTATTTGCCATCTTGATAGCCTCCTCTTCAGTGAAATGTCTGTTTATATATTTTGCTCATTTTTTAATTGAATTGTTTTCTTACTGTTGAGTTTTGAGAGTTCTTTATGGACTTTGTCAGACATGGGGTTTGCAAATATTTTCTCCCAGTCTGTGGTTTCTCTTTTCATCATCTTCAAACAAGCTTTTGCTGAGCAAAGGTCTTTAATTTTGATGAGGTCCAATTTGTCAATTTTTCCTTTTATGGATCACACATTTGGTGTCAAGTCTAAGAACTCTGCCTCATCCTAGACCCTACAGATTCTCTCTTATGCTTTTTCTCAAAGTTTTAGAGTTTTCTATTTTATATTTACCAGTGATACATTTTGAATTAATTTTTGTATCAGATGTGAAGTTTACTTTAAGAGTTTTATTTTTTTGTATATGGATCTCCAATTGTTCCAACACCATTTGTTGAAAAGGCTATCTTTTTCCATTGAATTGTTCTGGCAGTTTTGTCAAAAATCAAATGCCCGTATTAATATGAATATATTTCTGGACTGTGCATGAATGTTTATAGTAGCATTATTCATAATAGCCAAAAAGTGGAAACAACCCAAATGTCCATTACCTGATTAATGGGTAAATGAAATGTCACAATAGAATATTACTTAATCATAAAAATGAATAAAGTACTGACACATGCTA
Organism: Daubentonia madagascariensis; assembly: GCA_023783475.1. Lineage (NCBI taxonomy): Eukaryota > Metazoa > Chordata > Mammalia > Primates > Daubentoniidae > Daubentonia > Daubentonia madagascariensis. The sequence goes on from JAKFHU010002429.1 coordinate 993,016, forward strand.
CATCATGGATGAATCTGGAAAGCATTATGTTAAAATGACAGACACAAAAGTTCACATACTATATGACTCTAGCAAATCCTTGGAGTCAGAAAGTAGATTAGTGGTTTCCAGGGGTCAGAGAAAGGAGAGAACAGGGAGTGAATGTTATTAGGTGCAGAGTTTCTTTTTAAGATGTTATTAGATATGGGGATCCTAAAATTGATTGCAGTGATGATGGCACATGTCTGTGAAATATACTAAAGACCCTGAGTTGTACACTTTAAATGGGTTAATTGTATGGTGTGTGAATTATATCTCAATAAAACTATTATATATTTTTTAAAAGAAGAAGAAGAAATGAAGTCAACACCACCACTACCTCTAAATAGCCAAGACAATTTTTTATTCTTTTTTAATTTTTATTTTAATTCTTATGGGTACATAATAGTTGTATATATTTATAGGGTACGTTTGATGTTTTGATACAGGCATACACCATGAATTGATCAAATCGGGGTAATTGGGGTATCCAACACCTCAGTCATTTCTTTATCGTTTCTTTGTGTTAGGAACATTCCAATTCCACTCTTTAAGTTATTTTAGAGTATACCCTAACTTATTGTTGATTATAGTTACTTTGTTGTGCTATCAAATATTGTTCATTCTATCTAACTATATTTTTGCACCCAATAACCATCCCCACTTTATCCCCCCCCACTACCCCTCCTAGCCTCTGGTAACTCATTTTACTCTCCGTCTCCATGAGATCAATTGTTTTTGATATTTAGTTCCCACACATGAGTGAGAACACGTGAGATTTGTCTTTCTGTGCTTGGCTTATTTCACTTAACTTGATGTTCTCCAGTTCCATCCATATTGATGCAAATGACAGGATTTCATTCCTTTGTGTGGCTACATAATATTCCATTCTGTATATGTACCACAATTTCTTTATCCATTCATCCATTGATGGGCACTTAGGTTGATTCCAGATCTTGGCTATTGTGAATAGTGCTGCAATAAATATAAGAGTGCAGATAGCTTTTCAATATCCTGATTTCCCCTCCTTTGTACATATACCCAGCAGTGGGATTGCTGGGTCATATGGTAGTTCTATTTTTAATTTTTCGAGGAACCGCCATACTGTTCTCCATAGTGGTTGCACTAATTTACATTCCCACCAACAGTGAATGAGGGGTCCCCTTTCTCCACATCCTTGCCAGCATTCATTATGGCCTGTCTTTTTGGTACAGGACATTTTAACTGGGGTGAGATGATATCTCATTGTAGTTTTGACTTGCATTTCTCTGATAACTAACGATGTTGAGTATTTTTTCATATATCTATTGGGCATTTGTATGTCTTCATTTGAGAAATGTCTATTCAGATCCTTTGCCCATTTTTTAATCCAATTATTTAATTTTTTCCTATTGAGTTGTTGCAGCCCCTTATATATTCTAGTTATTAATACCTTGTCAGATGGGTAGTTTGCAAATATTTTATCACATTCTCTGAGTTGTCTCTTCCCTTTGTTGATTGATTGCTGCGCAAAAGCTTTTTAGCTTGATGTGATCCCATTTGTTTGATTTTGTTTTGGTTGCCTGTGTTTTGCGGGTATTACTCAAGAAATCATTTGTCCAGACCAATGTCCTGAAGCATTTCCCCAATGTTTTCTTTTAGTAGTTTCATGGTTTCAGATCTTAAATTTAAGTCTTTAATCCATTTTGATTTGATTTTTGTATATAGTGAGAAATAAGGGTCTAGTTTCATTGTTCTGCATATGGATATACAGTTTTCCCAGCACCATTTATTGAAGAGACTGTCCTTTCCCCACTGTATGTTCTTGGCACCATTGTCAAGATAAGCTCACTATAGATGTGTGGATTTATTTCTGGGTTCTCTATTCTGTTCCATTGGTCTATATGTCTGTTTTTATGCCAATACCATGCTGGTTTGGTTACTATAGCTCTGAGGTAATGTGATTCCTACAGTCTTGTTCTTTTTGTTCAGGATGACTTTGGCTATTCTGGGTCTTTGAGGTCCATATAAATTTTAAGATTATTTTTTCTATTTCTGTGAAGAATGTCATTGGTATTTTGGTGGGGCTTGCATTGAATCTGTAGATTGCTTTGCATAGTGTGGACATTTTAATACTACTGATTCTTCTAATCTACAAGCATGGAATAGCTTTCCATTTTTTTGTGTGTCCTCTCTACTTCTTTCATCAATTTTTGGGTTTTTTTTTTTTTTTTGAGGCAGAGTCTTGCTCTGTTGCCCCAGGTAGAGTACAGTGGCGTCATTGTAGCTCACTTCAACCTCAAACTCCTGGGCTTAACCAATTCTCCTGCCTCAGCCTCTGGAGTGGCTGGCACTACAGGCCTGCACCACCGTGTCCACCTAATTTTTCTATTTTTAGTAGAGACAGGGTCTTGCTCTTGCTCAGGCTGGTCTAGAACTCCTGAGCTCAAGGGATCCTCCTGCCTCGGCCTCCCAGAGTGCTAGGATTACAGGCGTGAGCCACCATGCCTGGCCCTTTCATCAATGTTTTATAGTTTTCATTATAGAGATCTTTCACTTCTTTGGTTAAGTTTATTTCTAGGTATTTTATTTTATTTGTAGCTTTTGTAAATGGGATTACTTTCTTGTTTTCTTTCTCAGAGTGTTTACTGTTGGCATATAGAAATGCTACTAATTTTTGTATATTGATTTTGTATCCTGCAACTTTACTAAATTTGTTTATGAGTTCTAATAGTTTTTGTGTGGAGTCTTCAGGTTTCTCTATATATAAGACCATATCATCTGCAAACAAAGATAATTTGACTTCTTCTTTTCCAATTTAGATGCCCTTTATTTCTTTCTCTTGTCTGATTGCTCTAGCTAGAACTTCCAGTACTATGTTGAATAATAGTGGTGAAAGTGGGCATCCTTGTCTTGTTCCAGATCATCTTAAAGGAAAAGCTTTCAGTTTTTCCCCAATCAGTATGATACTGACTGTGGGTCTGTCATATGTGGATTTTATCATGTTGAGGTAAGTTCCTTCTATACCCAGTTTTTTGAGAGTTTTTATCATGAAGGGATGTTGTATTTTATCAAATGCTTTTCCAGCATCAATTGAAATGATCTTGTTTTTTTGTCCTTCATCCTGTTGATATGATATATCACATTGATTGATTTGCATATGTTGAAACATTCTGCCAAGACAATTTTTAAAAATAAAAATAACAAAGGGATTTTACCTACAAGATACCAAGTCATACTATAAGGCTACAATAAGTAAATAAGTGTGGTGCTGATTCAGAATTTGGCGAGCAAATCAGTAGAGTTTAGGAACTAACCCACTCATGTGCGGGAATTTGGTTTATGATAGACATGGTATTTCAAGTAAATAGGGAAAGATTGACTCATCAATAAATGAGGTCGAGACAACTGGCTATCCCTCTGGAAAGAGGTAAATGACTACCTCATACTACACACAAAAAATAAATTTCAGAAGGGATAGAGTAAGTCCTTATATTTATAAAACCCAATTAAAAATGTATTAGAAGAAAATGTAAGAGGATATGTTTTTATCCATGGGGTAAGAAATATCTCTTTAAAAAGGACCAAAAAAAAAAACCCCAAAACAACCAAAACCATAAACAATAGGCTTCCTTATATTGCACCCCAGAATTAGGCAGATTTACTGTAGTAGACACTTGCCACCCCTTTACTGACCAGTGCACCCATCCTCCAGCTCCTGAGAGTGCTGTTGCTAACAGCTTACAACTGCAACCTTCTCCATAGAATTGCCCTTCTCCATAGAATTGCGTTCAGTAATTGCCTCGTTTTCTATTGATGCAGTAACAAATTGCTAAATCATTTGAAGCCACTAAGAGTAATAAATATATGTATTATCTTACAGTTCTGTAGGCCAGAAGTCCAACATGGGTCTCACTGGGCTAAAATAAAGGCAGAGGATGCAATAAGGCACCATCTTGGAAGCGAAAATTAAGCCCTTACCAGACACCAAACTTGATGGCACCTTGATCTTTGGGCTTCTCAGCCCCCAGAACCATAAGAAATAAATTTCTACTGTCTATAAATTACCCAGTCGGTGCTATTTTGTTATAGCAGCACAAATGGACTAAGACACGAGGTTACTATTACCATTGTGTTATCCAGAGGAAAAATTAACTTCTCATATCTTTATGACAGGAGGTAGTTTTGCAACTTGGAGCAAGTTGCCTACCAACATTAGGCTCCTACCCTCCCACAAAAACTGGGAAATAGAGGCGCTTTCTCCATTTATGTTTACATTTCAAAGAGATGGCTCCAAGTTCCATTCCTGAAAAGACATTCCTGGGTCATAAGCTGACAAAAGGCCTATCTATTCTTCAAAAGGATTTATGTACATTTCAAAGAGAGGAGAAAGTACTTACAAGTTTTCTAAAGTAAATGTTCTGAGAAAAAGGAGGGGAGGGAAATCTCATACCTCATTTTCAACAGGGAGAATTAAACCTCTTATTTTTAATTTGTATCTGTTGTTACAATCTCCTCCCTGTGTTATTATAAAATAATAACATTTAAAAATCTTTAGTTATCTCCATTGGTTTTTTTCCTTTCTCTGAGGAATTGTAGCCATCTAAATCCAGCAAATCCATACTAAGATACAAAGCAAAGCTATTATCAGAAGTATGATAGAATAACAGAATTACTGAATTTTTAGAAAGTCAGTACTTTATATGCCTTGGTGAAATAACCTTTGAATATATCATACCAATGGTGAACAGTTAAATCAGACTCTTGATTAGCAAATAAATTTTTTTTAGTCATACATTTATTTTACAAATTGTTTGTGATGATCTCTGCCACTTTGGGGGGTTGGGTCTTCATTCTGAAGGCCCTTGCATACACATTAAATAAATTTGCATGCCTTTTCTCCCATTTAAAAAGTGAATTGTTGTGAAGTCTTTATTGCTTGCACTTTCAAATGATTGACTATGGAGTATTATTTTATAGTTCCTTATGAAGTCTTGCCCAATCTAAGCCTATAGAGTAGCTTAACTCAAGAGCCTGCTAATTTCACATTTTAATTTAGAGTTTTTCTTTGATGGCCCAATAAATTTATCTTGAGTTTCCATCAATTACATAAGTAACATCACATTTACACTGGTAATTTAGGCCCTTCAGTGATTGTTCCATCTTCCTAAATAATTTTGTTTTAAGATGAGAAATAGAGGCTGGGCATGGTGGCTCATGCCTGTAATCCTAGCACTCTGGGAGGCCGAGGCAGGAGGATTGCTTGAGCTCAGGAGTTCAAGACCAGCCTGAGCAAGAGTGAGACCCATCTCTACTAAAAATAGAAAAATTATCCAGGTGTCATGGTGCCTGCCCCTAGCCCCAGCCACTCCGGAGGCTGAGGCAAGAGGATCACTTGAGTCCAGGAGTTTGAAGTTCAGTGAGCTAAGATGACGCCACTGAACTCTACCCAGGGTGACAGAGGAAGACTCTGTCTCAAAAAAAAAAAAAGATGAGAAATAGAAAGACACCTAGACCCATCATCTAGTTAAAAGTCTTATTATGAGGCACTTATTATGAGGCACAGATTGAACTTCCAGTGTTCAATATGCATGGATCTAGTGTTTTAAGTCTTGAGGAAAAAAAATCCTATGAGCCATTTTTTCCATTGGTCTAAATAAATAGTGGTATTATTATTATAACAGTCAACTAAATCTCCATAAATAACAGGCATCCACCTTTGTTTATCAACCCATACTGGAGAAAACTTGCCTCCCAATGTTAGTAGTAACATTAGACCTGTCTTCTGTTGTTTCTATCTGTAGGTGCCAGATTTCTGTTCATCTGTTAATTAGATATTTTTCTTTTCTATGTCATCCTTCTAATCAAATCAGTCAACAAAACATTTTGTGTTAAATTTAGAACTTGACTACCTGGACGCATACTAATTACTTTTACTTTGTTATTATAAAAAATTACTAATGAAGATGATCTCATTGGTACTCTGCCAGTAATCCAGAGCATATCCATACTAGGAGCACAATTTAGAGCTGATTAGGAATATGTGGTTGTGGGAACCATTACTGGGAGTGCAGAAAGAAAAAGTAATGCAACAATGTTTGCTTTCCAATAAATGAGATTCTTAAAGTAATTAGAATAACCACTGCCAGAGTAGTACTATGAGAACAGCAATCAATTTTCTAGAATATCTCTTTTCAGTTGAGTTCAGTACCAATATCTGATACCCTAGAAAAGTTCTTTGTGGGAAATTTTCAAATGAAGTCTCCTATTCAATAAGTGTGGCAGACTTCCTCAGGTGGGTCCTTGAGACTCTAAGTCTCAGTATTTCTAGGGAATAGAAAAGCCCTTTTAAGTATTGAACATGATTATACGAGGATTCGGTTAAATTGGGCACAGAATATAGTCTCAGAACCAAATTCATAGACCTGCCAAGCTTAAGTTCAAAGGGAAAGATATCGTGCTTGCTTTCAAGGGTTGCTCTAATTTTTAATAATGCTAGTGGTAAAGCTCTAGGACATTTTAACTTGATAGATAGCTAAATCTTAGTAAAGTAGTTTTTTAGAATTTGATTCATTTTCTCTACTTGTCCAGATGACTGAAGATTATAGGAATGTGCAAACATTTGGCCTAATTCCTGGGCAATGGTAAAAATAAAATGGCTTCCTGTGTCCTAGTCAATGTGCTCTGATATCCCAAAAGTGGGAATTGTATGTATTAAGAGATCCTTTACCACTGCATGAACATCAGCTTTTTTATTTGACTTGATTGTGGTAAGAACACTTAAAAAGAGATCTACCCTCTTAACAAATTTTTAAGTGCACAACACAATATTATTGACTATAGGTACAATGTTGTACAGCAGATCTCTAAAGCTTATTCATCTTGCTTAACTGAACATCAGCTTTTGAAGAGGAAAAGATTTTTAAGCCATCCATATGTCATACATACCATAAATAGGCAAAATCTCTTACCTTTTATGAACATTAGTTCTGTGAAATCCAACTGCCACCTGGTAAAGCTGGTTAAAAAGGACTTCCTGCATTTACCTTGGGAGTGCCTATAAAAAATGACACATCAGTAGCACACATTCTATAGATATGCTGACAAATAGCACATCTCTTTAATATGTTGTGAATAATTTCATCTTTTTGATAGGCCTAGAAAGAATCTAGTGCCTTTAAAATTCCTCTTTTGTTCAGATGATTTTGTCAATGACACAACAATATTAACCTAGAAAATTGGGACTGATGTATAGGAATTATTGTTAGGTAATTGCCATAGTCCAGGTAAATTTCTTTTAGCTCCTTTTTCAATTCATTTGCCCATTTCCTTTTGTGAAGCATATTTTTTAAAATGAACAAAAGTTTCTGATTGTATTAAGAATGGAGCTTCTAAGTTTGGGGACTACCATGTTTTAACAGCAGCTTTTGCAGCTCTGTCAGCAAAATGAACTACGAATATCTGAGTAGGTAGTTGTAAAGTTCCTAACAAACCAGCTATTAATTTTCCATGTGATTTTTTTAGTTGTTATTGAAGTCAAAATTCTATTTCTTTTAAAGTTTCTCAGTGGGGCACAGTGGCTCACACCTATAATCCCAGCATTTTGAGAAGCCAACGCAGGAGGATCACTTGAGGCCAGGAGTTCAATAGCAACCTGAGCAACATAGCCGAGACCCTGTCTCTACAAAAAAAAAAAAGAAAAAGAAAAAGAAAAATTAGCTAGGCATCTTGGTGCATGCCTGTAGTCCCAGATACTCAGGAGGCTGAGGCGGGAGGATCACTTGAGCCCAGGAGTTTGAGGTTGCAGTGAGCTATGATGATGCCACTGCACTCTGGCCTGGGCAACAGAGTGAGACTCTGTCTCAAAATAAATAAATAAATAAATAAATAAAAAGTTTCTCTGTTGCATGACAGACACCAAACATATATTTATTATTAGACATATATTTATTTTTAGTACAGAAGCAAGAATTGCAGCTCCAGTAACTAGCGTTAACTCATCTGCTTATGCAGACTTAATTCCAGATAAAACATAAGCTTCCAAGGCTGTCTGATATGTCACCATAGCTAGGAAGCCTTAAGTGGGCCACTTTTAGCCACAGTACATTGCCAATTGAGAAACATTATTAAATCTTCATTTTGGACAGAAACATTATATAGATCAGGTCAGATTTTTCAAAAATTGGACTTCTCAAGCTAGAAGAGAGGCTAGGGCCAATTTTAGTTGTTCAAAATCCTCTTTGGATTTTAGGGACCAAACCAGAGGATTTGAAGGATTATTATGTAATTGCTCCATCAAAGGTTTTGTCCATTCTGTAAAACCTGGAATCTACTGTCTTCAATACTGTATTAGTCCCAAACTATCTGTCTTAGTCCATTTGGACTGCTATAACAAAAATACCATAAACTAGGTGGCTTACAAACAACAAACATTTATTGATCATACTTTTGGAGGCTGGGTAGCCCAAGACCAAGACACCAGCAGATTCAGTGTCTGCTGAGGGCCTACTTCCTCATAGACAGAACCCTCTGGCTGCATCCTCACATGGTGGAAGGGACCAGGAAGCCATCTGAGGCCTCTCTTATAATGGCACTAATCCCATTCATGAGGGCTCCACCCTCATGACCTAATCATCTCCAAAGGCCCCACCTTTTAATACAATGGAATTGGTGATCTGGATTAAACATATGAATTGGGAAGGGGATGGGACACAAACATTCCAACCATAGCACTAAATTCTTTTTAGTAGGCCATTAGATCTACAAAATGGGATGACTCCTAGATTGTAACACTCCGTGGCCTGTAGCTGAAAACAGATGCTCTAAATATTTTACCTCAGAAAAGCAATGTTGCAATCTGTCTAGTGAGGCCTTATGCCCTTGGGAAGCAAAGAATTGCAACAAAGCCAAAGTGTCACTTTTGCATTGCTCTTCAGTTTCTGGGGCTACCAGCAAATCATCTACATTTTGAAAAATTATAGATCCTTCTGGTGGAACAAATTTTTCTAAGTTGCCCTGTAAATGACTGGAGAAAACAGTAGGGGAGTCTCAAACCCCTTGAGGAATTCTTTGCTAAATATCGGGCTCCTTCATAAGCAAACAAGAATTTAGACTTGCCTGCTAGAAGAAAAGAAAGAGAGAAAGAGAGGAAGGAAGGAAGGAAGGAAGGAAGGGAGGAAAAAAGGAAGGAATTGTAGATCCTAGAACACAGATCAACAGAGGAAAACTTTGCAGACAACAACACTAAAATCAGAATAGTTGCAGCGTTAGGAACTACAGGGGTTAATGGGACAACGAATTAATTTACTTCTTTATAATTTGTACAAATCTATATAGTGGTCAACCATCTTTAACAAACTAAACTTTCTTCTTTACTGGAAAATATGGGAGTATTACAGGGTATGTGACCCTTTTTAATTGTCCTTTGTTTTTCTAATTCTTTTATAATTGATTTTATTCCATTTAATTGAGTTCTCAACAAAGGATATAGTTTTACACGTGGTTTTGGTAAGCTATTTTTATTTTGGTAAGCTATTTTTATTGGTTCTATATCTCAAGTTATCTCAGTTTCATCATTCCCTTTGGTTAAATGTCTCTTTAAGTTTTTTGCTTACTTTTAAGTTGGCTTGCCTAATTATTATTAACATTATTATCATTATTATTACTATTGAGTTGTAAAAGTTCTTAATGTATTCTGGATACAAGTCCTTTATCAGATATATGATTTGCAAATATTTTCTCCCAGTCTATGGCTTGTCTTCTCATTTCCTTAACGGAGTACTTTGAAATGCAAAAGTTTTTCATTTTTATGAAGTACAGCTTATCCATTTTTTCTGTAATGGATTTATGCTTTTGCTGTTTTATCTAAGAAATCTTTGCCTAGCCCAAGGTGAGGAAGAGTTTCTCCTATGTTTAATTCTAAAAGTTTTATAGTTTTTTACCTCACATTTAAATGATTTGTTTTAGCTCAGGGGGACTTTTTCAGCACAGTGTGAGACTACCACCCTCTGCCATACCTCTTTTATTTCAGAAGTACATAGTGACAAGTCAGGTGCCTTTTCCCCAAAAAGCTCCACAGAAAGTCTGTTCACAGTACAGAATATGGTAGCTTTTAAGTTATATGGCAGGTCCCTCCCAGTAGGCTTACAGGAGATTCAGGAGGAATTAAGAACACATGTTCCTCTCTCAAGGGACCTATCTCTATGGAAATTACAGGGGAAAAGGGACAAGTAGAAGGCTTACCCAAAATACTAACAACCTGTAGTGACCTGTCACCAGGTGGAAAGTGGGAAATTTCTGAGGAACTTGCAGAATGAGTAACACCAGTGTCTATCAGAAAAGGCAAGGATAGATCAGCCTAAGGAAAAGTTATTGACACATTGTGCTTCCCTATATCCCATCTCTGAGATTCCCTCAATCTGTCAATTTTGAGCCATTTTCCAAGTATTTCCTAGCTGAAGGTTTTGTTCTAGGCTCCCCTGATTCTCTTGTCTCTGCAGTTCCTGCATCCTCCAGAGTCTACTTTGGAAATCCCTCTTCCAACACCCTGGCTTCTTGCAATAATGAGGCACAGTCTCCCATCTTCCTTTCTTCCCTTTATAGATTGGCCAGTGTAGGATTATTCCCTCTGGTAAAGAGTTCTAACTGAGCAGACAACACAGCGGTCTTTAATCTCTTCTTTTCTTTTTTGTTTTTAGATTATCCCAAAACTGAGTAGTTGCTGCTAAGATTTGAGTAATAGTCTGTCTTTGCCATCCTACCAGCATTTCCTTAACTTGGATTTGGATAGTTGGCAAGAGAGCCAAGACAAAGGCAGTGAGGCCGGAGGATAATTTTTATCTGCCACTGGATCCATGCCAATAAATTTTTAGAATTCCTCAACAAATCACTGATGGAATCAATGGGGTACTCATCTCTCTTATGGGTACACAGCTACAATGTCTCCCAGCTCATCTTTACCAGAAAGGCTTCAAGTAACCCCTATCTTCAGATCATCCATAGTTGGGGGGAGGGTGATTAGTCAGCTTCCCTTGGCCACCATACCCCCTAATGCAGTACTCTTCTGGACCACATCAAAGGAGTTTGCTCCATCAAAGGAACAAAGTCTGCTGGTTGCAGAATTCCATTCAGTAGCCAGTGCACATCCCCATGCGTAAGGCTGTAAGCTGAAAACCTGCTACAGAGTGGTTCTGCAAACTTTTGAGGCACAGAGAAAAGAAGCCTTTAAATAAGTGAGAAAGGTGTCTCACTTATTACCCGGAAGTCCTAGGTAGCTTCTCAATGGCATCAGCTTTGCTGGCTATCCAAATAGGAAGGGCTGGTTTTCCTTGCACTGAGACAAGAAAAATGTAAATTATACAACACTTTGGTTTCTCTTCCAGTGTTGACATTCATCAGCTTAACACCTTGTTTGTTTGCCTTTTTCCAAGCAACTAGTGCAGCTACTCTCCATCCTGCTGCTTTCATATGGGAACACAGTCTGTCTTAGTCCATTTTCTTTTGCTGTGACTGATTACCACAGATTGAGTAATTTATAAGGAATTTATTTAGCTCACAGTTCTGAAGGCTGGGAAGTCCAATATCCAGGTGCCAGCATCTTGTGAGGGCCTTCTTGCTGTGTCGTAACATGGTGAAGGGCATCACATAGCAAGAGGGCAAGAGTATGCCAGCTCAGGTCTCTCTTCCTCTTTTTATAAAGCCACCAGTCCCACTATGGGGGCCCCACCCTGATGACCTTACCTAATCCTAACTACCTCCTAAAGGCCCCACCTCCAAATACTATCAACATATGAATTTGGGGATTCAGTTTCCAACACATGAAATTTGGGGGACACATTCAAACCATAGCACAGTCTTTTATCCAAGTTTTTAATCATCCCATGATCCTGTCTCTTTATTATTTCTGCCTTTTTCGTTATGTGGTGTGTAGATGATAAGGAACTCATGGAGATGGAATCTGTTCTAAAAAATGAAGTAGACTCAGGGGTAGGCCACCAGGCACACAAACCTGTATCCTCAAACAGAGAGGGTAGTTGTAGAAAGTTGTGCCCTCGTCTCCCTTTACAGGGAAACCCATGAATGAAGGGAACCATCCCTCTAAAAGGTCATCACCTCTTCCTTCCCCGGGACCCAAGTCAGTAAGAGGCAGGAAGTGATGAACATTCAGGGGAAGAAGAGGGAACAGGGATAGCAGAGATGGGAGGGGGAGGTTTTAGTGAAAGAGAACATGCTTTTAATTCTTGCATTTTCTCTTTTTTTTTCTTTCTTTCTGGCTATCTGAATCATTTTTAACTTTCCTCTTAGAATGATATTTGTCACATAAATACCAGCAACTCATTCACTCCAGATAAGACCCCTCTGAGAAGCTCTGCAAATGTGTTAATGTATCCAAATTAGAAGAAACATCCTCACACCACTACAGGACTGAATTCTCATGCATATAACCATCCCAAATGTGACAGAGGGATATCAACCATTTAAGAAAGAGACCTGGGGGCAACATTCCTGTCTTCCCATATTTTCCAACCATATAGTGATCCTGATGAAATTTTAGAGTCTATATTACCCATGCTTATTTAATTGTAAAATATTGAATTTGGACAGAGTGGATTGTCTAGGTAGTATTCCCAAAAAAGGGAGAGCTAGAAGGGATACTTTTTACAATTCAGAGTCTATTACCTGATTGTTTTGTGGCCATAGACCTTCAGTTGTCTGCTCAATTCTGGAACTACCAGATTCGTCCCTATCCTCATCATCAAAATTGTTGGGGAAATATAATTAAAAACAAAATCTTCTCCCAACCCAGGAATCCTCTCCACAATGGTAGTAGACAAAGAAAACAGTTGTGTTGTTGAATAAGCATTAAATCAGAATGTGATACATATCACAGGCAATCCCCTAAGAGATTGCAAAGACAGAAAGGAATCTTACCACCTAATATAGCCAAGCAGATACAATCCATTACATACACATTCTCAAGATAAATGATGACTAGTCCTCAAGTAAGAGAACAGGACAACACCATTTGTCACATATAGTTCATCCTAACTTTACCTGGTAATTGGGGTGACTATCAGTTAACTGGCTTTATCCAGAGGAAAAATAAACTTCTCATATTTTTATGGCAGGAGGTAGTTTTGCAACTTGGAGAAAGGTACTAACCAAAATTAGGCTCCTCCCCTCCCACAAAAACTGAAAGACAAGAGTGCTCTCACCCTTGAGGTTCAACAAAGACATGGATCCCAGGTCCTTGAGAAAGACATTTCCAGATCATAAAGCTGACAAGAGGTTGATCTAGTTTTCAAAAGAATTTATATATACTTCAAATAGAGGAGAAAGTACAGTTGACCCTTGAACAATGTGTTAGGGGTGCCGACCTCCTATGCAGTCAAAAATCTGTGTATAACTTTTGACTGCCCAAAAATGTAACTACTAATAGCCTACTGTTGAGTGGAAGCCTTACCAATAACATAAACAGTCAATTAGCACACATTTTGTATGTCATATGTATTATATACTGTATTTTTACAATTAAGTAAGCTAGAGAAAATAAAATGTTATTAAGAATATCATAAGGAAGACAAAATATATTTACTATTCATTAAGTGGAAGTGGATCATTATAAAAGTCTTCATCCTCATCATCTTCATGTTGAGTAGGCTGAGGAGGAGAAAGGGGAGGGATTGGTCTTGCTGTATCGGGGTGGCAGAGGCAGAAGATGTGGAACAGGTGCAAAGGGAGGCAGGAGAGGCAGACACACTCAGTATAACTTCATGGAAATACAGCACAGCATAATTTTTGTCTGACTTTTTTTGCTTTTTCATTTCTCTGACCATGTTTCTATACAGTACCAATGCCTCTTCCGTCATTTGCTTTAGTTTCAGTGCCTGTATCATAGAAGGGTCAATGTAGTAAAAGAAGTCAAAAACAATCTTGAATAATCAGAACTCTTCTGCCAGATTGTCTAATGTCAGTTTGTTTTCTGACACTGCTTCTTCTACATCTTCTTCCTCATCATCTGGCACTGGTTGAGATGGACTCATCTCCATCAAGTTGTTTTCTGTCAGTTCCTCTGGTGTGGTGTCTATTAGCTTTTGAATTTCTTCAAGATCCACATCTTGAAACCCTTCATCCCCCACCTTTTTTGCCATATCCACAATCTCTTTCATGATTTCCTTGATTGGCTCTGTTGTAAATCCTGTGAAGTCATGCACAACATCTGGACACAGTTTTCTCCAGCAGGAATTTATTGTTCCGGGCTTCATGACTTTCATGGCCCTTTCTATAACATCGATGGCATCTTGAATGGTGTGATCCTTCCAAACTTTCATGATGTTCTCTCTATCAGAGTTCTCTTCCATAGTGTTGACAATTCTTTCCATAGAACACCCTCTGTAATGAGTCTTAAAGGTCCTTATGACCCCCTGATCTAGAGGCTGAATTAGAAACATTGTGTTTGGGAGCAAATAGACCACATCAATGCCTTCAGTGTTGAACTCATGGGGTTCTGGGTGGCCAGGGATATTGTCCAATTTCAAAAGAATTTTAGGAGGTAGTCCCTTACTGGCAAGATACTTTCTCACTTCAGGGACAAAGTATCAATGGAATCAATTCAGAAAAAGAGTTCTTGTCCAGGCCTTCCTGTTATACAACCAAAAGACTGGCAGCTGGTGTTTATCTTTTCTCTTCAAGACTTGAGGGTTAGCAGCTTTATAGACAAGGGCAGTCCGTATCATAAACCCGACTGCATTTGAACAAATTTGTAAAGTTAGCCTATCCCTTCCTGCCTTAAATCCTCTTGCTCACTTCTCTTCCTTAATAATAAATGTCTTTTATGGAATTTTTTTTCCAGAATAGGGCACTTTCATCAGCATTAAAAACCTATTCAGGCAGATATCCTTTCTCCTCTATGATTTTCTTTATGGCATTGACATTTTTTAAGCCAAACTTCTTTCTAAAATTATCAAACCATCCTTTGCTAGCATTAAATTCTGCAGCTTTAGCACCTTCGCCTTTCTTTTGCTTTAAGTTGTCATATAATGACTTCACTTTTTCTCAAATCATATTACAGTCTATTGGTATGCCTGCCTTAGCACAGAGGGGCTGGGCTAGGTCCCCATATCACTCATTGGCACCCTGCACCCACACAAAAGCTGCATTTTCAATATGAGATAAAAAGACATTTTGCAAAAAGTGCAAGGTTTTCATGCCTGCTGGCATAGCTACAGCAACAGCTTCATGAATTTCCTTTTCTTTTTTTACAATGGTCCTTACCCTAGATTTGTTTATCTTGAAATGGCAGGCAACCGCAGCTGCAGACATCAATCTATAGTACATATCAAGCAATTTAACCTTTTCTTGTAATGTCGTGACTTTTCTCTGCTTCTTCACAGCACTTTCAGCATCACTAGTGGTACTTCATATGGTTCCCATGGTGTTAGTCAAGGTTTACAGTACTGCATTAAGCACAATGAAAAATAATTCAGTAACTAGGGGAGATCACTTTTTACTGGGATATACAATTTACGGGAGAGACGAAGCACTCACATAGGGATCATCAGCGTCCCACAGCGTTTTAAGCAGATACTCCCAAGATAAGCTCACAGTAATGGCAACAGGAGGTGGCTACAAAATTATTACTGTAGTACAGTATGTACTACAGTTAATTTTATGCAGTTATGATTTAATACTGCATTTTTACATCTGTTTACATTTCTCTCAACTGTGTACAGTCTATAAGGTTTGTGTGCACAAGCTTTGATAACTTTTAACTTTTTATAATAGATTTGTGTATATTTTATGGTAGTAAATGATAACAGACTAGTATCTACATACATTTTAGTCATTCATGACATACCTAATTTTCTTAATTTTTTTTTTATATTTCTAGGCTACATGGTTCGTCTGCAAGTTTTTTTAAATTATTGTAAATCTCCAAAAAAATTTCCAATATATTTATTGAAAAAAATCTGCATATAAATGAACCCATGTAGTTCAAACCCATGTTGTTCAAGGGTCAACTGTACTTACTATTACAAGTTTTCTAAAGTAAGTGCTCTGAGAAAAAGGAGGGGAGAGAAATCTCTTCCCTTATTTTCAACAGGGAAAATTAAGCCTCCTATTTTTGTTTTTTGTTTGTTTGTTTTGAGACAGAGTCTCACTCTATCGCCCCAGCTAGAGTGCAGTGTGTGATCATAGCTCACTGCAATCTCTAACTCCTAGGCTCAAGTGATCCTCCTGCCTCAGCCTCCTGAGTAGCTGGCACTACAGGCGTACGCCACCATGCCTGGCTAATTTTTTCTATTTTTAGTAGAGATGGGGTCTTGCTTTTGCTCAGGCTGGTCTCGAACTCCTGAGCTCAAGGGATCCTCCCACCTCGGCCTCCCAGAATGCTAGGATTACAGATGTGAACCACCATGCTCGGCCTAAGCCTCCTATTTTTAATTTGTATTTGTCCTTATGCCTACTCTAACACTTACCCATAGATGTTTGGGAGGTTATACACCCTCCCTTACTGGGGGGTGGCCAATGAGTGATATGGGCATCCAAGGGCCCAGCCCCTTTGCTCTAAGGCAGGACAATTCTGCAATGCAATTATTCAGAGGCCTCCCACTGCTGCTGATGGAACCAGCCAAGGTTAGACTTTACCTAGGATTATATCTTTACTTAGCTCCTTCCCTGCCCTATCCTACTTCTCTTACAATTTTTCAGGTTTTTCATCAAAAGCACTCCCTCAATAAATCACAAGCACCTAAATCCATGTCTTAGGGATTCTAAAAACCCAACCAAAGACAGCTGGTGCCAGGAGTGGACCTAGGAAACAGAATCAAAGGATGAGATTCTAGAGTTGGAGTACTGGACAATCGGTTGGCAGTGATGACCTTATTACTAGTAGTAGTTGGAATACTGATAGTTCCTGGCCTCCTGTAGCAGTGCAACTACTAAGGCTTTCATCTGTGGTGAACTGGGATGGGATGCAGGTGAATGGGGATGCATTGCTCATGACAGAAGAACAGCCAACAGGGGTATTGCTATATATATATCATTTTTAAAAAGACAAAAATTAGGTAAGCAGAAGTCTGAAGTTAACTGTCCCAATGGAAAGTCACAACTCCTTTCCTAATTTCCAAACCTAAGCTAATTCTCAGACCTACAACCCACAAAGTGAGGGAGAGACCAGGTTCCTATGAGAAAGGACCCTACAACAACATGGCAAGTATATCCAGTTGTGTTCCCCAGTCCTTCTCCAAAAGTACATATGACTGTTTACTCAGGTAGATGGAGAAAGAGAAATACACAGACTTTTTGAGATCTACTGGACCCAGGAAATAAGTAGACACTGATACTCAGGAGCCCAAAGTGTTATCGTGGCCCCTTGTTAAAGAGGGGCTAATGGTAATACTGAGGTCAGGTAATAATGAACAGTGCCCTAGATTTGTCTCACAGTCGTCCAATAGTCATCTCCATGACTCCAAAATGAATAATAGAAATGAATATATTAGCAGTTAGAGAATCCTTACCTCAGTTCCTTGATCTATGGAGTAAGAGCTATTGTAATAGGAAAGGCTCCATGAAAGCCCCTGAAACTCACCCCCCCCCAAGAGAAAAACCCGTCCAATAGCAAAGATAGCAAATAAAAAACTATATCACATCTCTGGCAGAGGAATAGCAAAGATTAGTGTCATCCTCAAAACTTTAAATAATGCAGGAATCATGGTCCCCACCATATCTCCATTTAATTAATCAGTCTGGCACCTGTCCAGTAATAGTCCTAATTACATCTCCTGAGCTGGATGTGGTATCTTTTTAGAGCAGATTAACAAACCTCTAGTATGTGGCATATGGCTATTGATTTGGGCAAATATGTTCTTTTCATACCTATCAGGAAGGAAAATCAGAAACTGGTCCCATTCACATGGAATGGACACCAGTATATATTCACAGTCTTATCTCAGGGCTATGTTATTTCTCCTGCTCTCCCTCATAATATAGCTCAAAGGGACCTAAATAATCTGGACATTTCATAGAACATCATATTGGTCCACTATGTTGATGGTATCATGTTAACTAGACCTGATGAACAAGAAGCAGAAGTACCCTGGATGCCTTGATAAGATGTGCACTCTAGAAAGTAGGAGATAAAGCCCGCAAAGATTCAGGGATGAGCCACAGGAGTGAAGTTTTTAGGAGTCTAGTGGTCTAAGATCTGAAGAATTCTGAGACATTCACTCCAGAGTGATGGACAAATTATTGTACCTTGAATTTCCCACCTCTGAGAAAGAGTCTAAAGGTGGGCCCCTTTGGGTCTGGAAGGAACATGTTCTGCACTTGGGAATACTGTACTAACCCATTTATTGAACGACATGGAAGGCTACTAGTTTTGAGTGGGGCCCAGAGCAATAAAGGCCTTTGTAGCAAGTCCATGCTGCAGTAAATGCAATCCTGCCACTTGGGTCATATGCTCCAGAAAATTCCTTGATACTAGAGGTATCCATGATAGAAAAAAAACATGTGGAGTTTCTAACAAGCCCAAATAGGAACAGTACAGCACAAACCATTAGGGTTCTGGAGCAAGGCCATGCCATCTGGAAGCACAGAATTATCTGCCATTTGAAGAGGAGCTCCTATGCCCTGGTAGAGATTGAGCACTTGTCCTTGGGGCATCAAATAGCCATGTTCCCAGAACTGCCCATCATGAGCTGGGTTCTGTCAGGCCCACCCAGTCATACAGTTGGGCAGGCCCAGTAGCAATGTATGATAAAGTGGTACATCCAGCAAGACTGAGGTCAAGCAGTCTAAGAGGGCACAAGGAAGCTGCAGAAACAGGTGGTCCACACCCCTATGTCACCCACCACTGTTGCACCAGTGCTTCTCTCCCAACTCACGCCTTTGGGCACATGGAAGGGGGAGTGTTCCTTATGACCAACTGACATAAAAGGAAAGAGCTCAAATTTGGTTCATAGGTGGGTTGGCTCAGTATCTGGGTACAAGCTGAATATGTGCAGCTGCTTCCCTACAGCCCCACTCAAGGGCATCTCTGAAAGACAGTAGGCAGAGCTTTTGGTGGTACACTTCACTGTCCACTTTGTGTGAATGAAGGAGTGGCCTAAAATTATAATATATATTGATTCATGGGCAACAGTACATGCCTTGGTTGGTTGGTCAGGGGCTTGGAAGGGAAAGATGGAACGACTGGGGTCAAGGATGTCTGGGGAAAAGGTATGTGGGTGGAACTATGGGAATGGGTACAAAGTGTGAAGGGTTTGTCTCTTCATTTTAACGCCCCCCAGAGAGCATCCACTGAAGAAGCAGCAAATGACCAAGATGACAGGATGACCTGACCAGTTGATATCATCCAGTCTGTCCTCTGCCACCCCAGTGCTTGCACAATAGAGTAGCCAGAGTGGCAGAGATGGAGGCTATGCATGGCACAGGCCCAACAGCATGGGCTTTCTCTCACCAAGGCTAATCTAGAGATTGCCGTGGCTGAAATTCTAGTCTTCCAGCAACAGAGACCAACACCAAGTCCTTGATATGGCACCATTTCTTGAGGATATCAACCACTCATGTGGTGTCAAAATGATTACATTTGACCCCTTCCCTCTGGAAAGGTCAGTGGTTCATTCTGACAGAGGTTGACACACATCCCACATGAGGATTTTTCCTGTACTGCCACAAGGCCTCAGTCAGCACCACTTTCTAAGGGTTCATGAAGTGTCTGATCTACTGACATAGGATCTCTCACAATGTCACCTCACACCAAGGGGCCCACTTTATGAAAAATGTGGTGCAGCAGCAGGCACATGACGATGGAATCCATTGGCCCTACCACATTATGCACCATTCAGAAGCTGCTGGTGTAATAGAGTGATAGGAAGGCACTTTGAAGGCACAGCTGAGGCACTAGCTTGGAGACCACCCCTGTGAGGATGGGGCACTATCCTTCAGGATGTAGTATATACAGATGGTTTCCAACTTACAGTGGCTTGACTTATGATTTTTCAACTTTACAATAATGTGAAAGTGATATGCATTCAGTAGAAATGTACTTTGAATTTTGAATTTGGTCTTTTTCCAGGCTAGCGATATGCAGTAGGATACACTTCCTTGCGATGCCAGGCAGCAGCAGTAAACCACAGCTTCCAGTCAGGCATGTGATCTAGAGAGTAAACAACTGACTCTCTTACTTGAGATATTCAACACTTTATTATAAAATAGGCTTTGTGTTAAAGGATTTTGTTGAACTGTGGGCTAATGTAAGTGTTCTGAGCGTGTTAAGGTAGGCTAGGCTAAGCTATGATGTTCAGTACGTTAGGTGTATTAAATGCATTTTTGACTTAAAATATTTTCAACTTACAATGGGTTTACTGGGATGTAACCCCAACGTAAGTGGAGAAGCATCTGTACTCTAAATCAGAGTTTGGCAAATTATGGTCCATAGGCCAAATCCAGCCCACTGCCTGTTTTTGTAAATAAAGTTTTATTGGAACACAGCCATGATCATTTGTTTACATATTGTCTTTGGCTGCTTTCATGCTACAACAAC
Source organism: Daubentonia madagascariensis (assembly GCA_023783475.1). NCBI lineage: Eukaryota > Metazoa > Chordata > Mammalia > Primates > Daubentoniidae > Daubentonia > Daubentonia madagascariensis. Next base: position 1,013,558 of record JAKFHU010002429.1, read on the forward strand.
AGAGTTGAGTAGAAGCAACAGAGACCATATGGTCTGCAAAGCCTAAAATATTTACTGTCTGGTCCTTTATAAAAAAAAAGTTTGCTGACTCTGGCTCTAAACCAGTGGTCATTATATAGTTCTCTGGCCCTGGCTCCAATAGGTAAAATACATAGGTTTAAGAACCAAGAAATGGAAGTAAGAGTGACCCCCTCACCATCACTCCTAATGACCCACTTGGGGAACTTGTGCTTCCTGTCCCTGCAAATTTAGGCCTGTGCATCTAGAGGCCTTGGTTCCCAAAGGGGCATCACTTCCACAAAGTGACACAGTAAGAGCCCTACTACACTTAAAGCTGCCTAGTTGCTTTAGGCTGTTTCTGCCAGTAGACCAGCAGGCACAAAAAAAGAGTTACTATATTGGCACTGGTGATCGACCCTTGATCATCATGAGAAGGTAGGGTTGCTACTACATAATGTGGGCAGAGAAGAGTATGTTTGGCATTCAGGTGACCTACTGGGGCATCTCTTGGTACTCTGATGCCCAGTTTTAACTATGAATGGGCAAGTACTGCAACTACAGACCTGATAAGGGCATGGAAACTGGAACTCAGACCCACAGAGATGAGGGTATAGGTCACCCCACCAGGCAAGCCATCTAGACCAGCAGAAGAGCTAAACAAGTGAGGGAAATCTAGAATGGGTGATGGAGGAAGGAAAGGAGAGTATCAATTACAGTCTCAGGACCAATTGGAGCAGTCAAGGCTGTGGTTTTTTTTAACTAAATCTCCTAAGTGTCCCAAAGGAATTCTGACCAGCCAGAATCCTGGAAAGGCTATGCCCAAATAAAATGAACTGAATATGGAGTAGCAAGTGGATCTGATTGGTGCAAAGGATGAACTATAGTAGACACTGTTGGTGCCTCACATCGATCCCCTTCATTAACTGGTGCATCCATCCCCCAGCTAACAGTTTGTACCTTCAAACTTCTCCAAATAATTACCTTAATTACCTTTGCCTAAGGGGAGTCACCTCTTCTGAAGGCAACTGGGAACTTCAAACACCTCCCACCCCTGCCCCATACCACCAGTGGTGACTAATGACTGACTGATATGCCTAACCCCCTTGCCTCCTGATGGAAGAACTCCTCAAGCCCCCCATGCCACATGAAACAACTCCTGACACATGGAAGAGGCCACAGTAACACCCATCCTCCTCCTCTATCTTGTTACTCTCATTCTTTTACAGGTTTTTCCTAAAGAGCCCTCCCTTAATAGATCACATACAGCCAAATCCCTGTCTCAGGCTCTGCTTCTAGGCCTTTCCTGCAAAGGCAGAGCCTTTTTCATTAAGCTTACTCCATGGCTGAGAGCAGACCTGAGCACATGCTCTCTACAGGCAGGAAGGCCCCAAAGAGAGGGGATAAATCACATGTGCCAAATTCCTAGTCCCAAATCGCATTTTAGCATGTCACTTCTCTTCCTATGGGGAGCAGTGAGGGGCATGGAAAAGCCTGGAGTGTGACTTGAATAGATGTCCCTTCACCTGAAAACTGGGGGAATTAGGAATAAGTAATCCCCCTTGTCTTGGGCTGGTTCCCCAAAAGCAGACCCTGAGGTGAGGATTCATGTACATGCAGTTAATTTAAGGAAGTGCTCCCAGGGGAACTCAATAAAGGAATGGAGGAAGCAGGACAGGAAAGGGGAAGAGCCTAAGCAAGTATGTAATTTCAGGCAACTTTCATACTTTCACCAGTCAGTTATTGGGTAAAGACTGTCCAGAATTTGCAAGTGGGGAGGGGTGGGGTTGTGTAACGGTGAATGTAAACTCGCAGACATTGTCAGCTCTCTGCGTGTGCAAGCAAAACAGCTCCATTAACCCCAAAACAGGCTTCCAAGAGAGTCAGAGAGACAAAGGTGCAAGCCTTTAGAAGCAAATATACACAGCAAATATACAGGGAGGAGGGCTCAGAAATTGTTAAAAGTATCAGAGGGGATCTGGGCAAAACAACAACAGTAACCAGTATACACTCCTAACATTCACCAGTAGTTTTGTTTTTACAACTATATTTATGCATATTTTACATATCATATAATTCACTCATTTCAAATATATTAATACAATTCACTGATTTGTAGTTAATTACCCAGTTACACAACCATCACCTTAAATCCATTTTAGAATATGTTCATAACCCCAATAAGATCCCATTTATTGCTAATCCCTTTTCCCATCATAAGGCCCAAGCAACCACTTTCTGTCTGGATGGATTTTCCTTTTTTTAAAATTTCAGAATATTAAGGGGGTACACATGTTTTGGTTACATAATTTGCTTTTGTACAGTTTGAGTCAAAGTTGTAAGTGTGCCCTTCACCCAGATAGTGTGCATTGTACCCGTAGGGTGTGAATTTACCTATCCCCTCCTCCCCCGTCCCACCTACTTGATTTCCCTTGAGTTTTACTTCCATATGTGCACATAAGTGTTCTGAACATTTTATATGAATGGAATCATACAATATGCAGAATTTTGTGTCTGGCTTCTTTCACATAGCATAATGTTTTCGAAGTTCATCCAGGTTGGAGCATGTATCAGTACTTCATTCCTTTTTATGGCTGAATAGTATCCCATTGTCTGGATATACACATTTTGTTTATCCAGACATCAGTTGATGGACATTTGGGCTTTTTCCACTTTTTGGCTCTGATGAATAATTCTGCTATGAAAATTCTTATACATATGTGTGTACATATGTTTTCATTCCCCTTGGGTATACACCATGGGGAGGAATTGCTGGGTCATATGGTAAATTTATATTTAACTTTTCAAGAAACTATCAAACTATTAATATTTTTTTTTTTATTTTTTTATTTTTTTAATTTCAGAATATCATGGGGGTACAACACTTTGGCCATACACATTGCCCCTGTTCTGCCCGTGTCAGAGCCACAATCGTGGTCGTCTCCCAAACTGTGCTCCCCACATCCATTCAGTGAGAGTTTTTCCCATCCCTTCCACCCCCCTCCCGCCCGCCCGCCCCCTGATGAATGTTATTGCCCTGTGTGATGTAAAAACTATTAATATTTTTTAAAGTGAGTACACTATGTACATTCCCACCAGCAATTTATGAAGGTTCTTATTTCTCCCTATCTTTGCCAATAATTCTTATTATCTGCCTTTTTTAATTTCAGCCATTCTAGTGGGTGTACTCTATTTACATATATTTTACATAAATGGCATCTCATTGTGATTTTAATTTGCATGTCCATAATGACTAATAGTATCGATCATATTTTCATGTTCACTAGCTGTTTTTAAAAACAACCTTATTGAGGTATAATTTGCATACCATAAAATTCACTGTTGTAACTGTTCAAATCAATGTTTTTTAGTAACTTTACAGGGTTTCATGAGCATCACCACAATCTACCACAAAGTTTGCATCAACCCGAAGATAACTTTCATGTCCATTTATAATTAATCTCCACTTCCCCAAGCCTAAGCAACAACTAATGTATTTTCTGTCTATATAGATTTTTTTCTAGACATTCAATGTAAAGGGAATCATATATGTGGTCTTTTGCATCTGGGTTCTGGGTGTTTTTGAAGTTTATCCATGTTGTACCATGTATCAGTAGTTTGTTCCTTTTATTGCTCAGTAGTATTCCACTGAATGAATAAACTACTTTTTGTTTATCCATTCACCAGTTGATGGACACTCGGATCATTTCTAGTTGTTGCCTATTATGAATAAAGCTGATATGAACATCTATGTACAAATATTTCTGTGGATATATATTTTGATTTCTCTTTGTTCTATAACTAGGAGTGGAATTGCTGGGTCATATGATAACCCTATGCTTAAGTTTTGGAGGAACTGCCAAACTTTTCTCAAAGAGGCTGCACCATTTTACATTTCCATCAGCAATGTATGAAAGTCCCAATTTCTCCATTTTGCTAAAAACTTGTTATTATCTGTCTTTTTATTATAGTCAGACTGGTGAATGGATTTTATTTGCATTCCCCTAATGAGTAATAATGTTGAACATCTTTCCAAGTGCTTATTTAGCCATTTATGTATTTTCTCTGGCTGAATGTCTCTTCAAGTCTTTTGTATGCTTTTAAATTGGGTTGTATTATTATTATTAAGTTGTAAGAGTTCTTTATATATTCTGGATATAAGTCCTTTATCAGATATATAATCTGCAAATATTTTCTCTCAGTCTATGGTTTGTCTCCTCATTTACTTAATGGAGTATTTTGAAACATGGAAGTTTTTTATTTTTATGAAGTACAATTTATCCATTTTTTCTAGTATGGATCATGTTTTTTGGTGTTTTATCTAAGGAATTTTTGCCTAACTCAAGGTCATAAAGATTCTCTTCTGTTTTAGTCTAAAAATTTTATAGCTTTAGGCCTTACATTTAGGTCCAGATCCATTTTGAGTTGATTTTGTATATGGTAAGAGGTAAGGATCTAAATTCATGTTTTATTTGGTTTGGTTCTGTTTGATTTGGTTTGGTTTTGCATGTGGAAATCCAGTTGTCTGAGCACCATTTGTAAGGCTATTTTTCCCTATTGAACAGCATTGGCACTCTTGTTGAAAATCAATTGACTATAAATGTAAGAGTTTGTTTCTGGACTCTCAATTCTGTTCCATTGATCTAATGCCAATACCATATGACTAGACTACTGTAGCTTTTTTGTGAGTTTTGAAAATGGACAGTCTAAGTTCTCCAAATTTGTGCTTCTTTTTCAAAATTGTTTTGCCTGTTTCGGGTTGTTTGCATTTCCTTATAAATTTTAAAATCAGATTGCCAGTTTATGCAAGGAAGCCTGCTGAGATTTTGATAGGGATGGCATTGAATCATCAATTTGGGAGACCTGGCATCTTAATGATGTTGATTCTTCCAATCCAAGAACATGGAATTTCTCTCCATTTATTTAGGTCTTCTTTAATTTCTTTCAACAATAGTTTGTAGTTTTTGGTGCACAAATCTTGCACTTATTTAATTAACTTTATTTCTAAATATTTTATTCTTTTTGATACTATCATAAGTAAAATTGCTTTCTTAATTTCATTTTAGAATTGTTCACTGCTAGTATTTAGAAATGCAATTGATTTTTTATGTTGATTTTGTATCCTGCCACTTTACTGAATTTGTTTATTAGTTCTAGTAGTTTTTGTTTCTTAGGATTTTATACATACAGAATCTGTCATCTGCGAATAGAGATATCTTTTTTGTGTTTGTTTGTTTGATACGATGTTTTACTTTATTTTATTTATTTATTTTTAAATTTTTTTTATTTTTTCCAGAATATTATGGGGTACAAACATTAAGGTTACATACATTGCCTGTGTGCCGACCGAGTCATAGCTATAAACGTGCTCATCCCCTACCAGTGCATACCACACCCATTAGGTGTGAATTTATCTTCCCTTCCTTCCCCCTCCCTCCTGCCCAACACCCAATGATTGCTACTTGCATATGTGCACATAAGTGTTACAAATGATTGATCAATGAGTGTTGATCAATGAGTACATGTGGTGCTTGTTTTTCCATTCTTGAGATACTTCACTTAAAAGAATGGGCTCCAGCACCATTCAGGATAATATAAGAGGTGTTAGTTCACCATTGTTTTTTGTGGTTGAGTAGTACTCCATGGTATATATATACCACATTTATTAATCCACTCATGGATTGATGGGCACTTGGGTTGTTTCCACATCTTTGAATAGAGATATCTTTACTTCTTCTTTTCCAATCTAGATACATTTTATGTCTTTTTCTTGCCTGATTGCACTGACTAGAACCTGTGCTAGAATGTTGAGGTGAGAGTGGACATTCTTGCATTGTTTCCAATCTTCGAGGAAATGCATTCAGTCTTTTGCCATTAAGAGTGATGTTACCTGAAGGCATTCCTTAGATGCCCCTTATAAGGTTGAGGAAACTCCCTTCTATTGCCAGGTTGTTGAGAGTGGCTTTTGTCAAATGTTTTTCCTGCATCTACTGAGAGGATATGTGGGTTTTGTTTTTTATTCTATTAATATGGTATATTAATTGATTTTTTTGGATGTTGAACCAACCTTGTATTCTGGGATAAATCCCTCTTGATTGTGGTATATAATCCTTTTTATATGTTGCAGGATTTAGTTTTCTATTATTTTGTAGAGAAATTTTGCATCTATATTCCTGGCAGATATTGGTCTGTAGAAGGGTCTGTGTGTGTGTGTATGTGTTTCTGCATGTGCATAATAATGTTTTTCTCTGGCTTTGGTGACAGGGTAAGACTGGCCTCATAGAATGAGGTGGGAAGTGTTCTTTCCTCCCTCATTCCTTCGTTTTCTGGAAGAATTCGTGATAGATCAATACTTTTCATTCTTTAACTGTTTGATAAAATTTACCAGAAAACCTATCTGGGCCTGGGCATCTCTGTGTGAAAAGATTTGTAATTCATAACTCAGTTTCTTTACTTGTTAAGGTCTATTCAGACTTTATTTCTTCTTGAATCAGTTTCAATAATGTGTGGCTTTCTAGGAATTTGCCCATTTCATCTAAATTGTCTAATTTGTTGGCATAAATTTGTTGATAGTAATCCTTTATAAGCCTTTTAATTTCTTTTAAGCCAGTAGTGCTGTCCCCTCACTCATTCATTTTTTTTTTCTTTTCTTTTTTTTAATGACTGGAAAAGGCTTCAGGAAACTCATTCTTAATTGTAGTAATATATGTCTTCTTGATTTTTCTTGGTCAATCTAGCTAAATTTAAGTCAATTTTATTGAGCTTTGCAAAGAACCAATTTTGCTTTTATTGATTTTCTCTATTGTTTTTATTTTCTATTTTTTTATTTCCACTCTAAGCTTTATTATTTCCTTTCTTCTGCTTGTTTTGGATTTAGTTCGCTCTTCTTTTTTCTAGTTTTTTAAAGTTAAAGCTTAGGTTACTGATTTGAGACCTTTTTTCTTGTCTAATTTATGTTTTCAACTATATAAATTTTCCTCTAAGCACTGCTTTATCTGCATTCCATAAATTTTAATATGCTGCTGTTTCACTCACCTAAAAATATTTTCTAATTTCATTTGTGATTTCTTCTTTGACTCATGGGTTATGTAGAAGTGTGTTGTTTAATTTCCAAACACTTGTGAATTACCCAAGGTTCCTTTTGTTGTTGAATTCCAATTTATTTTAATAATTTCACTGCAATCAGAAAACGTATTTTAGATGCTCTCAGTTCTTTTAAATGTAATAAAACTTGTTTTATGACCTAGTATATCATCAATCCTTAAGAATGTGCCCTGTGCATTTGAAAAGAATGTATATTCTGCTGTTTGGGGGTGGATTGTTCTGTAGATATTAGCTCAAGTTGATTTATAGTGTTGCTGAAGTCTTCAGTATCTTCGTTCTATCCATTATTGAGAGTGATAATGAAGTCTAACTAGTACTGTTTGATTTCTCTCTTCAATTCTGTCAGTTTTTCTTCTATTATAGGGCTCTGTAGATGGGTGTGTACATGTTTATAATTATATATTCCTAATAAATTGACCTTTAGCCATTATAAAATGTGCTTCTTTGTCTCCAGTTTTAACATTTATTTTTGTCTTAGAATCTACTTTATCTGATACAAGTATAACCACACCAACATTCTTATGGTTACTGTTTACATGGTATAGCTTTTTTCGCCCTCTTAATTTCAACCTATTCATGTCTTTGAAACTAAAGTACATTTTTTGTAGACATTGTCTAGTTGTATCTTGGGATTTTCCCACTCTGTCAATATCTGGCTTTGATTAAGTTATTTAATCCATTCACATTTAATGTTATTATTGGTATGGTTGGATTTATCTTGGCCATTTTGATTATTTTTTTCTATATGTTTCATCCATTTTGTTCCTCTGTTCCTCTTTTATTTCCTTCTTTTGTATTAAACATATATTTTCTTTTTTATTTTTTTTGGTAGAGATGGGATCTTGCTATATTGCCCGGGCTGGTCTTAAACTCCTGATCTCAAGTGATTCTCCTGCCTTGGCCTCCCAAAGTGCTGGGATTATAGGTGTGAGCCACTGCACTCAGCCAAACATATATTTCCTACTGCACCTTTTAAATTCTTTTGTTGAATAATTTCTCTATTGGGGGGTATTTTTCTTAGTAGTTGCTCAAGTCTTTTGTACTAACAAACATAGTTACCATTTGTGGTACTCTTCAATTTTTTCTGTAGTTTCAATTTCTGTTTGTTGTCATTTACTTGCTCTAATATAGTTTCATTCCCTTTCTCCTCCATTGTGCTATTATTGTCATATATATTAATATCACATCTTTATATGTGAAAACCTAAGAATATAATTTCATAATTATTGTTTTATGAAATTGTTTTTAAATCTATTAAGAGATGAAAGGAGAAATTATATATATATATATATATATATATATACACACACATATACACATACATATACATTATACTGCGTTTTTATAATTGCCTACACAATTACCTTTACTGGTGCTTTTCATTTCTTTGTGTGGATTCAATTTAATCTCTGCAGTCAATTCTTTTCACTCTAAAGAACTTTTTTTTAATTTCTTGTCAGGTAGTTATGGTAGCAATACATTTTCTTGGTCATTGTTTGTCCGGGAATTTGTTCATTTTGCCTTCAGTTTTGAAGAATAGTTTTACTGGTTATAGATTTTTGGTTGACAGATTTTTCTTTCAATACTTTGAGTATATCACCTCACTGCCTTTTGGTGTCCATTGTTTCTGATGAGAAGCCAGATGTTAATCCACATGTTTATCACATGTATAGATTCATGGAATCATCACCACAATCAAAATGTAGAACTGTTCCCTCCTTACAAGGCTCCTTCATGTAGTCTCTTTATAGCCACAGTTAGCCCCTCCCTGCCCCAATCCCTAACCCCTGGCAACTACTAATATGTTCCCCATCTCTATAATTTTGTTATTTGAAGAATGTTATTTAAATGAAATCGTATATTATGCAAACTTCTGAGATTGAATTTTTTCACTCAGCATAATATTCTGGACATTTATCTAGGTAACTGCATGTATCGATAGTTCATTCTTTATTGCTGTCTAACATTACATGGTATGGATGTAGCACCCTGTTTAACCATTCACCCATTGAAGTGCACTTGGGTTATTTGCAGTTTGGACTATTATGAATAAAGCTGCTTTAAACATTCATATACAGGTTTTTCTGTGAACATAAGTTTTCATTTCCCCCGGGGTAAGTGGCCAAGAGTGCACTTGGTGCATCATGTGGCAAACATAAGGATAATTTTTAAAGAAACTACCAAAATATTCTCCAGAATACCATTTTACATTATCAACAACAATGTGTGAGTGATCCAGTTTTGGTACATCCTCACCAGTATATGGTGTGATCACAATTTTTTATTTTAGCCAACCTAATAGGTGATATATCATTGTAGTTTTAGTTTTCGTTTCTCTAATGGCTAATGATGTTAGCCACCTTATTATGTGCTTACTTACCATCCATTGTCCTTTTCAGTGAAATGTCTGTTTACATCTTTTGCTCAATTTTTAATTGGATTGTTTGGTATTTTACTGTTGAATTTTGAGTGTTCTTTATATATTCTAGATACAAGGCCTTTGTCAGACATGTGGTTTGCAAATATTTTCTCCCAGTCTTTAGTTTGTGTTTTTATCCTCTTAACAGGGTCTTTTGGAGAGCAAAACCTTTTTATTTTGATGGGGTTCAATTTATCCATTTTTTTCCTTTGTGGATTGCATTTTGGTGTCAAATCCAAAAACTCTTCACCTAACCTTAAGTCCAAAAGATTTTGTCATACTTTTTTCCTAAAATTTTATAGTTTGGCCAGGCATGGTAGCTCATGCCTATAATCCTAGCACTTTTGGAGGCTGAGGTGGAGGAGTTCTTGAGGTCAGGAGTTTGAGATAAGCCTTGGCAATAGCGAGACCCCAGCTCTCAAAAAAATCCCAAAAAACTTAGCTGGGCATGGTGATGTGCACTTGTAGTCCCAGCTACTCAGGAGACTGAGGCAAGAGGATCACTTGAGCCCAGGAGTTTGAGGTTGCAGTGAACTATAATGACACCACTGCACTCTAGCCCGGGCAACAGAGCAATACCCTGTCTCCAAAAATAATTTATAGCTTTATATTTTATATTTAAATATGAAATCAATTTGAAATTAATTTTGTATAAAGCATAAGGTTTAGGTCAAGGTTAGTTTTTTAATGTATAGATGTCCAATTGCTCCAGCACTGTTTGTTGAAAAGACTATTCTTTCTCCATAGTCAAAAATCATTTATTTATTTATTTTTTTGAGACAGAGTCTTGCTCTGTGGCCCAGTCTGGAGTGTGGTGGCATGATCTCAGCTTACTATAATCTCAAACACCTAGGCTCAAGCAATCCTCCTGCCTCAGCCTCCCTAGTAGCTAGGACTACAGGTGTGCACCACCACACCTGGCGATTTTTTTTTTTTAGAGATGGGGTCTGGCTATGTTGCCCCAGCTGGTCTTGAACTCCTGGCCTCAAGCAATCCTCCCACCTTGGCCTCCCAAAGTGCTGGGAATACAGGCTTGAGCTACCGCACCCAGCAAAAATCATTTAGACATATCTGTGTGGGTCTATGTCTGGGTTCTCTATTCTGTTCTGTTGATCCATGTGGCTATCACTCCACAAATACCACATTGTCTTGATTAGAGGAGTTATGTATTAAGCTTTAATACCAAGTAGAGTGATTCCTCCCACTTTATTCTTTTTCAAATTTGTTTTAGGTATTTTAGGGCCTGTGCCTTTCCATACAAATTTCCAAATAAGCTTGTATATGTTTTCTGCATCAATTGATATGATCATATTATTTTCTTCCTTAGACTATTATTGGTGAATTATATTAATTGATCTTTGAATACTGAACCAGTCTTGCATTACTGGAATAAATCTCTAAATCTGTTTTAGTCAAGGTTCCCCAGGAAGACAGAACCAATAGGATATACATAGAAAGAGATATATGAGAAGGAGTTTATTAGGGGAATTGGCTCACTCAATTATGGAAGCTGGGAAGCCCCACAATAGGCCATCTATAAGCTGGAGAACCAGGGAAGCCAGTGGTGTGGCTCGAATTAAGTCTGAAGGCCTCAGAACTAGGGAAGTCAGTGGTGTAACTCTTAGCCTGAGGCCCAAGGCCCAAGAGCCCAGGGGGCTGCTGGTGCAAGTACAGAGTCCAAAGGCTGGAGAAACCAGAGTTCTAACATCCATGGGCAGGAGAAAGGCATCTTGGCTCAAGAAGAGAGAGCAAGAATTCCCCTTGCCTCTACCTTTTTGTTCCACCCAGGCCCCCAGCTGACTGGATGGTGCCCACCCACATTGAGGGCATATCTTCCCCACTCAGTCCACAAACTCAAATACCAATCTCTTCTGGAAACACCCTCACAGACACACCTGGGGCAGCCCAATCATTCTAAGCAAATGCCAAACCACCTGGGTTTCCTTTCAACAGGAAAGGGACAAGTTCACTGCCTACTGAAGCACTCAGAATAACTAATGATTTATCAGCTATCTGGGTATCCCTTAATCTAGTAAAGTTGACACTGAAAATCAGCCATCACAGTTATGGTGTATAATTTCTTTTGTACTTTGCTGGATTTGATTTGTTAATATTTTATTGAGGATTTTTGTGTCTAAGTTTGTGAGAGATATTAGTTTATAGTTTTCTCTTTTGTGCTGTCTTTGGTTTTGGTATCACAGTAATACTGGCCTCATAAAATAAGCTAGAAAGTATTCCCTCTTCTATTTTCTAAGGGAGATTGTATAATATTGATGTTAATTCTTTAAATAGGAGAATTATTCAATGAATAAAGTGATATAAGCATGAAAATTTATTTTTCAGAAAAGTTTTAGTTTTAGTAGGTAGTGAACTTGTCCCTTTTCTGTTGAAAGGAAACCCAGGTGGTTTAGCATGAAAATTTATTTTTCAGAAAAGTTTTAGTTATGAATGCAATTTCTTTAATGGTTAAAGGACTATTCCAATGATTTATTTATCTCAATTTGGTTTTGGTATCTCTGGTTTTGGAAAAAATGGTCCATTTCTTCTAAGTTGTCAAATTTCTAAGCGTCGAGTTGTTCCTAATATTTCCTTTTTAGGAAAGAACCTTTCAATGTCTGTATCATCTGTAGTGATATCTCCTGTTTAATTCCTGATATTGGTATTTATGTCTTTTCTCTTTTTATCTTTTTCAATCTTGCTAGAGGCTTACTGATTTTATTGATTTTTTAGAAGAACCAGTTCTTGTCTCATTATCTATTGTTTTTCTGTTTTCAACTTCAGTGATTTCTGTTATTATTTCTTTCCTTTTGCTTTCTTTGGTTTCATTTGCTTTTCTTTTTCTAGTTGCTTGAATCAGCAACTTAGATTTTTGATTTGTGATCTTTCATTTTTTCTAATGTAAGTAGCATTTAGTGTTATAAATTTCTATTTCATGGGATTGTAAAATGGTGTAGCCACTTTAGAAAACAGCTTTTTATTTCCTCGAAATGGTAAACAATGAGTTACCACATGACTCAGCAATTCCACTCTGAAGTATATACCCAAGAGCATTGAAAAAATATGTTCACACAAAACTTGCACAGCCATGTTCATAGCAGCATCATTCATGATAGCCAAAAAGTGTAAAAAAAATCAATTGATGAATGGATAAACAAAATGTGATATATCCATATAATGTAATATTATTTGACAAAAAATAAAGTGCTGATATATGCCTCAACATGGATGAATTTGAAAACATTATGTTAAATAAAAGAAACCAGTCATAAAAGGCTACATATGATATGATTAAATTTATATGCAAATACATAATAGGCTAATCCACAGAAACAGAAAGTAGATTAGTTATTTCTAGGGCCTAGGGCAGGGAGAAATAGAAAGTGACTGTGAGTAGGTATGGGGTTTCTTTTTGGGGTGATGAAAATATTTTTAAATTAGATAGTGGTGATGGTTGCACAATTCTGTGAATATACTAAAAACCATTTAACTATACACTTTCAAAGGTAAATTATATCTCAATTAAGCTGCTATGTAAAAAAATTTGCCTTTCAACACTGCTTTAGATGGGTCTGACATATTTTGATATATTTTCATTTTCATTCAACTCTATGATTTTTAAAAATTTTCCATTGAGACTTTCTCTTTGATCCTTTGATTGTTTAGTACTGTGTTATTTCATTTCCAAGTGTTCATTGATTTTCCTCTTGCATTTCTATTATTGATTTCTAATAGTTTGGTTCCATTACAGTCAGGGGATATGCTCTGTGTATTGCTCTGTGTACTAGGCAGAATGGCCACCCAAAGATACCCATTAATCCCCAGAGTTAAGCCTTAGGCTAACTTCCCCATAGCCACAGGGTGGCTTCCATGGTCACCCAGGCAGTGCATGCATGTTGGGGTTTCCTTTATCTTTTCTATAGGTTGTACCAAAACATCTACTTAAGTTCTTTCATTTGTACCATTCCTTCAAATAAAGAAATTTGGTACCCAAAACCAAAACAAAACAAAATCCCTAGAACCTGTGAATATGTTATGTTATATGGCAAAGAGGAATTAAAGTTGCAGGTGGAATTAAAGTTGCTAATCAATGTACTTAAAATGGGGAGATTTTCCTGGATTATCCACATGGGCCCACTCTAATCATATGAGTCCTTAAAAGTGGAAGAGGGAATCAGAAAAAAAGGTGAGAAAGATGCAGCATGACAAGGATTTAATCTGCCATTTTTGACTTTGAATATGGAGGAGGGGGATACAAGCCAAACAATCTGGTAGCCTCCAAAAGCAGGGAACATCTTTAGTTTACAGTTTGCAAGTAAACATGGACCTTAGTCCTACAACCACAGGAACTGAAATCTGCTAACCTAAATGAGCAAGGAAAGGGATCGTCCCCTAGAGCCTACAGAAAGTAATGCAGCCCTTCTGACACCTTGGTTTTAACCTGATGAGACCATGTCAGACACCTGATTTACAGAAATGTAAGATAATAAATTTGTAATTATTTTAAGCCACTAAATTTGTGGTAATTTGTTATAGCAGCAGCACAAAATGAATATGCTCTGTATGATTTCAATTTTTTTTTTTTTTTGAGACAGAGTCTTCCTCTGTCACCTGGGCTAGAGTGCAGTGGCATCATCATAGCTCACAGCAGCCTCAAACTCCTGGGCTCAAGCGATCCACCTGCCTCAGCCTCCCAAGTAGGTAGAACTACAGGAACGCACCACCACACCCAGATAATTTTTCTATTTTTTGTAGAGACCGGCTCTCACTGTTGCTCAGGCTGGTCTTGAATGCCTGGCCTCTAGCAATCCTCCCAAATCAGCCTCCCAGAATGCTAGAATTACAGGTGTGAGCCACTGTGCCCATCCTGTATGATTTAAATTTTTAAAAATTTGTTGTTTTATGACCAAAGATATAATCTATCTTGGTAAATGTTTCACGAGCATTTGAAAGTAATGTGTGTTCTGTTATCAGGTAGAGTGTTCTATAAATGTCAACTGGATCCTCTTGGTTGATGACATTGTTCAGTTCTTCTATATCTTTGCTGATTATATTTCTAGTAGTTAGTGTGGCTATTGAAATCCTCATGTATGGTTGTGGATTTTTCTATTTCTCTTTTTAATTCTATCACTTTTGTTTCATGTGTTTTGAAGGTTTGTTGTTTCGTGCATAGAACATTTAGGATTGCTATGAGTTCTTGGTAGATCAATCCTTTCCTCTTTAAATAATGTCCTTCTTTATCCGTAGTAATTTTTTTGCTACGAATTCTACTTTATCTGATATTAATACACCCATTCCTGATTATTTTATTAATATTTGTATTACACATTTTTTCCATCCTTTTACTTTTGAATTACCTATGTCAATCATGTTTTGAGGTGAGCTTATTGTAGACAGCATATAGTTGAATTATGTTTTATATCCACTCTGCCAATCTGTGTTTTAATTAGTGTATTTAGATCATTAACATTTAAAGTAATTATTGATGTGTTGGGGCTTAAGTTTACTATTTATTTTTTTTCTGTGTGTTCCCTCTGTTCTCATTCTTCTGTTTTTTGATACTTGCCTTCATGTGAGTTTCTTGAACATTTTGTAGAATTCTATTTTGAATTATTTATGGTATTTTTGTACATATCACTTTGTATAGTCTTAGTGGTTGCTCTAGTTATCACAATATAATTGCATAATTTATCAGTCTATTGGTATCAACAATTTATCACTTTGAGTGAAGTGCAGAAATTTTACTTCCACTTACGCCCCTTTATCCTTCCCACTCTTAAAATATAATCATATTTATGTATTAAGTACATCTTAAAATATAATTATATGCACAGTATATGTAGTGAAAATATACATTTCCTCTACATACATTGAGCATCACATCAGATGATGTCATGATTTTGCTTCAACCATCAAGTATAATTTTAAAAACCAATGAGAAGCATAGTTCATTATTCCTACCCCATTTTTATCTATTCCAGTGTTCTTATTTCTTTTTGAAGTTCCAAGTCTTCTGTTATAATTTCCTGTTTGGAGAACTTCCAATAGCCATTCGTTGAGGGCAGGTCTACTAGCATCAAATTCTCTCAGTTTTCCTTTGTCAGAAAATGTCCTTATTTTCCTTTCATTCCTCAAGGATATTTTTTACCAGATATAGAATTGTAATTGATAGTTATCTTCTTTCAGCACTTGAAAAATTTTGTGCCTCTTCCTTCTGACCTCCATTGTTTCAGGTAAAAATTTTTGCTACTATTCAAACTGATGTTCCCCTATATGCAACACATCATTTCTCTCTAGCCTCTTTCAAGACTTTGTCTTTCGTTTTCAGAAGTTTCATTAAGATGTATCTTAGCATGGATTTCTTTGAGTTTATCCTGTTTGGGATTTACCCAGCTTCTTGAATCTGTAAGTTTATACCTTTCACAAAATTTGGGGAAACTTCAGCAATTATTTCTTCAAATATATTTTCAACCTCACATTCTCTCTTTCCTCTCATTCTGTAACTCTTATGATATAGGTCAGGGGTGGGGAACCTGTGGCCTTAAGGGCACATGTGGCCTTCTAGGTCCTTAAGTGCAGCCTTTTGACTGAATCCAAATTTTAAAGAACAAATCCTTTTATTTTTATTAGTACATTTTTGTTCCTCTTTTATGTTTTTATTTTATTTTAAAATAAACATATTTTAAATACCAAAGAATAAAATAAGTTTCAATGAAATAATCCTCCCAGATTGACCAGCACAATTAGAACATTAGTAAGCCATAAGGGCTAAATTGATGGCTGCTACACTCAAGATTTTGTTCTAACTTCCCCTGCCTGGCTGGTGCCACTACCACATGAGGCTGGTTGGCAAGAGTTTATGGGGGTCGAGTACGCCAGTCTGTTATCAGCTTTTAATTTTTGGTGCATTGTGTTTCTGTTTGAAGTGGAATTTGTGAATAGTTGCACAGCTCGACAGTATTTTTTAATTCTGTCTGCTTAAAAGCCCATCATGTCAAAGAAGACCAACAGAATGCTGAAGGAAGAAAACAGATTTTTTAAGGAGGATTGGCAATTGTGATATTATCATGTTTCTGCTACAGATAAAATGATTTGCTTGTTTTGTGATACTGCAATATCAACATTAAAGAAATTCAATGCTCATCAGCATTATAACACTCATAAGAACCACATATATTTTAAATTAGAGGGAGAGGCGCAAAAGGTTGTATTGCATAAATTAAAAGATGAAAAGCAAAAGCAAAGACAATTCTTTCAAGCAGCAATAAGACCTGGAAATAATGCCACTGAAGCAACTTGTAAAGTAGCTTACATACTCGGGGGAAAAAGGGAACCATTCAGTGATGTGGCAATTGTGAAAGAATGCATTGAAGGTGTAGGATGCTTAGACCCCGATAAAGTTTCAAAGGACAAACAATTGCCTCTTTCAAGGAGAACCATAACTGATTGGCAGCATGAATTAGCCTTCAACGTAACAGAACAACGTCATGCAATACTTCAAAAGGAAAATATATACTATTCAATTGCTTTGGATGAATCAACTGATACTGCTGACTTGGCACAGATTTTATACTTCATTCGGGTCATAGCAGATGATTTTCTTTGCTACAAAGAGTTACTCACTTTGGGCACTCTTGCAAACAGAACATGGGGAATAGATATCTTCAACAACGCTCAAGATAAATGTTGTGAAGTTGAACTGAATTTGGTAAATTTAGTGAGTGTATGTATAGACAGTGCACCTTCCATGACAGGAAAACATGAAGGGTTTATTGCACAGATAAAAAAAAAAGTGTTAGCAGATCCAAATGCTCTCATTTCTTTTCATTGTATCTTGCATCAGCAAAATCTCTGCTAAAGCTACTATTTTAAGTGACACTTTGCAATAAGTTATAAGTATTGTTAACTATATTCGTGCAAATGCAACACAGCATCATCAGTTTCGTAACATGCTAAAGTTGAACAAGGAGGTTTCCAGTGTGGATTGGCCGTATCATTCTAAAGTGCATTGGCTATCACAGGGACAGGTGTTAGCCAAAATTTTATCTCTGTGAGAACAGATAGTTAAATTATATGAAGAACAGAATCAGCAATATGAATTATTGAAAGAAGATTTCTATAGGAATGCAGCATTTCTGTGTGATATGTCAAACCAAAACGACTTGAATATTTCTTTGCAAGGTAAAACTAAGTCTATATATGACATGTGGCAAAAAATCCAAGCATTTCAAAAAAAGCTATCTTTTTTCAAAACAATTCTTCTTCAAAAGGAAATTTCGGATGAACATTTTCCCGGGTTAGCAAAGGTCATTGATGAGTGGGATGATATATGCAAATCATTTGAAGAATATACAGCTGTTATAGACCTGTTAATTGCAGAATACAGTGACTTTGTATTCACTGACTTTGAGAATCATGGCATCACACTCAAATTAGCATTTGAGCCTCACCTAGTTGATATCACCAAAGCACCTAAAGAACTACAGATGGACTTGATTGAGCTCTCAGTAGATGACACTTTAAAGTCACTGTTTGATGCTAAGAAGGATCCAGTTGAAATATGGAAAAGTGCAGTAGAATACCCACACCTTCGGCAACATGCCCCAAAAACGCTTTCTTGCTTTTCAACCACTTGCTGCTGCGAATCTACATTCTCCTACCTAACCCAAATCAAGATGCCCTTAAGGTCACAAATGATTGATACCCATCTAGAGGATCAACTGAAACGGTGGACCTCCATGCTGCAACCAAATATTCAAATGCTTTCCAACAAAAAGCAGACACAACAAAGTCATTAAAAGGTTAGTTACCTTTAAGTTAACAAATAGTTTTCATTTTGTGAAGTTATTAAGTACACAATAATTAGTTTTTTATAAAATAATGTATTTTAAGTATATCTAATTGAAGTTTCTTGAATGCAGCCTTATTTGATTATAGCTAAATTAATGCAGCCTTCCAACATGAAAAGTTTCCCCACCCCTGATACAGGTGTTATATCTTTTGTTATTGTCCCATAGGTCTCTGAGGTTCTGTTCATATTTTTTTAATCTATTTTCTGTTGTTAAGATTAGATAATTTCTATTGTTTTATCTTCACATTTACTAATTGCTGCTGTCATATTCATTCTGCTGTTGAGCCCATTCAATAAGTTTATTTATTTGCTCAATGCAACTATTAATAATTCCTCTAACCATACCAGCTATCTCATCTACTTGCCATTTCATGACCCCTCTACACCCCAGTGCCCCACAGCCTTGAGCTCTGGTGAACATGCTACCAATATGGCTTTGTGTAGCTCTCCCCTTACTTCTTTGCTGCCCCATGGTGGCCCACTGCCAACTTTTCCACACAGGGAAGGGGAGGTATGAAGATAAAAAACAATGAGAATTAAGGGAAAGGAAGGAAATAAGGGAAGGGATGGGAAAATGAGAAGGGAAAGGCATGTGGGAAATGATGATAATATGGGAAAGAAAGATGGTAAGGTAAGAAAAGGAAACACAGAAAAGGAAAGGAAGATGTGAACGGAACGGATGGAAAATTGAGCAAGGGTAGGCAAATGAAAAGAAATGGGCAGAGAAAGCAAAGGAAAGAAAGGGAAGATGTGTGTAGAAGGAAAGGGTAGATAGGAGAGGAACAGAAACAAAGATGAGTAACTGTTCAGTAACTTTATTATATATTGCACACTATGGGTGATAGATTGTAAGGAAGTTGGATTATGTTACATCTTTTGAAAAATATTGAGTTTTATTCTGAAAGGCAGTTAATTACTTGATCCTTGATCTTAGTGAGGCATATTTAGGCTTTGTTAGGGCAGATATAGAGTAGCCCTTACTCTAGGGTGTGGTTTTTTCCCCTAAGGCGTAGCTTTTCAGTTGAATGCCTGGAGTGTTAAAAAGTTCTGTCCACTATGGCTAACTCTGAACTCCAATATCTCACAACACTGTCCAACCTCTCGTATCTCCATTCTTCTTCAACCCCATAGCAGCTGCTCTTCCTAGGCCTCATAGAATCTCACACTGAATGTACAGCCCAGGCCTCAACAAAAGACCCACAAGGAACCTCACACTGATACCTGGGGGATACTGTGTATCTCCTTCCTCTCCAAAACCCAAATGCTGATCTTTGCCTCCTCTGTCCAGTGACAACACTGTGCTGTGCTTGGACTCTACTTCCCTGTGCTACAGTCAGAAAATTTCCCCCAGCAGAGAACTGCAGTGAACATGGGGCTCTCCTCATGTGGTTTCCTTTTCTCGGGGATTGTACTCCTAAAATACTTATTGTACAATGCCTGAAAATAGTTGTCTCATTATATTTTGTTCAGTTTTACAGTTTGTTATGGTGGGAAAGCAGGTGCAGTACCAATTACTCCATCATCGCCAGAATGAAAGTTGCTTTGTTTACTTTTCTGTGTGCGTCACTCCAATTTTTAAAAACATTTTTAAAAGCTAAAGGAGGATTACTGCAACACCACACAGGCTTAGACCCCCTCAGGATTGAAGGTTTAGGTCACACCATCAAGTAAAATACCACCATTAACTGAGGCAAAAGGGAAAATATAATGAATTTTTTAGGAAGAACATTATAGATACCAATTATGGCCTTGTGACCAGTTACCTAAGCAAGGGTTGTAGACTGCACTTCATTATTTTCCCTTGCTATATCATACTCTTGTTTTTTCTCTTCATATTGTGTGTAGAATGTTTGGGGATAATTTTAACACTTTAGTTCATGTGTTGGAGAATTTGGAGATAAGATCCCAGAGATTCTGCACTTAGAGTTGAATGCAATTATTCACAAAACTTTAGGTTGTCTTTCTTTGGGGCGGACAGCAGTACATTTGGGGATTACGCAAAATAGTTAAAGCATGTTAGGCAGACGTATTTTGGAGAATAAGTATGGGGAGTAATG